>PVIJ01000492.1:67254-285462 GCA_004024925.1 Scalopus aquaticus
GAGAAAAAGGAACTCTTCTACACTGCTGGTGGGAATGTGAACTGGTCCAACCACTATGGAAAGCTGTATGGCAATTCCTCAAACTGCTAAACATGGAGCTCCCATACGACCCAGCAATCCCACTTTTGGGAATTTACCCAAAGGACACAAAAACACTAATCCGAAAGGATACATGCACCCGTATGTTCATTGCGGCACTGTTCACAATAGCAAAGGTATGGAAGCAACCCAGATGTCCAAAAAAAGATGATTGGATCAAGAAGATGTGGTACATATACACAATGGAATACTATTCAGCATTCAAAGAAGATAAACACATGCAATTTACAGCGACATGGATGGAATTACAGGGAATCATACTCAGTGAAATAAGCCAGAAAGAAAAAGAAAAATATCAAATGGTTTCACTTATAACAGGACTATAGGGAAACCAAATAGGAGTAAGACACTCAGCTGGGGGGGAGGGCCGGGGGCGGGCACAAAATGGAATAGAAAAGAACACAAGGGACCATGGAGATGGATCACGGGTGAATTGGTGGTGGGCTACCCAAAGGGAATACAAAATGTAAAAGACATAAATAACAATAAAAAGAAAAAAAAGAAACAGAAAAAAAATCACTAATCCACAACTATATTTTTAATATTTTAAAAGATTTATTGATTTAAGGATTTTTTAAGGATTTATTTTTTAAAGATTTATTGATTTAAAGAGTTATTGATACAAGAACTGGGGTGTACACCAGAGGCGTGGGGTGGTGAGAGGATTCACTAGAGACAGAGTGGGGAGGAGAACAAGTGGATCTACTGAAATACACTGCTGAGGGGAGCAGCGGGTGAGGCAGGAGAGGTTTGCCATGACATGTGGGAAGCTCCCTGGCCAGGGATCGAGCTGTTGCTGCAGATAGCTTCATAGTACTGAGACTTAACCTGCTGCGCCACCAGGGAGGCCCTATTTTTCATATTTTTAGCCCTGGAGCAGCCTACTAGAAACGATTTCCTGCAGTACTGTGCAATCACGAAACTGTATGCTCTGGGGCATTGAATCCTGGCTCAGCTGCGTGACCTTAAGCAAGTTACTTAAATTCTCAGTTTACTCATCTGGGGATAATAACAGTACTATCTCATGCATTTTTATATTAGTTAATACGTGTATATACTTAGAATGGTGTTGGAATACAATAAAAACTCAGTAAACACCATTATCATTAGCCTGTCCTGCCCTCCAAAGAGGGCCCTGACCACTCCCCAGTGCCCACTCCCTCCTCTGCTGACCACCTGCCAAGTAGTAAGTGTCACCACCTTTCCTTCATGGAGCCATGTCCTCCTGAGGACAAAAGCTTATTTTAATCATCTTTGTATTCCTTAGCACCTGGCACAGGACATTGTATAGATGTGCAGGAACTATTTATTACATAGTCATCTTTCAGACGAGAAGGAATAGCAGGTAGTTTGGAACTACTCAGCAGAAGTCTCAATGACCTTCACTTTCTGAGACCCGAGAGGAGGCTATCCCTCTGGCTATTACATCTGTGGCACCAGAGAAATTTCCTCATATGATTTTAACTTCCTTCCCTTCTCGATGAAGGAGTGAGAAACACAAACAGCAAAGAGGGGTACTGAAGAGGAAGGGAGGGAGGGAATTGTGGCTGGTCCCAATCAGCAAAGCATCAGTTCCATTGCTTGGTGTTCTATGACCTTTCCAAGATGTCATTTTTCAAGTGTTTCCCAGACAGCACCCACCCTGCCTCCTTCAAACTTTCTTTCACATTGTTGTACCACCCCAGAGTCTGTTGACCACAGAGTTTTGTTTACAAATACTATGGCAACCCCAAGAGCTCTGGCAAATTTAAAATATCCTGCCAACAAATAAAACACAAGGCTGGAACCATCAAAGCCCTCTGGACTCCCAGCTCCACTGATAGGGTTTTAAAGGCATCTGTTTTATGTTCCTAAGCAAGCATTTCAGCATGATTTTCAGGACATTTTTCTCCTTCAAAGACCTCATACCCCTGTCCTAGGGGACATTTAAAAAGACCATTCTTCTTGCCAGTAACTGCATTAGAGTTTAGCTCCAGAGTCTCACTGATGGAATTTTCAACTATCTTTTTGATGTTCTTTTTTCAACGGGACAGTACATCAAATGTGATTTTTCATTATGTCCGTACACCCTGCCTTCACTGCAGACCCTGATATAAGATTTCAAGTATAAGGAGTTTGGTGGGGGAGGTGGGGGAGCCCAGGAAAAACTGGAAGTAGAGAGGAGCAATGAGAGAAAAAGAGAAAAAAGCAAGTGCAGTGCAAGTCAGACCCCAGTTGTGCTGTGAATCACTGGAACCCATCTGGGAACACAGAGATCATCAACATGCGAGTTTAGAAATTACCAAACAAAAGAGACTGAAGGTTTTACATACGAATCTTCATCACTCGTCACTATAGGACTGCTGGGTGGGAAGATGCGACTGATCCTCGGCTACTTCTCACCTGCTGAAAGAAAATCTAGGGTGTGAGGACTACGAAGCTACAATGGTACGGCCACTGGGATATGAGCAAGGCACCAAGAGCAACCCTAGACATCCCCCTGGATCCCATGCCCAAGGTTGGGAGATTTGGCCCTTTGTACTAATGTATTTGTGTCTTTCTTACATGGGCATGCACATGAGATTTGTCCATGAGAGCGGTTCCTTTCCCACAATGTGGCCATATCTGATTGTATGTGCAGCATCCACACAGGCTAAAAAAAAAGTATTAGGTCTTGCTAGTCATCCTTACCACAGACTTCAACTCTACTTTCAAGCTCTTCAGCTAGCTGAATAAGGCCATCTTGTCCTGTCAAGTCTTGGTTTCTGCAGGTCGATCATCCCCAGACCCCTTACTAAGTGTAATACAGTAACACCACCTGGTGTTTGTACAATGCTTTGCTTCCTTATGAAGCACAGAACATGGCCAACCATAGTTACCACTCACTCTACACATTCCCGTGTCTCCTTCTTCCCTCCATCTCAGCTACTTTGTTGGTTTAGATCTTGTTGGTATTAGGAACCATAGTCAAATTGCCTCATCTAATGTAAAGTGTGCTCTTTTACTGTCCAAAACCATGAAGGAGCTAATATTTTACTCTCCTGGCAAGCAAATAAACTAGCCTGCCGCAGCTCTACTGGGTGCCAATAGAATGTATGGGATTCCAGGAACAGAGAGAAAGGACAACGTTACTCATGGCACAGCAAACAGCATAAACATAAGAACATTTCTGCCAGCTCCCGAAGCCCACGTTCCCACAAGGCAATGAGAAAGGGACCAAGTGACATTTGCTCTGTGTAGTACAGGAACCCTGGATTTTTAATAATGATTCTAAGTAAACCTGCCCCAAACCTGAGATCTAGTGGAATAAATCATTTTATATCAGACCATGGGCAAACATGTTTTCTTTTCTAGAAGAAGATTCTATTTTTATTTTCCAGGCTGTTTGTTGTATCCTTCGAGAGGATAGTCCAAAACAAAGGTCAGTAAGTACCACTGCTCATAAGACATGCAGAAACATGAGACTTGGATAACTGTCTCTCAAGCGTGGGCAAGTCAGTTAATTTTTTATAAATAGTACTCTAATTTCCAAATGACTTTCATTGTTACCTTAGAGGTGTTTCATTTGCATCTTGGGAAATGACTTCTTTGATTTTAATTCTCAGGTTCTAGCCACCAGGATCACTATCAAATCCCTTAATGAAGGAAATACACAAATGCTTAAGATATATTGGCAGAGTTCCCATTTAAATAAATACTGAGTTAAATAACAATTATGTGAAGGACTGGAAAACTTCTACCAGCTGAGATGAAGTGGCATTTCATGCAGTTACCATCCCACGGGAAAAAATTAAAAACCCACTCAAAATACATGGGGAAAAAATGGTTTTCAAGGCATTGAACATCAGGTGTTGAAGGGACAGTGAATACTAAAAGATGAGTGACTAATGAGGTGAATTCTACAACTATTCCAGCTGAATGCCTAGAGAAAGTTTCTAGGATATAGAAGAAGGAAATTTTAAGCAGACCTAAATCTGTTATTTTACATGGTAATAATTGTGGTATTTGTTAAAGCCGCCTGAATATACTAAGACAGAGCACAAAAAAAAAAAAAAAAAAAAAAAAAAAAAAAAAAAAAAAAAAAAAAAAAAAAAAAAAAAAAAAAAAAAAAAAAGAAAAAGAGAACAAAAACATGAGGCAAACAGCAAACAAAGAGCAAAGTTTTAAATTCAACTCAATAGTTACATTAAATGTAAACAACCTAAACACTCTAATTACAAAGATTAAAAAGGAAAGAACATGCTGCCTGCAATAAGTTAATGTTAAATTGATAGATTAATGCTAAAAGGTTGGTATGGCAAACTGAAAAATGCCCCCCTAAAGATAGCCACATCTTTATCCTTGCAATATGTGAATATGTTAACTACAGGACAAAAGGGGATCTTGCAGATGTCACTACGTTAAGGGTGTGGACAGGAGAAGATTTATCCATGTAGATTACTGTAACCACTAGGATACATTTAAGAGAGGCAGAAGGGATAGAGTTGAGAAAGCCGTGTGACATGTAATATAAGGTAATGATGTAATGATGTGATGCTCTTGGTTTTAAAGATGGAGGAAGAGACCATGAACCAAGGTAGCTAGATAGAAAAGGAAAGGAGTAACTTCTCCCCTAACACTTCTAGAAGGAACCAACCCTACGAATACCTTGGTTTTAACCCCATGAGATTGATTTTGAACTGTGAGATAAATCTGTACTGGTTTAAGCCACTAAGTTTGTGGCAATTTGTTACAACAGCAATGAGAAACAAATACAGATGGGGGGAAAAAAGATATATTCTGTTCTCAGTAGACAAAACAAATCTAGTGTTGCTATTTTAATTTGGACAGTAGGTTTTGGAGTAAAGACTATTGTCAGGGATAGAGACACTTAATACATGAGCATAAGAGTCACTTCTTCTAGAGGGTTTATCAATTCTAAAAATTTATGTACCCAATAACAGAGTTTCAAAAATGTAAGAGACAAAGACTGGTAGAACTTCAGGTAAAACTTCCCAAGTCAACAGTCACAATTGTGTATGTCAATAGGACATAAGAAAATCAGTAAAAATGTAAACTTCTTGAACAACATCACCTATTCACACTTTCCTATTGTTATTTCTAGGAAATTCTACACAATAACAGAATACACACTCTTTTCAAGTGCCCACAGAATATTTATCAAGATAGACCATAGGCTGAAAAAAATAACAAAACAAATCTGTGTCAATTTATTAATGGATTTATATCATACAAAGTACTTCTCTACCACAATGGAATTAAATTAGAAATCAATAAAAATAATATGTCTGGGAAATCCCCAAATAGCTGTAGACTAAGTAATATACTTCTATTTGGGGAACAATTTTATTAAGGTATAACTGACACCTCCAAAAAAAGTGTATAGTATATAAGTGTATATATATAAGCAGTATACTTCTAAATAACCCAGCGGTCAAAAAAGAAATCAGAAAGGAACTGGGAAGTATTTTTTTTTAATGTGAAAGCGTACCAAAATGCGGTCTGCAGCTAAAGCAGTACTTAGAGATAAACATATAGTATTAACTGCCTATATACTAGAAAAAATAAAATTCTCAAATCAGTGACACTGCTTTAAGAAAACAATAAAAGAAAAGAAAATTAATCCAGGAAGTAAAATAAAGCAGAAAGAAAGAAGTAATAAATATCGGAGCAAAAATGAATGAATAAAAAACAAAAATAGCTATGTTAATAAAACCAAAAACGCTGTGTTGAGAGGATCAATGCGATTGGTGACTCTGGGAAGCAATCAGGAAAAAAAATCAGATGCAACAAAAATTAATAATATTATGGAAGAGAGAAGTGTTTGCACCTTAGATTCTACAGATATTAAAATAACAACAAGGAAAAATGAGAAACTTTATGCCAATAAATTCAACAACTTAGATAAACGATTATAAGAATCAAGGGACAAGATGAAACCTTTAGGAGGTGATGGATACATTCATTATCTTGATTGTGGTGATGATTTCACGGGTATATACACATGTGTAAACTTAGCAAGTTGGACACTTCAAGTAAGTGCAGTTTATGTCAATTATACCACCACAAAACTGGGTTTGTTTATGTCTTTTCAATTTGAAGGATCATTCTCTAAATCATTACTCAATTTGCCTGTTTTTAAAGTTTAAATTTGAAGAACACGCCAGCTATACTAAAAACGAAGTCCACTTCAAACAAACAGATGCGGGTCTATCAGAGGCATGTTTATGTGCAGTACCCAGAGTTCTGCTCCAAGAGCAAACAGGAAGGGAAGCTGGGATGGAGAATAAGGCAGGACATGGAAGCAAGTCCTGCAGGAACCACCGAAAGTGCTACCAACACCAAAAAAACTGCTTCACTTGCCCACCCTCTCCCCAGGCAATGCACAGAGTACAAAGTCAGCGAAATCAATTTTCTTTACTCTTGGCCTGACATAAACATTCACTGGCCTGAAGCAGCAGAGCTTGTTCCAGCTAGCTCGCTAGTTACACCATCCTGGCAGGCCACAGGCTCAGCCAGCGCCAGTCCTAGTTGCTGTGTCCTGGCTGAACTCCCTCGGGTATTGCTGGGGTTCTTGCTATAGGCATGCCACAGATTTGCATTTTTTGAGCTGGGGAACTTCTCTGAGGGTTTCAGTCCTGGTGTCTGGAGCACACAGGGAGTTTTGTTTGATCTCTAAAGGCAATTGAGATGTTGTAACTCATTTGCAACTGATTTGATTTTCCTCCAAAAGTATATCCTTCCAGCCTAGACTTGGCTTAGGTGTCCTGGAAATCAGGAGATCAGCGTGTGGGTGAAAAGTAAAGAAATCCCTGGGTGAGGAGAAAAGAACCCAAGGTCTCTTTGCATACAAATATTTTAATTACTTTAGAAGTCATGCCTCCCCTATCCGCTGGTCTGCAGTGGCATTTCCTTCCACGGGGTGGGGAACAGAGCCGGCAGGAATGCTCTCAGAAATGCCCTCATGGTTGCCACTGGCAATCCTTTATTGTGCAATGCCCTTTCTCAGGAAGATGAATACAAGCAGTACATACCAAGTGTCAATCAAACACTCAGCAACCACCGGTCTCATTAAGCAGAAACTGAAAAGACCCCAGGGAAATAAATGTGACTGAATATGGAGTTCAAGGGAGAAGGGAAGGAACAAGGGAAAGAAACTTCCTGCAATGTGGGAGTCACTTCCAGGCAAAAAACCTAAGGTCCAGCACAGTCCATTTGCCTCCTTCCCAAGGGCAAAAGGGCCATTTTAAATTCAGGCTCTTCGGTCAAGCCCTGTTTCATTGGTAAACCCTTAACTAGGGAGTTACAGGCAGAAAGATTTGCTGTAGATAATGGTGTCCTTTGCTTTGTCCCTTAGAACTGAAGATGGATCTGTGGAAAGAAAGGTGCACCACAGTTTTTCTAATCTGGATCTGCCTAGTAGGGGAGGAAAATGATTTTCCCTCTATCATTCTGCATCCTGAGCTTAGATCCTTATAAAACAGATTAACAAGAGAAAAACAAACAGAAGAGTATTCATATCTATACCTCATTGACACATGGCAGATACCCCGGGACAAATGAGGAACTCAAAGAGGTGGCTTAAAATTCAGGATTAAGTAGCATTTTACGAGGGACGAGGGAGGAGTACACTTACTCAAGCAGAATAGATCATTTCTACTTCTATCTCCTCTGTGATAACAGTTGATCTTCCCTGGCTGATAAACTCCTGGGAACCAGATTTATCATAACTGAATTCCTTTTTGGGGGAATGTTCTTCTGACAGAAAAGGGGAGATCAGAGAAAGTTTCTTCCTGTTCTTTACTGTTTTTACGAGTACCAGTAACTCAAAATAATCAAGATACCAAAGAGGCATATTTTGGGGGGTGGCATTCCCTGAACTCCTACAGTCTCATTTTGGGGTGTCATATTCTATAGCCCTTCAGCCCCCAATGAGTTGTGAGACCTCACACAAGTCACTTTACTTTCCAAGGACTCTGTTCCTCCCTCTGCAACATGAGAAGACTGCCCTCTGGTTTCCAAGTTTTAAAGTTCTAGAAATCAAAGAATGAATAATAAAGCCCTCTTCTGGGTACCTCCTGAAATCTGTGCTGTTAGAAAATCGGTCAGAATCCAGAGTTCTGCATTCTGTGCATAAAGCTGTACTCAGGCAAGCCATTCTCCTTTGATTTGTTTCGCTGCACTCCACCTTTTGTGTAATATACTTGGCCCATACTGGCAAACGAAACAATCCATCTGAGCTACAAGGAACAAAAATTGTAAGGGCAGAAGTGATTTAATGAGAAAAACTTTCTTGGCCCTGTGCCCAAAACACTCCTTTGTGTACAGTGAGCCAGCTGCCTTTGAGTTTCCAGACTCAGTAGAAGCAAATTCTTACTTTGAAAGTTTCGTGCGGCCCTCAGTACTTTTCTCTACACAGATCATCTTAAAGTTTACAGTCATTGCTCAGAGGTTTCTGGTCTTAATTCCTTGCAATACATAAGCCAAATATATAGCAAACACCCCTTACCCAGCGTCGTGGAGCACAGAACTAACTGTAGCTAGTTTGAGTTGAAGAGGAATGTCTTCCTTTAAGGATATCACTGAGGGCCAGGGGCTTTTCACCTGTGACCTTGTGATCGGGCACATTACCCAAATGATCACACCACACTTTTGCTGCTACTGCTACCTGAGTATAGCAAGTCAGCAGAGCATCAATTAACCTTTCCTTTTCTCCTTTTATTTTTTTCACATTTTATTGACATGTAATTGACATAACATTGTATAAGTTTAAGAAGTGTACAATGTAATGATCCAATGCTTGTATATAGAGGGTAATGATCACCACAATAAGTTTCATTAACGTCCATTATCTCACATGTTACATGTTTTCACCAACATGTGTACTTGATGCTAAGGACTGTCACTTTTGATAGAATTTGTTGTTTCATTAAGTGCACAGAGATCTGAAATAGGGACATGCAAGGGAGACAAGAAGCACTGAGGTAGATGACTTAGTGTCAGCCTCACACCCTTAGCCCACCCCTGTGTTATCCTCTAAGCTAGAATCTTATCTGTATCTTTAAAAGGACATTGAAATGTTTTATCATGCTAGAAGTATCCAGGTGATGGAATGGTAGGACCAATTAATTCTATGATTGGTGCCCATTGTCACACCTTCTTATGCTAAAGTAAATGCCTGAGTCCTTTAGGCCAAGGTCACATTAGGTTAGAGCCTACATCAGTAAAGTCAGTAAAGCAGAAGTTCTACTTTCAGTTAGTGGTGCTGGTGAAGACACTGAAGGGCAAAGAAGGTAAACCTGTATATGGAGTATCTGTCAATATCAGGTAAGATTAATTTCTTTCCTTGCAGGTAGGAGACTAATATAATCAACTTGCCACCAACTAGTGGCCTTAGTCTCCTTGAATGATAGTCTCAGATCAAGAACTCAATATCGTCTGTGCTAAGACATCAGACATTGAACAATGGAAATTACTTGACTAGCCTTGGTGAGAGAGAGCCCAAGTTGTTGGACCCCTATGGAGTCCGCATGCCTGACAGCACTGCTACACTGTTCTCGGCCCGTTCTGCACACACTGTGGTGACTGAGGACAGAAGTTAGCTGACTTCCAATGGCTGACTTATCATGTCATTGTATTCTCTGTGGCCAATACTCTGAGGAGCAATTAGCCATTGTCTGCAATCCTGATGCTCAGGGTTTCCTCCATGGGCATATATCCACTGACACATCTGCTGTGTGCTTCATACAATCAAGCAAATGCCAACGGTGCCAAAGCAGGCCTTCACGCAGAGAAGAGAAGAAATGCACCCAGATAGATAGGAAAGATGGGGAGACACTCTTGCCAAGAAAGAAACCCCACGAATACTACAATTTGAATTAGGGTTTTGATGCAATATATTATTTGATTTCCTTCCAGAAAAATTTCAGTTTCTACACTCCTCTAAGTTGTGCAAGAGAGTACATATTTCCTCATATCCTCATCATCATGAAAGACATATTATTTTTTAACTTTGATAAGCAAAAACCTATCATGTATTCCATGTCTTTAATGTAAAATAGTCATAATTTAAATCATTTAAATGTCATTTGTAGTAATCCTGTGAAATTTTTGGTTCATGTTCTTTGTTCATTTTGTTTGGTGGTAGTGTCATTTTTAGTTGAGTTTTAAAGTCTCTTTATACACTAAGAAAAACAACTCTATGTCTATCACTTTATCACATTCCCCCTACTTTGTCATTTACCCCACACACACACTCTGCTTTAATTTCAAACATTCCCTTTGTAAATTAGTTTTTCTCACCTCGAGATTAAATATTTATGTATACTTCATTTTTATATTTAATGTTCCCTTCTACATTTAACACTTTAATTCTATAGGAGTGTATTTTAAGATGAGCAATAGTGATATAACTTTCTTTTATTCAAATGGCTAGTCTCCCTTATCATATATTAAGTTCACGTATATACACTTTGACCCCTTTCTATTATGTTGACCATTTGTCTATTTCTAGACCAGTTCCATACAATTTTACTTATTACAGCATTATAATTTATCTTAATTTTTAATACAACAGAGCCTTCTCATTCCCTTTTCAGTATTTTCTATAATTT
This sequence comes from Scalopus aquaticus, assembly GCA_004024925.1. Lineage (NCBI taxonomy): Eukaryota > Metazoa > Chordata > Mammalia > Eulipotyphla > Talpidae > Scalopus > Scalopus aquaticus. The sequence continues at coordinate 77,946 of PVIJ01000492.1, forward strand.
TCACCTGTGTTAATTCTCCCAAGTGACTTTAGAGGTATCCTGTCAAATTCAAAGGGTTCTGTTGGCACTTTGATTGAAAATGTTACAACAAAAGATATTTGGGGAGAATGACATCTTTACTGCATTAAGCCTTTTGTTCACTAACACAACCTATATCTTTATTTAATTAAGTCTTCTTTTATTCCTTTCAGAAAAGCTTTTAATTTTCTCCAGATAGGTCTTACACATTTTAACTTTATTCCCAGGTACTGTGTATTTCTTTTTAATTATGTGATTTTTTTTCTAATAGAAGTTTCATTTTTACATTTTATTAGCTAGTCAATCTGCAAATTGAATTTACTTATGAAGTGAGATAGAAAGCTAACTCTTTTCCCCCAAAACACTAATCAGTTTTTCCAAGCAACAGTCTCCAAGGAAGGGTTACAAAAATATCAATAGGAACATACACACACTATGGTTGTAACTATTAAAGCATTCGCTGTTGTTAAAGATTAGAAAAGAATGGACAATGAAAAAATGGTTTCATTAAAAGTAATTTTCTATTCAAAATTTATGTTGGTTTTCTTTATAATCTTTTCATAATCAATATAAATTGAGTGTTAAAATGCTCATCTTTCCTAGTTCATTCTTTTCATTACTCCTTTAGTTCTTTTCCAGTCATAATTTGAATGTAGCCACTTCTTGATATTTCACATTACATAGTTGGAGCTGGGCATGTATTTTCATTCAGGTGTTAATGGAGTGGCAACTCCCAAGCTAGACAACCTGGTGCCTGCGTTAGAATAAGCACAGACTAAAAGAACCCCATGTGTGCCCTCAAATATTAAATTTTGGAGTAGGGACACTTTTTCATAGCTTGAGTCATACAGTATTTTCTCCTTACCTAGAAATCTGAAGCAAATATTGCTCAATGTGGCATGAACACAAAAAAGGTGTTAGAAGAATCAGCGCTTCTGTTGGCAAATACCTGTCACTCAACTGCCTGGATAAAATGTCTTCAGTCGCTTTCAGGTTCCATGTCTCTATTTTTTTTTTCCTGTGAAATCACTAGAAATTTCTATTCCATTATTCATTGTGTGGACAAGGACTTCACTTTTTAGTATCTCTATACCTTTAGCATTACTTCCTGTCATTGTTTTTTTCCCCTCTCAACTTTTCCTTTTTTTTTCTTTTGATTGAAGAAAATTTCCAATACGGATGTGCATAAAGACTCTTTTAGGGTTAGAATTACGAGAAGATTCTTCTCCTTCCCAAAAGGACAGCTAAGCTATGGCCATTGAGGAATAGCCTGTCTTAGATTTTGTGAAGTCAACACAGAATGGAATCTACTAAGCATGACACATGTCAAAGAAAAGTGGTAGGTTCTCTTAAAGGATGCGAAGAAATAAAACAGACATGCCCAAACATGTCAATATTTGGTGTCCCAGAATCATTTGGAAATAAATTAGTTTCCATAAGTAAACTTTCCAGATAAATAAAAATGCTCACTGCCAACCAAAGTATTACATTTTAGTATAATATAGGGATGACTTCAGAGCTTGTGAAGTTTGTAGAATGATTTGTTCCTGTATTCAATAGCCTCATATGCCTACGTGTTGCTCAAGTGAGACCTGCCCTTGTGGACTCTAGGTTGTTCCCTTTTCCCTATCAGAGTGGCCTCTCTCCAGCAGCATTCAAACTTCATGTCCCCAAGTTACTTCTGGTCAACTGTAACATAGACTCCAGATGACCACACTTGTTGAACTGTGCCCCAAATAAAAATCTAGGAAAATTCTGGGAAATGCTCCATAACAGTCCTCTTACTATGGCTTTCAGAGGTCTAATGCCTCTTAGAAATCTTTGGTCCTTGGGAGAGCTATATAGGAAATACACATCATACTTCATTCAACAATTTTTATATGTTTCCCTGCTCCACTTACTACATCAGATATTGAACAGACAGTAGTGAACAGACAAGACATCTTATCTTTACATGTGTAGATTAAAATCTAGTTGGGCTAAGGGATTTTGAGCTATAAAAACTATCATGAGAACACGAAACTGGAGAATTAATCTACAAAGAGGCCTCAGAATTCAAATTTCTAAAAGAAAAAAAAGAATTGCAAAAGGACAACTTTGCAGCCAGGAAACCATAATCGTACTATTAGAGGCATGAGTCAGAGGCTCTTCAGGGAAAGACTGTTTCTGGCAGTGGGGGACCTTATGCTGGAAGCAGGTCAGTTGGTCCACGCACAGCCGTGCTCTCTGGGGCTGTAACTGGAGCCTGGCTCTCAGTGCTTCCTCACTTCCCACCCTTCCCACACGTCCCCACAGTTGTTCTTCCACAGAAATCCACACGAGCCATTGTGCTCTGGGAGAAGGATATGAATTCAGGAATAGAAGGGTTTGAATTTGCACCCATAGCCAGCTGCATCAGGCAGGAGAAAGGTGGTCTGCCATGTGGGTTCTCCTCCATGATTTGTGAGAGTCAGCCAGGGAGCCTCAACTTCAAGATGAATACAGCAAGCAAATAAAGAGTGCACTCTGAACAGTCTCAAATCTGTAGATAGCTAAGAAAGAAAAGTGTGAACTTTTCCATGAGACGAGTATATGATTGCTGATTGAAACACCAAGTTCACAATTTAGTTAAGGAAAATCTGAACAAGTATTTCTAGTTTCCTTCCTTACATATCCTAGTTTTGTGCCAGCAAAATGAAAAGCCTGACTCTCCCCATCCCAGCACCTCCCCAAACCTCCCACTTTTTGTTTGCTTGTGAAAAGAATATAAGCACTTGACTATCTCTAAAGCCTCTGGACAATAAGCAGGGCAATGGGCTCAATTATTTAAAAATGAAAACAAGTATCTGGAAAAACATTTAGCAAGCTAACTGGTAGTTTCTGAGGTGTTCTAAAATGAGAGGCATCAAAAAGAAGGGCTTCTCTGCTTTCTAGTCAGGAACTCAAGATAGCAAATCTCAAACCAGGATCCCCAGAGCAGTAAGCTGAGGTCACTGCCAGCCCCATGGGTGAACCTCATCCAAGAAAACTCTTTGAAGGTATTTCATCTGGTGACTAAACAGATTGTCCCCTGAGGTTGAAGCAAGCACAGATGAAAAAAACAAAAACAAAAAAACATACTTGGGGAAAGCCACTGCCCAGGGCTCAGGGATGATAAAACGCCTGCTGATTCCAGCTACTGGCTGCAGGCTGTGGGCCATTTTCCCTTAACTCATTCCTATGCTTACCCTAAACTCTAGAACCTTCAGTCTTGAAGAAGTAGCTGATGGGTGTCAAGTGAGTTTGTTTATTATGAAAATGATAAGAGGCTTCCTTCCACTTCATAAGAACCCAGAATTTTAAAGTGTAAATATAATCAGACTCCCAGCTGTCTGTCCATTAGAATACCCTTTCTAGAAAGTTACTTTCACTACCCATTGCTAGGAAAGCTGCAGTAACCCCTCCCTGATGGTATATAAAAGCTTTATCAATAACTGTGCTGATACCAGTCTTGTCTGGGACATAAGGGTTCTGTTCATTTGAGGCCAGTTATCACTGTCCCATCAACACAGCTTGATAACTTCCACACCTGTGCCTCAATACGACCGCCTCTGTGCTCAGCGGGCCTGCTTGAGTCCTGTCTTGTTCATGCAACCATCTCTCCTGCAGTTGGCAAACACTCTATTCCTGCCCAGTTTTCCATGGCTATCTTTACTTCAGGGACCTAGGAACCTATGATTCCCAAGTAACACCACAGTCATGTGACCTAATGACCTGTTGAAAACTAGTTACCTGACACCTTTTACCTTTCGAGTTATACATGTATGCTTCTCTAAGGATCTTCTAATACAGAAAACCTTGTTAGGCCTTCTTCCCAAGGGGAGCTTTCCCGGTATGCCCCATAACACTGTGAGCTCAACCTGAATTAGTGCATTCGTCTCAAACATTGACATCCTGAATTAAGTATCTTCTCTGCCAAACCATATATACTCTTTAGTTGTCACCTAGATGTTTTGCATGAAGATATTAACTGGAATTCTTCTATTGCCTCTTCATCCAGCAAGGAGCCCATAAATAAAGTGATAGGAAGTAGAAGTGAACAATAATGGGACTGGAGGATTGAGGTAGAGGTTAGTCCTCACATTGGAGACAAGAACAGGACCTTTGTTGATAGGTTAAGAAAGAAAAATACTGGACCCAGTATAAGCTGGGCCACATGAGCCCAGCAGGGATCCAGGAATTTAACCCTTGATATGAGTCATCTTAAAATAATAAAGAAAGCAAAAAAAAAGACAGTACCTCAAAAAAGGCAACCGACGAGACAAGCTTTTGTTGATAGACATGGACTAACCCCATAGAACAAATGTTTCATTGTGAATTATGTCTTGAACTCACGCCAACAGGTGATTTTTTTAAAGAACTACAGTTGGGTTTTTTTTGTTTTTTTGAGTTCTTAAAATGTTCTCATCACTGAAATTTCTAGGGCAGATAAACATTTCAAAATCAACACACTTGTCCAGAGTAAAAACAGATCACAAAACAATAACTCCTGGTAAATTTAACCAATTAGATTTAGCTCTCTTTGTTCCCCTTTCCACACAAACATCTTCATCATTATTGTTAACACCTAACCACGCCGAAGTTTATACCATAAGAAAGAATATTCTAAAATTCTAGCTTCTTTAGAAAGAATTCTAATACAAATGGATTTTATTCACTAAGTAAATGTATTCTCAACCAAACTTTGGCCCCAAAGCACCAGTATCTATAGAGAACATAACACAGACTTCAGTTCCAGTGCAATCCTTGACTTGGCCGCCTGCAGCTTTAGATACATCTCTCAGCTATTAATATTTTTGTCTGTCCCTCTTTCCCAACATGAGACATAAAACCAGACTATGGGCTTTTTAAATATTCAAATTAAACACTATGCATTCTCCTTGTTTACTGTGAAAATATATTGCCTCCCTCTTCAAGGTATCTCACCATGCCCATGCCAAGACAAAGAACCCAAAGAGGATTACTCAGCCCGAAGAGCGAGTCTTGGTTACTATTACCATGATAGAAGAAACTGGAAACTATGAGGAGTGCATCTGCTGATGGGTCCAGGAACTGCAGCAGTCACTGCTGACAGTGTCTGTGGAAAGAGGGTGGCTTGACAGTGATAAGAATACATGGTCACTGCTTCAAGAACAGTGGTGACTCAGGCAGTGGCACTGGCCACCAGTCCCCTGGAGGAAGAGACCTGGATGCCAACCCACAGCTGTGCCACTAATCGGGCAGGAGTTAGTCAAAGTAGAATATGGAAAAACAGAAGTACATGTTAAGGTTAGCAACGTTCACTGCACAACCAGGACACACTCTCTAGTTACCTGACTGAAGTGCGTGATCATTCTGCATGATTCTGCAAGGCTGTTTTCTGGAGGGCTAGCCTAAGTACCAGGGAGACCAGAGAGCCCTCACCAGAAGGAACTTATAGTCTCTCAGGCATGCGCTGTGCTCCAAGTCAGCCTTTTCTTAACCTCGAGCCTTTTCCTTCGTCATGAATGCCCCTATCCACCTATTGACCCTCAGTCTGCGTCACCTCAATTCATCAGAGATGACCCATTGAAGCTAATATGCAAAAGAGGATGTTGATGTCCTCATCTGAATCCTTGTAATAGGCTCCTGGGATACTGGCAGATTTTGCTCATCGTGAGAACCCCTAGACACATCCTAACTGAGGAGGGGGCCTCATCAGAGTCTGAACAGCAAAGATTCAGCCCATATGTAGTTTAAGGGCAATCAATAAAGGGACTACTTAATGTGGGGTGGGTAGAAAGATGCAGTTACTTTGCTAATAACAAAAGCCTGAATGGCAAGGGGACACAGTAGATTCCAGAACCTAAAGTGGGTTCTGGATGTGGCCTTTAGTAGAGGAGCAGAGACACTAAACCTTCCCAATAAAAAATTGCCGGAATAAACGCTCCAACCTCATTCTCCTGCCTTTCCATTTTTTGCTGGTTGTCTCCACTGTCCAAATAAAACAGGAAGTTGAAGGCACATGATCACAACACACACAAATACATGCCAGACTACTGAGGACAGAGCAGGGCAGAAAGGGTGAAGAAGAAAATGGAGGTGAGGAAGGGGAGAGATGGAGCCCAGAGAGCCAGGGAGGAACATGGTACATATTTCAGCGCTCCTCACAGTGCATTTGGCAGACGGCTGCCAGTCTGCGAAGTGTTTGTGGCTAAACTGCCATGAGATAAGTACAGAAATGGGGAGAATGCATTTAGAGACCTTGATAGCAACTTGATGCTGCCACAACATTCAAGTCCATAATCATAGAGTCAGCACATTAGTGACTAGAGCAGTGCAGGGGCAGTTGACTCTGGCAAACTGCATGTGGCTGAACCACGTTCTAGTGATGCAGAAATAGGCTCAGGTTAACACATGAGATATTTGAATGTGAGCCTGTCAGTAGTACCTGGATTTTCTCATCTCACAAAATAAAATGTAAGAATTATTTTTACAGTTTTTTATCCTGTCATTTCAAATCAAATACAGGTAATCTGTTTTTCCTTTGTTAGGTAAGTTAGGAAATAATATTTGTATTAATGTTTCCATATTTGATATTGGGAAGTAGTTTGTATTTTCTGTAGATTATGCTGAAAAATACTTAAAAACAACTATTTAAAGGCTCTAGAGAATAATCAAAGGCAGTAGTAGAAACTGGATAATCAATCTTTGAAAGAGAACTAAATAAAAAAGTCTAGTAACTGTGTGAACTTTAAAAAAGAATACAAAGCTGGAGGACTTAGGCTACCTCATATCAAAACTTACTATAAAGCTACAATAATGAAGAAAATGTTGTAATACCATAAAAATAGACGCATATCAATGAAAAAAAGTAGAATCCAGAAATACAAAATAATTTTTAATATGAACATTAAACCAATAAAATGAAAAAAAAAGTCTTTTCAGTCATGGTACTGACACAATTTGACACATGTATAGGGGGGAAGAAATGACTCTCAACTCCAATCTTAGCATTCCCAAAAGTTACTTTGATACAGAAAATAGCCCTGGCAATAAAAACTAAAACTGGAAAGATTCTAGAAGAATCTAGAAAAATACCTTCATGACGTGCAAATAAAGTTCTACAAGAGGTGAAACTGTATTAAATTGATTTTTTTAAACAATCAGAAAACAATAAAACTTTGAGAAACGGACTAATGGACTGGGAAAGAGCAAGGAAGAACTCACTGGGGTAATGCAAACACTCTTGATCTACAGCAGATGTTTTACACAGGAGTCACTCTGAAAAATTCCGACACAGGGCCTCCCTGGTGACACAACAGGTTAAGCACAGCACTATGAAACTATCCAGAGCCACTGCAGCATGAGTTCAACATGCAGCCAGGGAGATTCCCACATGGCGCAGCAGACCTCTCCTGTCTCTCCCGCTGCGCCCCTCAGCAGTGTACTTCAGTAGACCTGCCTGTTCTGCTCCCCATTCTGTCTCTGGTGAATCCTCTCACCACCGCCCCCCCCCCTCCACACACACCTCTGGCCTACACTCCAGCTTGCATGAATAAATAAATAAATCTTTAAAAAAAATCCCAACACATTGGATACTTAAGATTCTATACTTCACTATATGTCATTTCTACCTAACAAAACTGTAAACATATATCAAACACTAATTAGTAAGTTTGCTTTTCAGAATAGTATGGTTGAGCAATTCTGAACTACTTTCTGTGTATTCTAGTTAATGGTAAAAGAAATTATTTTGAGGGATGAGAATCAGATTACTCATTTGGAAAAAGTAGTTATAGAAACAGAGCAAGAAAATGAAACACTAGACTAGAATGTATCCTGTGGTGTGGGACTGAATTCAAACTATTGGCATAAAATTCATGATTCTATACACATAAAGACAGAGAACTGAGGGGGGATATACACATATGTTTATTTTGGGGTGTGCATGGGTGTGTGAGAATGCATCAACACTACCGCTGAGAAGGCCTATACGTAATAACATGGATGAAACAATAAATACACCTAATTCTGAGGTCTTGGATTAAAAATACTATTTTTTACTAAAAATTCAGGGCTAATTGGACAAAAGCCTGATTCCAGGATTGGGGCAGAAAGAGCACAAGACATCCTGTAGTAACTAGTGTTGAAAATTAAGGAAATGCTTTAAGAACTAGAGAACATATCAGAAAACACAAGAAGCCAATTTAAACGAGTTCCCATTGGTGAAATTTAAGACAATTGATAAAATCAACTGATATAGTGGGTGGAAGTTTTATTTACATGATCTCCAAGTAATTGTTGCCCCCCTAAATCTCTACCTTACAGGGGAGGCATCAGATGGACCATACTGTATCCCTATAATCTAAGTGAACTTCATTAATATTAGGACAAACTGACATGATGTGCCTCTAGATGGGATGTACTAAGAAGGACATATCACTTTATTCCTGCCAAAAACGCATGACCTAAACCTAATAATTTTCATATTGAGGGACATTCTACGAAATGATTGTCTTGTTCTCTTTAAAAATGTCAAGGTTAAGACTAAGAGAAACAGAGAAATGGTTTCAATTAAGGGAGACCAAAAAAACCACTGCTATGTGTAATAATGAGACTGGGTCCCGAACTGGGAAAAACATATCTTTAAGGGACATTACTGAGATAAGAGATAAAATTTGAGTATGAACTATTATAGATTAGATAATAGAACTATAGTAATATTTTGTTTTTAAAATACATATGTTTCTCAGAAAATCCACATGAAATGATTTAGTAGAAAAGAGGCATGGTGTCTTGAACTTACATTCAAATCATTTACAAAAAAAGATTCTATATACATAACACACAGAGTGAGAAAGAGAAAAAGGGAGAGAGAAATGTTGAATAGAGCAAAATGGAAGCTGGTAAAGGTATATTGGAGCTCCTTACAATATTCTTGCAACTTTTTTATATGTTTGAAATTGCATTAAAGTACTAATTTAAGACAAATAATTAAAATTATGTAATATTTTGAATTATTTATTCAGTGACTAGCCAATTGTTGCTATTTTACAGGAGAATTTGTAAATTATTTTATTTTCAAAAATAAAATTCTTTTTCAAAGCATTAAAATAATTTAGCTGAGTATATCAGGATACATGATCTGAACATGATCTTTACATTATCTGAACACTAAAAATAAAAAAAGTGAAATATTAATACTGGTCAACAAATTTTTACGAAAGTCATGTGACTGAAATAAAATTAGTCATTTCCTATCAATTTGTATGTGCTCAACACGAATATGACAGGCAAGTTCTAATTTTGGCTCTAGTTTTTTTTGTAATCTGCAATAAATTGATGTTTAAATCACAAAATGCAGGCCAACAGTAATAGGCCTGTGGTTAATACCTGTAAAAAATCAAGTCTAGACTACTTCTTAGATTTCTTAGCTTGTCTCTTATATAGCTGTTCAGGAATAGAATAGATGGAAGACAGTTTCCATTGTGCAAAAGCACAGCCTTAACACTCAGTTTTGAATAGTCTAGAAATAGTCTCCACTCTTGTGGGTCATGAGGCCCTCAATATCAGAACAGAATACCAGAGTACTTTCCTTTCTGAAGAAAGGCTCCAACTGCTGGTGGTGCTTTTGCTATAAAGTAACTGTGACATCTTCTAGAAGATTCCATCGTTGGAGAATTGATCCTAGCAATTCTGCCTTGCTCTTGGATAAGTCCAAATCACGAACCAGGTCATTTAGTTCTTCCTGTGTTAGTCTGTGTGGGATTGATGATGCACCACAGTGAAAATCTGGATCACTGCATGTTGATGGAACAGGAGAAGAACAGGTCGGTTCACCTTTGTCCTCACCAGATGAATCAAGAAAACATTCTGCTGGAGGTTCTGGAATAGGAAGTCCCTCACCATGCGGAACTGGTCTCAATGCAGACAGAATGTTTGGGTAGACTATTCTCGACTTCTTTTGCTTCATTATTCTGCCAGAAAGAGGAGGAACCAAGCAGAAGTCACAGTCTTTTATGTGGTTGCTTGGCTTTCTCCACACCATGGGGAGGTGGACTGCATTTTGTGGACTGCAAAAGGCATTGATGGTCTTTTGCCATTTAACCACTGTGAAAGCTGTGTTGTACATGCAGTACAGCATATATACAGGACCCAAGGCTTGTCTTGGTCACCAACCTTGTCCCAAGTAAAGACGATAAGCCTTCTTCACTTGAGAAGTGATCCTTTTCTTTTGGTTGGCAAATGTCACTTCCCCACAAATAGAGAAGAAATTGTCCACGCTATTAACGCACTTTCGAGGCATGACTGTACTGTATTGTGCCTAAATGGATAAAATAATAAGAGTTCTATGGAATAGTAGCTTAAACTGTCTCACACAAAGTCTGAAATATTGTCAATGCTCAACCTTTCTGACAGGGCTTTATATAATGCACTGCTGACGTCAGCTTACTTCAGCAGCCACCTGGCAGTAGTATTGCATTGCACCAGAAAATGATGCAATAAACTCTGGATGATGTGTGCGTGATGGTATTATGCAATGTGATGCAATATTACATCATTCTAGGCTGATTTAGGATGTCGTTGCAGTCCTACTGGATAAATTTACATGGTGAAACATATAAAATGATTTATATGAACGATCTTCAAAATGAGAGCTAATAAAAAATTTTCATGGTAATATTCATATTCAGCACACCAAGATACTACAGATTAGGGCCTTTTTAAGTCAGTAACAATCTCCCTGTTGATCAGTGTAATAATCCTTGACACATATTCATGTATTTAATCTGTCTCTTTTAATTGTATCTTCTTTAATATGATGGCAGTGGTAGTTTTGTGAAAAAAATTTTAAATATAGAATTATTAATTTCATCTCAAAAAAAAACTGCTTGCAATATTCTGCATAGTTGAATTTTATGAGTTAAAAGTTTAAAATTCATGAAAGCTTCAAGTGGCCTCTCTCATTTGACCATAACATTTTTATTTAAGAAACAACTCTCTTTACAAGTGCTGAACACATTTTAGGCAGCTCTGAGAGCCTATTAAATAAAGGCTATTCTCAAATTTTAACTTTTTAAGTTGAGAGCTGCAAATATTTCAATCCAAATATTTTTCAGGTACTTTCTTTCATAACACCAGAGAATTTTCTTCCACAAATATTTTTTTAAGAATAAAAGTCATTTTAAAAGTTATCCTTTTTAAATGATACTTCTAAATATTTAAATCAAAATTATTATGTAAAAGTATAGGTCTTCTCAATTTCAATCAACTCCAGAATAGAAAATAAACTTATCAAATTAAAAATAAAATCTTCATCGGGCCTCCCCGGTGGCACAGAAGTTGAGCGCTGTGCTGTGGAGCTGTCGGCCGCGAGCGATGCAGGTTCGACGCCCAGCCAGGGAGAATCCCACATGGTGCGGCAGACCTCTCCTGCCTCGCCCGCTGCTCCCCTCAGCAGTGTATTTTTGATCTGCCTGTTCTGCTCCCCACTCTGTCTCTGGTGAACCCTCTTGCCGCCCCACGCCTCTGGCCTGTACCCCAGCTTGTATACATAAATAAATAAAATTTTAAAAAATAATAAAAAAATAAAATCTTCATCAAAAGGCATTTTCTTCATGTTGAGCTATTCTACCATTTGAGTTATCATTAATTTGTTTCTTAACTCTTGGTTTTGTGTGACTAAATATCAGTATCATTCATTTGCAAGCTCTGTTTTTAACAATTTGACATTTAAGTTGATTTTCCAAGCAATTCCACAAAAAGTTGATATAGTTAGAAGATTTAATTAATGATGCAAAGCAAACAAAGTACACACAGCCACAGTGATGTTTTTGATTTTAGCATCAGCTTCATCACATTTACATACAAAAATTGTGATTCAGTTACTCTGTGTACAAATAAAAATATTTGTTAATTTAACTATGAGCAGCTTCTTTTTCAATTAGTAGCATGTTGACATTTGTTTGGATGTACTTAGGCATTGTGTGTACACCAAAATCGAAACCAAGCACATTTCTGTTCCATAGGTATTACGGTTATAGAACACAGTTTTTACCATGGTGCTAGGCTCTGCCAAGATTTATATTCATGATATCATCCAGCAACAAATAATTTTATCTCCAATGTCATATTTTCAATTGAATTTATTACAGTATTCATAGTGATATCAGATGTTTCCCCTTCAACAGATGCACTTCTAAAAGTTGGACTTTGATTTCATGAATTGTCAAATGGAAAAAGAATCGAATCATTAACTGTATTTATCAACTTGACTGATCTATCTGAAGTATTGTGATGGTCCCAACATAAAACTGTCATTATTTAACTGTTCGCAAATTTTTTTCTATTACTATTGAAATCAACACTTTTTCAACATTGCTTTGTACATGCACAAGAAATCTTGAAATTGAAAATGATTGAAATTAATTTAGAAGTACAAACATTTGATCTAAATGAAAAATCACACTTCAAAGAATGATGTAAAAACATATATTCCCACAGCTGCACATGCTAAATTGTTTTCTTTGGGCATAGTCCTTTTAAAATCTGACTTTGAAGTCGGTATTGCTGCTTCTTCAGCAGAGCAGATCTATGTCTCTGATTTTTAAATGTTTTGTGATAGCAGTAAAACCTCTGGTGTTAACATACATTTTGTCCAAGTTTTATGTTCTTCATAAACGACCTGAGAAATGATCATTCAGGACCTTATTTTCCACTTGATATATACTCTTTTCAAGTCTTGGGTTTTGTTTCATTTTGCTGTTGTTATTAGTTTTGCTATTTAATTTTGTTGTTGAAAGTACTTACTGCAATATGACTCTGCCCAAACATGGCACATGCACCAGGGCACAAGTGTAATTTTTAGATCAAGTGGCGGGCAGAGACAGTAAGTTGTCAAACAGCAGAAGTAGTTAGCTTAAGTGTGGGCATATTTTCTTTTAACAACTAAATCCCTGAATACTGTTCTTGAAAAGGAGGGGCTAATTACATTGCAGCTAAAAATATCTGGGAAAAAAAGATATGAGTTATCATTAATCCTCTTTCAAATTGAACCAGATGTTAAAGAAAAAATTCTGTTCATTGCATACGTCATACAAGTCACCATAGCAGTAGCTAAAAGCACAACGTGGAAGGCTAATATGAGAGTGTTACATGTTGCCTAACAAGTATTCCTCATCCCAAAAACGGGAATAGACCTATTCATGAAGTTGTAAGGAATAAAAGAGCTAACACATAGAAATATGCCTGGGCCAAGGGGACTATAATATCAGAATTAAATATTATTATTATTATTTTTATTACTGCTTTCTAGGGAAAAAAAAAACCACTATAATTCCTTCAACAAGTCCCCATTGTTGAAATTGTTAAAACCTGTTTTTTCCAGACCTTTTCTGCCAAGAATGCTCTCTTAGTGTTCTAGTTGCCAATTCCTATCCATTTGTGGCTGTATTTCTGTAGATAGTATTTGCATGGGTGCAACTTCATCAATTAACTTTTATAGGCAGTCATATTACATATTTCTTGACTCATAATAAACTGAAATAAAAAAACCTAAGTGTATTTCACAAGAACTGTTAACAAATCATAGTTTTCCCATTTCAAACTCAAATAACTGGTTTTATGAAGGTACACTGAGAATTTTCCATCAACCCCTACTTTATCTAATCTTCAGTTTCAGTTCCCAGTTTCATTTCTTTTGTAGTCTTTCTGATCTCCTGAATTAGAGATTTGGATACAATACAATCTGCAGATTTGGATTCTTTGACACTAAGAACATAGGTTTGAATTCAAATAGTTCTGGGCTTAAATACCAGCTCTCCCCATTATTAACAATGTGGACCTGGGCATTTTCAACCTAAGACTCAGTTTTCTCATTTGTTAAATGGAAAATAATAAATATTTTGCATCAGGATCCTTGAGATAATTAAAAGACATAATAGCTGGCATGTATCTCAATATATTATTATATGAGTAAAATATTGCTATAAATTTGCCATAGAACACAAATATTTTTATTTATTACAATAATTAAAATAATACATAAAACGATTCACAAGAATGATACCTGTAATATTTCAATAAGTAATTCCTTCCTAGACTTATAACTGTTTAACAGCTACATATTGACCTATCAACCAACTTTAAAACCCTACTAGTAAGAAATGAGATTTTGTTAAGGCCCTCAACATAAATTTGGGTTGATTTCTTATCTTCAACTCTATTTTTTTAGACTTACATATTATTCTTCAGTTCTTTGTATATTTCCAAATCGATGTATCTACCCCAGAAAGTAAGATCCTGGGCAAAAAACATGTCCTCAATTCAGCACCATAAATAAACGCAGAGCCCACATCACAGATGCACGAGGGTTCAGGAAGTATTTAATGTTGGTGATTTTTCTGACAGTTAACACTTATTGTATACCTTCTAATAAAAGCCAAAACTTCATAGTTCTTACCATGTGTCAGGCAGTGTTCAGGCAAGGCTTCACCTGTATAAACCTATTTAATCCTCTAACAATCTTAAAATGGACACTGTTATTATTCCCTTTTACAAATGTGGAAACTGAGTGGCAGTACTGCATGGCAAACCAGCATGTGGTGCCAGAGTGTATATTCCTAGCCTCTAGCCACGCTGCCTCTCTGCTTGCACAAGACGCTACGGGCTGACCCACTGATCTAACCAGGTACCTGCACGACTCCAGAGGGAGCACAGAGACAGAAATCTGCTGCCCCTGGACAGCATGTGGAACAAATATTTTCCAAGATAACACATTCCAAAGGCTGCAAATGCCATTCCATTAAAAAAGGCCGCCTATTTCAGCACCCCTTCCCCCCAACAGGCATTCCATACATAAAAAGATCACATTCCTTCCTGAATTCCCTCTCCTGTCCTGTGTGCAGGTGTCCTAGGATGTCCTACTGTTTCCTTCTCTCTCTTTTAAGATGTGTTCAACCCTTTATCAAAATGAATATTCCCCTCACCATCCCTCCTTCCCTCTGGGGTAGACTTTAGGGGTGAGGAGGGGTAGTAGGTGGGTCAATTAGGATCTTGTGCTTTATGCCAGGGTAATGAACACAGCACTTCTTGGGGCATTTCTCCCACACACAGGCCAAAAACTCAACCCAGCTGTCAGGCCACTGGTATCCTGGCAAGCCCTGCTTGGTTTATCTTTCCCTTGCCCTACTTTTGTCTTAAGCACTTTCATCACAGCTTTTCCCTTTGGGATATAACAGGGAGGATCAAAGGCAGAAGTGCGAGTCCATACCTTGTCCCATTTTCCAAGGTGTTAAGTGGCCATCTCTCAGTGGGCAGTCACCCCCCGCCCCGCCCCTCCCCGCCCCACCCTGCCTAGGCGCCCCTTCTGGGCTGGTGCTCAGGCCAGGTTGGACTGTGATTAGCCAGCTGGCCCTGTCCCCCTTCCCCTTTGCTCCACTTCCCTTCCCCCTGAGTGCTTTCTCCACCACCACCTCAGCAGTAAGCTCTGTTCCAGCAACTGCTAGTGGACAGTGGCCTTCTGCCAACAAGGCACAACTCCCTGGTGAGTGGCAGAAGCTTCCTTAAAAGACTGCTAGAGAAGCCAGTTCTTTAAGGTCCCAGCTCAGATTCTCCTTTTTCCAGAACAACAATACCCAGATATTTGCCAAATAACCATATAAACATCACTTCATCTATACTCCCTCAGGCAGAAATTCTATTCATGCCTTTAGAATATATAAACTGAGACTAAAAAAATATTTGCTGTATATGCCAGCCCTACACATTATCTCCAGGTATGTGTTCCTGGGGCTGTTTACTGATGCTCTCAGAGATCAGGCAAGTCATCCTGGGCCCCTGAGCTGAACCTAGTCCTCCAAACCCAGCTTTCTTCCCACCATGGCCAAAAGAACATTTTTCTCTGAGCTCTCAGGAATAAAATCACTCCCTTCCCAACTCTCTAACAACTTACTGTGGAAATCACTTCCACCCCCATAGTCTCAAGTACTTCCATAGCTGCCTTTCTCCATCAGTCTCTGGAAGAGTAAGGTCCACCCTAGAAGTTCTCTGTTTTATGGAGACAATCTAAAGACAAATAAGGGTCTCATATAGAGAGCGGAATCATTAATACTCAGGATCAGGCTCATCTATAAAGGGAATTGGGAACAGCCTGCCTTTTTTCCCAGCTGAACCTGCTCCCAACCTGACCTACCCACCCAGTCAACACCATTAAAAACATAACAGATGTCTCTTTCTTCTGTCCTTCCATGGGATTTAGTAATAGCCTTTATTAGCACTTATCTTGACATGCAGCGTGATTTTTTTCTTGTCCTATTTTCCTAACGATCAAGAAGAGGAGATCATATAATTCATCTCTGTGATAGATGAGTTATAGGTGCAGTGTAAATGAAAGAAAGAATGATTGCATTTAATACTGCATGAGTTACATTCTTCACTTGAAACAGGAATGTGTTGATATTGACAATGAGGTTGTCAGAGTCTTAGATCTGTTGAATGCTAGCACTTAAAAGATGCTCTAGAAGTGAAACCTGTCTTGTTATTTTACTAAAGGAAAGCCGAGGGAAACTGAGCACCTTGCCCAAAGTCACAGTTAGCCAACAAGATGGAACTAGACCTCAAGTCTTCCTAGTTCAATGAGTCCTAACCCTTTGAGGCAAAAGGGAGGGAAGACTTAGAAATCTCCCAAAGTATTCTTTTTCCTCCTTCAGCCCAGACTCCTCTAGAAGATACCCCCAACCTGCTAGCCTTCCTTAGAAGCCTTCTGTCGGAAGTGGTCACCAGTGATTAGGAAGAGTCTAGGCTGAGATGGTCCAAGAAAACTCTACCTCCATTAATGTTTTCTTTCTTTTCCCCAACAACTCCTTCTATTTTCAGGAATTTTCCTTCATTTCAAAGGTGGACAAAGTTTTACATTCGAGGACCTTTCATCAAAAAATTATTATAATGGCAAAAATTCTACCCAATATAAGTACCCGAAATAGGGAAAGTTCAAATAAATCATAACACAGCTATGCAATAACGTAATATGCACTCCTTGAGAAATCAGACGTCAATAATATAATTAATTCAAACATGGCATGAAAAATGTTAATATTAGCTAATATTTGGTGAGATCTGACTATGTGCCAGGAACTAAGAGTTTTATATATATTATCTTAATTCCTGACAGCAATCTTGTGAAGGAAATTTCACTGTCATCTCTGTGTTAAAGAAGCGGATACTGAGGTTTAGAGGAGTCGTGCATTTCATCCACACTAACACAAGTAAAAGCAGAGCTAGAAATTTTATGGGAACGCTACTATAACGTTAGATTTTTAAAAATGAACGCACAACTTTATTATATTATTCCAACCATTTATCCACTTAAAAGGAAATAGCATGTAAGCAGTTGTCCATAGCTAGTGGAAGTATGCATAGCTTTTGTTTTTTAAGGGTGGTCAATAGTTTTCAAGAGTTTCTCTCATTTGCTTCACTTACTTATTTAAAGACATAACAGGAGATTTTGTAAAAGTTCTGCTTTAGGGAAATGGCAGCTAAATCACCAGAATATGAAGGAAGGGTAGAGGGGATACTTTAGAAAAAGCACATGGGAAAATGAGAGAGTCTGAGTCATCCTGCAGCCTACACCCCACACCCACTTCTCCAAAGCCCAGCTCTATACCAGTAAGAACTCTCCCAACTCGAGACCTGGAGCTGAGAGATGAACTGCTTGCAAACCACAGTACCAACTGCCCGAGCACCTACCTTGGCTATCTCCCAAAGTACCTCCCCCAGATGGGTTCTAAGTGGGAAGCACTGAAGTGCCTTGCTCTAAGCTGCATACTGTCATCAAAGTAAGGCCTTTGCACCCATCTCAGAACTCTTAACTCAGTGGATCCCCCAGCCTCTGTGTTCAGCACTTCCCATGATTACGCAAGCAGAGTTATGGAGGAGACCAGGACTGGACACAGGCATCCCTTGCCCACGTCCTCCTCTGGGTCAGCTCTGCCCAGTTTCCCCAGAATGACCTAGGGTTTGGGGAATGGCCTGCAAAGGGACAATTTGAAATGCAACTTGTTCTTGCTTCCCTTATCTGGAAACTTGGACAACCACTCTGTTCTTTCTGAAGCCCTAGGGCTATATTGCTCTGAGCCACAGTCTTAAAAGCATAGGCAGGTCTCATGCAGGTTTGCCAAGTGTCCCCAAAATACACTTAGAAAAAAGCTTCATATGTAGTACATTTTCAAGAAATGTTTGCTGGATAAATGATTGGTTTGTTTGAGTTAAACAGAGTTTTTGGAAGTTCCTGACAGCCATAACGAGGTCAACTGCTTCCGGTCAGCAGGCAGCCCAGCATACCTATTTTATACAGAACACTTTCCTGGGTGATTAATACCAATTTTCCCCCTGAAGAATTCCAAATATTATAGTACTTTTGGTTCATGTCTTTATCCATCCTACACATAATCAACCGAGGCCCTATGCAAGAAAGCAGGTAGTTGGGGATAGCATTCAGCCTGTAGCAGCCATCTGTATTTATTTACACAGCTGTTTTCCCCCTCCTTCAGGCAGAAGACTCTGGCCCAGAAATCAGAAATGGAAATAAAATTAGGGGGCTTTCTGAAGACTGCTGTGCAGTATCCTGCATTCTGGGCGCTCAGCAGGGATGTGGGGTCCAGAGACTTTTAAAGTCTTCCTTTGTGCTGTATTAAGGGTCCTAGTACAAAGTGAATAGTGCTGAGAGCGCGGGGCTGTGGGAGAGGTTATTATAAAGTACTGACATCCTGCTGTGAAGGCTGAATGTGTTCCCTTCTTCAGAGCTCTTATCTGGAGCCCTTGGATAGACAAGTAATAGGAGAGCACGCCTGGACTGTTCTAGGGGTGCCTTCAGTCCTCCCCTGGGAAAACTTTCAGCAATAAACACAAATCAAGAGGCAGCTAAAGACTGATTTTTTTAAAGGGTCTTCAAATAGCCAGGCTTTATTTTTTCAAGTGGGGGGACAAAAAGGAGAAATTAGAGCCAACTTTTTTTCTAATTAAATTCCACAGACCTCCCAAAATACAACACAGATGCTGCGATGAACATTAACAAGCTCTTCAGTGGAGTGTGCTCGAACTCAGTAGCACTATGATAGACTAGAGATTGATTTTTAAAACTTAAAATAAAAAAGCCACACACACAGAGGATCATAAAAGCTTGTTGTAATCATGACTTGCATTCGTTCTTTGGGAGGTTATGTAATAAAGCAGAATTTCTTTTCAGTGTTAGCGTATTAAAAAATAAATTCATTCTGCCCTTTAGATTCCAGTCCATTTATGAGTTTTTCTCTACCATATTAACATATCAATTTAAAATAAGCATTATTTTGTTTCAAAACATAGGTTTGGGAATAATGGGCCCTGCCCTGGAATTCCATAGACCCATGGGTCTCCTGAAGCACTAAATTGGATCTACCACCTAGAGAAACATGGAGATTAGGGGGAGCTGGGTGATCACTGAGGACACATGTGTGACCTACTGCTAGTCACAGCAGTAGAGGCCATGAGACAGGAGAACAATGGATGTCGGGTAGAGGATTGACCCTGAATAATTCTAGCTTCAAATACAACAAAAGGCACTGGCACAGACACAATCAGGCAGAAGAGCTGCACCTGAGAGGGCCAGATTTGTTGAGTAGCGGACTGCATATTCACAGGCGGGCACCTTTAGAAGAGCTGCCTCTGCAAAGGGAGTAGGTTGGTGAAGGGAAACACCTGCATAGTCACAGATGGGCAGAAGAGCTGAAGCCTGGATCTATTTTTTTTAAATACAGATATGGAATGAGGTCGAAATACGTTAGTAAGGGAAGAGCAGGAACATAAAAATTAATGGGTACTATATGTTATTATGTGTGAGTGAATGTGTCTGAGTGAGCGTGTGGAGTACAGGTTTCCCCTGCTATATGAAAGTAGAGCATGTTCCTTTCAGAAGTCAAATCGCATAAATTAAAGAAGTAATTATTATTAATTTATATGGAAAAATATTCTGAGTGTCCCCAGATCCCCCAAAATAACCTATCAACTTATACCAAAGAGCACATTAACCCTAAAATAACACTAGCATACGGCAAACACAGGAATGATGAGATAAATACACAGCCTGTATAGAGCAGAAACTGCGTAGAGCAGAAATCATGTCTACAGGTTGATTTCACCTACCAGAACTGGAGAGACAGCGAGCCCATCGGAAGGCTGAGAGAGGGGGGTGATTGTGTCAGGTGATGTCCTGGAAGGTTGGGGTGGTACAAGGTGCAGGAGACTGAGGGGCAGGAGGGAGAGGAAGAAGGTCACATCTTGTGAATCCATCAGGACAGGCAGATCACTGAAGGCCAAGATTGCAGATCTTCGTTTTCTGAAGTGGCTGACGAAGAAGGCTCAAAATGGGACAGCAGGCTCCACTGCTTAGCTTCACTCGTTTTTCTTTTACACAGTTCTTCGTAAGCACTCAAAACGTCCTGCAAATCTGCTCTAAATCTACGTGCCCTTCCACGAAGTCCTGCTCCTCTGGCAGTGCCAAGCCTCGCTGCTGGGACTTCCCTACAAAGCGGCTGCACCGCGCCCACCGCTGCTTTGCTTTTCGGCCTTGTCGTAAACGTAGTAAAAGTGTCCTGATGGGAAACGCGTACTCATGAAGGTCTTTTCCTAAAAGCGAAGTGGTGTCCCTCAAATGCACAAACATTTCTTTTTTTTGAGTAGTCAATCTTTTCCTCATTTACCATATACGATAATAAATAAATGTCTAAGTATCTATGTAAAGATACAAACGGAACTAATGGCTTTGATTACCTCTAGAGAGGGAAAGAACAATTAAGGCTGGGATAGGAAATGAATAATGAAACTTTATACAGCATAACGTTTTGTGTTTTTGAATTTTCAACCATGTGAATATATACATAGCTACTCAAAAGATAAATAAAATTTAGGATATTAAATTTAATATTTTATTGGTTTTATTTAACTGGTAATTAAAAATAGAAAGTGTTCACTATCTTGATTGTGATGATGGTTTCACTGGTAGACATATATGTCAATGAAGCTAGTGTGTGCTGTTAATTTAATCCTTGAACCACCACAGATTCTTGTCCCACGAAGCCATAAAAAGGAATTCACAGACTTTTTAGATAAGTAAATAAAGAGAAGCAAATTTTTATTAAAGAAAGTAACAGTTTATTTAGAGAAGAAAAGAACAAAAGCAAAGACTCTGAGGCAGATTTGCCAAGGAGGGGCGAAGGTGCCGCTATGGGCCTGTGTCTAGGGGTATTTAAACTTTTTTTTTTCTCTATTGTAAAAGCTCATCATTCTACTTTGTGATTGGCTCTTTCTCCTAGTGGCTATCCTCCTCTGGGCAGATGTGCCCATTTTCCCATCTCCTATCTTAGAGTTTCTCTTTTTACCTCCCTTGTTCAAGATCTGCAATATTTACTGCCACAATTAGTCTTAAATTTTATCCTTAGAATTTACTGTCCCTGTTAGCTTTCCTGGACCTCTGACCTCATCTCTGAAATATGTCTGGTTGGCATTTAGAATTTACTGCCCTTATCTTTGGAGTATATTTTGGCCAAAGTCCCTACCTGCATTGTCCCTGAAGCTGCCTAATTAACCCCAACTTGCCCTAGGACTTATCAAATCTTATCAAATTGTATACTGTTTAGAATTTATTGTATGCCAACTATAACTCAGTAAAGTTGTTACTATATACATGTATATTTATAGACAGATCTAGATATAGAGATGAAAAGATTGACTAGTCAATAAATGATGTCAGAATATTTGGCTCTCATTTTAGGAAAACAAAAAGTTATATCCTTACATCACAGCAGACATTAGAACAAAATTCCAATTAGATTAAAATGCTAGATGAAAAAACAAAACAAATTTATAAAAGAAATCATTGGAGAGTACGGTATTTTTATAACTTTTGACTGAGGAAAGTCTTTCCAAGAAATACTCAAAGCTGGAAGTTGCAAAGGAAAAAAAGTAGCAATAGCAGACTTCACTACCTAAGTTCTAAAAATCTTAGATAGAGCAAAAATAATGGCATTAACCATAGCCTCAAGATACCCAGCAGGACAGCATGACACTGGTTTTTAAGAGTGGTGTTATACCAAGAAGCAGGAAGTATATGGAACAAACACAGGACACAAGTTAAGAGACAGCAAGTTTCTCTCTCTTTCTGCACTATTTTGTCTCTAATGAAGTCCTTTTTCAGAATAAAATAAAATATATAAATGCATAAAAACCAATGCAAAAGATATAAAGGAATCAATTATATTGACATACAGTTATTTGTCTATGTTTTTTTACTAAGATAAATAAAAAAGATAATCATCAGGTCTAATAACTATTGCAGGCTTGAAGTGAAGCACCTATATGACATTTTGAGATATCTGAAGCAATTGTAAGGCACTATGATAATATCTATGATTTCTATTGGTGACAATGTCCAGGTTCTGCTAATACTGATACAGTTTGTTGCTTTAGAAGTGAAGAGGGAACTTGGGCTGGTCAAGCAATCAAAATAACGACAAATTAGTAGGAAAAGAACACATTCAATTACATACATGTGGAGAAACTACATGGATGTAGATTCTAAAGTAAATGGGGCAAAATGAAGATATTTATATCCCAAATTAGGAATTGGATAGAGTTCTGGGGCTTCAAGGAGAGAAGCACTCACATGATGAAGAGAGGGTGACTGACATGATGAAGACCAGATGTCTGTAATAAGATGTTTGCCTGCCGTATAGATAGATTTCTCCAATAGAAAGGTTATTCCTTAGTAAAAATCCTAATGTTGGGTAATAACCCCATTCTTCTAGGTAGTTGAGGGTGTGTTAAAAGTTTCTTCTGAGCCAGAAAGGCCTCAACTTATCTCAGTTGGAAATAACCTACAAACCAAAATGACACATCTTGAGAAGGCCCACTTAAACATCTTGGGAAGGCCTAGCCTTCATTGCTGATATTCATAATTGAAGCACTTAATGAATTTTAATTAAAGTTAATGAAAATAAAGTTGTAATAGTTTTTCCAAATTCCCAGATCAATGATTTCTATCCACAGAAGACTCTACTGAGGGCTCCTCAACCCCTAGGTTTAGAATTCTAAGGGAAGATCTTCACATAACCTCAAAAGACAAAGAAATGCAAATTGTAAACCACAAAGCTCAATCAAGTGCTGTGGTTCCCTGGGTTGCTTAAGGACTCCATCCAACCTGATTTGAAACTCAACCCCTGGAAGTTGACTTATGAGTTCCCTAGCCTCAACTTTTCAAATTCAAGAACCAGAGACTCCAACGAGCACCTTAGCATGGCAGTAGGGGGTGAGAAGCAAGATTCTGACATTTGCAGCTTCCCCTACCACAGCCAGCCAAATCTCTGGTCAGTGTGCAGCACTGATTAACAGGCTACGTATAGCTGGAAACATAATTCCAAAATATTCCTTTGGGAAAACAATACCAAAATTACTTGGATGACATACTATTTTCTTAGTAAGCATGTATTTATTATCCAATCCTAAATTTAGAACTAAACACAGGAAACCATGTAGCTCAAAACTACGGTAGTCTATGCTTATGTTTAGAAAGAATCTGTGATTGTTTTATGTATTAGGTATTTGTAGCATTTAAAAAAAATCGACATGTTACATAACACTTCTGCTTTTTCCTATTTTACCTCATTGTCTCCCTTTCAATTCTTCTATATCTTCTCCATCTCAACACTGGAGAGCTTCCAAAGTCTGTCCTTCATTATTCATGATTATGTCCTGTGGAGATGACATCCAGCCTTTAATATTAAACTACACTTTAAACACAATATCATTTAAATTATCACAAAGACTTGATAATACCAAGTCTATTCTCAAATTAGACCTATTCCCTGAATTCCTTCTTTTATATCTAACAGCCTATTAGACATTGCCCCTTGATTATCTCAAGTTTTGATTTCTTACCCTGACCACACCTCACACAAGTCTATTCCTAGTCTTTCCCCAAGGCAATAAATTATAATTATATTCTTCCAGTGTCTCAGCCCAAAAACCTCATCCTTTCTGAGCCAATAAATGCTTACAAAAATTTGGTTACCAGTGCAAGGCAGAATAATAGAGATTCAATTAGCTATGATTCCAGCATCATAATAGTGTTTGATACACTAGCATAGATAATACTAAACAAAATAACTCTATTATTTTTTAGTTATTTGATTTCATTTCAATATGGATCTTCTCTTGTCTTTGTATACTCTCACACACAATTTTAGAACACTCATGCAGAGCCACAGTCTTATATTCCATGTGTGGAATTCCAACTCTCAAATGTGTAATTCCAGCTTTATCTCTCTTTTGAATGTTATGCCACTTGGAACTCACCATCTGGATTTCTGAGAATCCAAAATAGAATTCTTCATTCCTCTGCATATAACCTGAACCTTGGGCTCCTCACTCCATTTCAATTAAACTTTATTTATCCAATCATATTTGCTCAATCCTAAAACTTTCTGTTCTTCATTACACTTTCTTTCATACCCATCTATCCAGTTTATCATCAAATCCTGGCAATTCTTTCTAATACAGCCCCAAATGTTTGGGACTCAGCATCTCTATGGCCAGTCACTGAAAAACAGTTCTAAATGCAGCCATTTCAAAATAGTGCCAATGTTTCCTTAGTAGTAAAACAAATTTTTGTCTGTATTTTGGACTGAGCCAAAGGGCAATTGTTTCACAAACTGGATGTTCAATAGCCCAGCAGCAGAATAGAAATCCTAATCAACGACTAAAGAATATAGAATTTTGCTAAAGGATAAAATCAGTAACCAATTACATATAGCTAAGAACAGTTTCAAGTAAACATTAATAGTTCTTTTCTTTAACCACTTGCTTCATCTTCCTCTTTCATAAAACCTCCCACCTTTTATCCCTTCTAGGGGCACATTTTAGGTTTCTCCCTGAAAATCCGTACTCCAAATTATAGCTCTTTAATCCCAAGTAAATGCTTGATTGTTTCTCATTTTGACTCTTTATTTTGAGGTCAACATCACCTTACTCCAACCCACCATCATCTATCACTGGACTTTTTCCAGTAGCCTCATTACTAGTCTCTTACCTTACTAGCCATTCTCCATTGGAGCCACCAGAGTTAGCCCTTTAAAATGGTTGTTTCACTCCCCTGAGCTAAGTAAGGTCCTACAATAACTTCCTAACCCACTAGAGTGAAATTCAAAGTCCTTTCCTGAAGCAATGCATGATTATTTGCTTAGGGCCTGTCTCCGCTACCATCACACACACCAGCACATAAGCTCCATGAGAGGCAAAATCTCCTCTCCTTTCTTCACCATTCTATCATAGCACCTTCAACTCCCCGGGACAGAGTAATGTTAAATAATAAAGTGTCAACCAAGTTAGTTTTAAAGGTCTAATTTGCTTTATTAAATGATTGATGTATTTGGTAGTGCCCCATCTAGTGCGTAGGAAGTCACTGTAAGAACTGTACAAAATGAAGCTTCTATAGTTAGAAAGAGGATGAAACAAAGTGTTAGCAAAAGTAAAGAAATATTATTTCAGGCAAAGCCACCTGCCATTAGGGAATGGATGTGTCTTATCATGCAGATGTTCTCCCTGGGGCTAATCAGGAAACCCCAGATTGGTTAATCCAAATTTCCACTTTAATTCAGTCTGTTCCTGCAATTAGGGTAGGTATTAAGTCTTGGTGGAACCTGGCATGGACTCCATTTGGGGCCTGTTTTTTGTTTGTTTGTTTGTTTTTTTTTTTAGGAATTCAATAATTATTTGTTGCATAAAGAGTGAATAACTGCTACATGTAGAGAGAAGGTTGGGAGTGTGAAATAGTGTAGAAGGGCAACACTAACATTTTGTATTTTTTACTCTTGTGAAGAGAAGACATGTTGAAGACTTGGGTCTTCAAAATTGTTAAAGGGAAAACATTTTCATAAATATATTAAAACCAGTCTCTCTATTAGGACTGAAGGGGGGCTAGAATAATATAGAAAAACCTGTAAGGCCCATGCTGATAAGACTGATGAACTTGAAAATGTTAAATCAAACTTAAGAGAAAGCTCAATAAGGAGCCTTTCTCTCATCTAAACTGACTTTGCAGTAAGAGTCAAAACCCCAACTTTGACCATAGCCTCTTACTATCCATTTGAAGATTATTTGTTTTTGCCTACTCTTTTCTCTTGTTTGGTTTTTTTTTTATCCCTTTCTCATTCTAATCACAGCAATTTCAAATCACACAATGTCCATTTTTAAATCTCATCTGCTCTCAGTAACTCAAGACAATCCTGAAAGATGGATCTTCTTCTACAAACCCAATATCTCAAAAAGAGATTGCAATCTCATCAAGACCTAAGAAAATGATAGGAAGTAATAAATTCTCTGTGATAAGACATTGGTAAAACCAGACCCTCTGGGTATGTAAATGAAATACTAGAGTAGTTCCAGGTACTGGGGTACAAAGGAGATCATCCCACACCCCTCTCAGGTCTTCAAAACTGTCAGATAATCAAACAAGCACCAGATTGCTAAAGAGCCATATAGATGTTTAGTAATAATAACACATACACAGCCTGTCTACAATGGAGAGACCCCGCAAGACAGAGTAACTCACGCATGTGGCTTTAGAAGTCATCTTAAATTGCTAAGTTAAGACAGGGCTATTGGGTAAAGGAGGGAAAGGTCTGTTAGGGAGTTTATGGGAAAGGGATAGCAAACCAAAGGTATGTAGATTTCAACTCTGCCTCCTCCACTGAAAAAGATAAGTATTAGTTCTTCCTAGGAGAGACCCTTACAGAGAGAAGCTTACATAAATAGATCAAATGCAACTTCTACTCAGTCTTCAGAGTCCCTCCCATGAAATACACTTCTTGCCAAAAGGATATATTTGGGGGTGCCAGATTTTTGCCTCCCTACACAGAATTGACAAGTGCCTCCTGGAATAGGGCCAGTTCTGAATGGAGTAAGATTTGCTTGGTGTTAGGTCCTGGTGAAGAGTCTATAGTAAAAGACTAATGCAAAGGGTAACTAACCTGGAGTAAATTTACCCCTCAACCTGCCTCCTTTCTTTAATCCCATTCCCACATTAGCAAACCCTGTTCTGGGACTAGACTGGGCCCACATTTAATTACTAAACTACTCCAGAATAATAGATCTGCTATCATTCTGCTGAACTGCTCCAATTCAGGGAAAATTTGGAAGCAAAATCAGCAGGAATATTTCTGAGTCCTGTTGGATTTAGGGGAGGAAAGCTGCCCTAGAGAAAGTATTAAGCAGCCCTAGAGAAAGGGGACACTCCAGGTGCTATCGAGAATTGGACAAGTGAATTCTCCCTTCAGTACTACACTTAAAAAACAGAGTGGATATCTTGAAAGGATTCCTACATATCATATGATAAAATTACTCACTTTCTTCTGTATCTGGTAAAGGCTTGTCTTTTTTTTTTTTTTTTTTCTTGTCTTTTCTGTCTGCCTTTAAATGTTAGCAATTGATTCCCATGGTGAATCTATTACCTCCCTCCCCCAGGTCCCACCCCGGACAGATATTCCTCAAGTAGAGTAGAAGAAAACCTGGATTTTCATCAAAGTATGGATGAGGGGTCAGAGGTAAGAAGGCACTTTTTTCTGCTGATAAAACTTCTGGAATATGGAAGAATGGTGATACAATATATTCCTTATGGCTCATAAAGATTTGGTAGTTCTTAGAAGATCTTAGGGGCTGGTTTTGTTGTGGTTGTTACTACTTATCATGTCAGATTCTAGAAAAAAAGACATTAGCATTCTTTAAACTAACTTTGATTTTGAAAATCACACCTAACGACTTTTTCCCAAACCAAGAAATAATATGTCTGCTCTGTCAAAATAGCAAAGTACACAAACTGCTTCTGCTTTCTTACTGCCCACTCTTTCAGTTGTCTAAAATATGTTCTGCTCTCTGTATGTTATTTCTTTCCTGTCATCTTTTGCCCTACATAAAGAGCTGATCTGGAGATCCTGCTAGTCCCCTGAAACAACTCTGCATTTTCACTCATTTCAAAGTCATTTCTTTTCCCTGGAAAAACTCTCCCTAGCTAATTCTAACTGTGGAATAAACTTCCTTATCTTCAGAATTCCTTCCAAAAGGCCATCTCTTCCATGAAATTCTTTCCTTTCCCCCACAACCTGTATTAACCTGTCTCCTATCTCTGTAGAGGATTTTATTTTTTAATCTCCCCAAGATGTTCAGATAGGGCTCCCTAAGATGACACAAACAGGTCTTCCCAAGATATGTCACTTTGGCATGCAAATTCTTTTTATTAATTTGCTTTTTTAATTAAATTGTTTTTACTGAGCTAATGTTGATTTAAACAATGTATATGCTATAAAGGTGTGGGTTCACACCTCCTCAGATGCATGCTGTCACACCAACCCTATCAGGAAAGCACCAATAGTCCTCTACCACATTCCACTGGGTCCCCTTTGCTTCTCACCCCCCACTCCCCTTCTATTGATAATATCCTCAGTTCTGCAGTCAGATCTCAAGGGTTTGTTTTGGTTGGTTTTGTTTGTTCCTTTGGTATGTGGATTATTTAGAGTTAAGGTCAATTCAGACCCTGCAGGTTCAAGAAAATTTTTTACCCCTCCTTTAATTACCTAGAAGAATTAAAATAAGGGCATTACCCAGATTTAGGGTTACCTGCAGAAACAACCTTTTTATTGGAGAAATCTAAATGGTGGGATAACATCTTATTATAGAGCACCTGGTTCTTTTGTCACATGAGTCTATCTCCTCTCTCCTCAAAGCCCCAGGCCATTTTCTCATTCCTTAGCTCAGAATAAATACCCTTATTTTGACCCCATTTACTTTAGAATTTACTCCATGTGAATTTTTCATAAAATACCATAATTAAATTTATTCTTTCCTCCTATTAATCATTCTGATGTTAACTCGTTTATTTGAACCAGCCTGAGAAGAACTCCCAGAAGTAGAGGGAAATTCCCTCTTCACCTCTGCACTGGTCATATATTTCATGGTATTCCCTAACATATTGTAAGATCCTTGAGGACTGCAACCATTTTGCCTAGCTTGCCCTCAATCTTCAAACAGAGTAGGAATTTGTAGAGTTCTAAGGGCAGTGCTTTCATTGGAAGTGTTAGTTCCGGCAAAGTAGAATTGTGGTGCACTCCATCCACTGCCTGGGCTTTGAATGCAAGTGGCCTGGGGTGGAATCACAGTCTAACCACTTAACCAGCTTGTGACCTTGGCTGGTGGCTAATTCCCTCAGAACCTCAATTCCTTCATTGGTAGAGTGGGAATAATAAAACATAGAAACAATAAGGTTGTTGTGACAAGTAAATGAGGCATTTGGCACAGTGCCTAGCACATTGAAGACTTAATAAATGGAAGCTATTTTTATTATTATTACTATTACTGTTAGCACTGAACCTCTGTGCAGAGACCAAAATATTCTTACCACATATTACTCTATTTAAATAAATTGGGAGCGATTGGGCTGGAGGGGGGATTTTGTTAACTCTGGCATTTCCAATGCCCCTATAAAGATCGATCACTTTATAACAGGGCTGTCCAACATAAATATAACAACAAGACACATATGTAATTTAAATTTTCTGCTAGTAACTTAAAATGTTCTACTAGTGACAAAGAAAAGACACAAAAAGGACAGATGAACTTGATTTTAGTATGTTTTAAATACATTTTATTAAATCCAGTATTTAAAATATTATCATTATAATGCATAATCAATGTAAATAAATATTAATGATATAATTTACATTTGGGGATTAAATTTTGAAATCCAATGTCTATTTTACACTTGCCACACATCTCAATTAGCACTAGATACATTCAAGTGTTCAATAGATGTGTGTGGCTAGTGGTGACCAGATTAGACAAAATTGCTTTATAAAGTTAGATTTGAAAACATCTGCCTCATAAGTGAATCCAATGATACCAAGGTGTTACTGGATGCAGTTGGTGTAGGACATGTTTCTCCGAAAACAATTAGAATGGGGGAGTATGAGCACTGGGTTCCTATCTTAACTATGACAACCATTTGGTTGACTTTGGGTAAACCATTAATTTGGCTCTGCTTTACTTCTCACACCTGTCCGGGGACTTTGCTATATCACAAGGCCACTAAATAGAGAACTGCACCTTCAGTCCAGTCAGTCTCATCACTACCCACCCCCACCCCACACTATGCCTAGGCATGAGACCAGAAACACATAACCCCACACATTGTACCTACTCGAATTTACTAAAACAAGTCATGTCACCATAAGATATATTAATTGATGTTCACGAACACTGTGGAGTTCTTTATGCTTTCTGTCCTTTCCTCAAAGTTTATAAAAATGCTATTCTCAGCATTTGAGTACATACTTTGAATTACCTGATCCAGTTGTTTCCATATCTTGCCAGGGGAACCCACTCCAGGTACAGATACTGCAAGTGGGAGCAGGAGAAGAAGGGGGAGGGAAAGCCAGAGGAAGGGCAAACTAGTGGCTCTGGACTCCCTATCCCCACATAGTCTTATCCCTGAGGTGCCATATTGCTGCTTATTTGAGCATGAGATTTTATTTGCACATGGGGTTAAAAAAAGTTTGAAACCTGGTTTTGATCTCACCTTTAGTTTAGAGGGTAGAATCACAATACAAGCCAGGTTTACAAAACCCAACCCCGACCTCAGCGTTTTATTCCCCAAGCCACATTCTTCCCCCTAGTTTCATTTGTTAATGTTAGATTTTGAAGAACTTACTGGACTAAAACAATTCTAATAAAATATCCTGAACTATTAAAACTGAGGCCAGAAGTGCATCGGTTACCTCAAGTTAATTTCATTTCAGCCGGCGTAATCCTGTGTGGGAAGGCAGCTGGGTGCGTCAAAAGGTTTAATTTTACCTCTCCTCTGACCCAGCAGTGAACTGCCAACTCCCTTGCTCAGTCTGGGGAAAATGGGATTGGTAAGTGTCTTGGAGGCTGTCTCCCCAAGTCTTTCCATTGAGACTCAGTCTCTAGACAAAGCATTAGCTGAAGATGGACTTTGACAAAGGAGCACAGCACAATCTGAATGTATGTCTTAGAGCATAAAATAACTTTATTCTGACCTTACCTCAGATGGCTATAACACAGCCAATGACCAAAAATTATTTCAGCCACTAAGGTTGATTTGTGTTCAAGGCCCACACAGTTTCCACCATTCACCCTGTTTTCTCAACTCAATGCTGTATTTTCTCTTGCTTAAAAAATTTGCATATTTTCTCAGTGCCTGTTTCTGACTCACAATAAACAATGCCCAGAGCTCCTGCCAAAAAAATGTCCACAGGCGAAATAGTTGCTATAATAGTCGTTTTTGTGATGGCAACTTTGAGCTGTGTGCTTTTAAATTATAATTACTTTTTCTTTACAAAAGATGTGTATTTGTCTTGATTGCTGTAATTATGATTCTATACCAGCAAACACTTATAAAATGTTCATGTCATCACTGTGCTTCATAAAACCCATGCCCCTCAGTAAATAGCCTTTGGTGACTGTTTATATGCTTGTGTTTAATTTGTGGCAGGGAAATCTAATGAGAAACCATTAATCATTGGTGCATATAAAAATTTGTGTCTTTAACTACATTGACCAAAGTGGATAGGGTAAGCCCATTAACGGCATGACAAATTGCTTTCGTAAGTAAAGTAACTGAAGAAAAATAATGTAGTCTAACCTCATTTTACAAAACACATTCAAAATTAGAGGGGAGGAACCTGTAGTTTAGTGACTGACAATGTGACGAAAGCAGGAACGGGGGACACAAGGTCTAAACCAACACTGAAGAAATCAAGGCCCCAGTGGGCTTGACTTCCTCATTCATCCTGTTTTTCAAGGATGATGGTGGATTAATGAGAAGCCTCAGGGGCCTACCCAGGAAGCTGGGACACTGAGATAGGAGCTGACCTTTATCCCCACATGCACCCATTTTATTAGAGCAGCCCCTACTTGGATCTATTTTATACTGTAATGATTAAAACAAAATCATTGGTTTTTCCCCCTCCACTAAGGCTGCCTTTACTGACATCCTTCCTCCAGGTCTTAGAGTTGGAGATATACTGACCCGATCAAATCTCTCCTCTTCTTCATCACTATGCGGTATCTGTTCACTCAGACAACTCTCGACTGAGCGCCTTCTGTGATGGTTAGAGTGTGCAGTAGTTGTAAACACAGGCTCTGCTCTCAAAGAGTCCACAGTCTAGAAAGAGAGGGTTGAAGCACAGAGTGGTAATCACTGTGGAAATTTAAGCTCGGGGAGCCTGGGGAGCACATAGGAAAGACAGCCAACCCTGTCAGGGATTTGAGGACCAGAAGTATACGATGGAGTTCCCAGAAGAAATAACGGACACTAGGTCTCCCTTTTAATGTTCTTTACTTTCTTTTCTATCTAACTTTAATAAAAGCCTCTGGGACTTCTTCTTGAAAAAGATGAGAAGCGAAAGTTCCGAGAAAAGTAAACAACTTTGTTTCACTCATTGACTGTAATTCAGGGCAAGTTGCTTAATTCCTATGACATCCCATGGCAACATCTATATATACAGGACCAGGAATGATAGAATGTACCTAAAAACATCATTACAAAGATTAAATTAGATAATTGTGTAAAAGTGCCTATAAAGCAAAAATGTCCTTTAAAAATATGGACTGCTATTGTTGCTAACTCTCTGCTGAAGGTTTTAATTCCAATTAACCTATGTGATCTTTCCCAGCTAACCCAAGATTCTGGTCCTTCAGAGTGTTGGCGCGTGTTGAGCAGCTGGGAAAAATGCCACTTCACAATATAAGTCATAACTAATAGCAATAACACTTGTGAAATCTTCACTTACACGCAAACCCTCTTCAGTTTTAGTATAAAGAAAATGGTTGATACACAGTCTCACCACTTACAGGTATCTATAGGGGCTACTTTTGCCCTTCTTCCCTATTATGTTATGGTTCAGTAGTCCTCTCCCCTTGCTCAGACCACTTCTTAAATCTTGTCAGATCAAAACATTAGAACGTGCTCAAGGAACATGCTGGTAAATAAAACAAAGGAAGTGGTAAGTCCAGTGACTCAGAGAGTACATACTGGTGGAGGTGGTCTGAACTTATACTAAATTTTCCTTGAAGGGCCTCAAAATTGTATTTTCATCAGAACCTATTTATTTTTAATGTGAGTGCGAACTACCCCAGTTTATAAATGCCTCTTGTCCTCCTCAGCTTCCTAACTCAATTTTTATTCACCTAAAGCACGTGTACTGGCCTAAAATCAAAATCACCTGTGCTTAAATCTTGTGGCTCACTACTACCTAGGAGCAGAGTTAAGTACTTTAATTTGGTGTTTGGGGCCCAGACATACCCTGCTGAGCCAGGCACTACTCCTTCAAGAAATTCTCAGTCTCTGGGGAGAGTACTTAGTAAACAGTCCTCAGAACAAAGGTCTCATGAGTCTCTGTGGGCTCCCATTACCCACTGCAAAATAATTATGGCTGTATGTTGTGGGCTCTTGAGGAAAGGGACTGGTATTTAGAGAACTGTAGTTGCTCAAGGTTTGTTGAATGAATATATAAAGGCTAACTATAGTTCATTTCTATAGTTGGATTTTTCAGGTTTCATACATGTTTAAAATAAGCCCAGTCAGTTAAAAATCAAACTAAACAGAACTCAGCACAGGTTTTTGGGTTGTTTTGCTTTTAACATTCCAACTGAAGAGTAAAGAAATTTGACACAAAATGAAAAACCTGCTATCACAAAGACTACTTCTATTCCTACTACCTTAGTACTTGTACCAGGGTTAAAACCAGGGCCCATTCATTGTCTGCAGGGGAGGAGTAGGGAGAGGGATCAAAACGAGGGCGGGAAGAGCACAAAGGAATATGGTGATGGTGCACAGATGAATTGATGGATATTCTATGGGGACTACACCCGAGAAAAGAGAGAAAACATTGTAAAAAAATGAACAATGATGTAAAATACACACACACACACACACACACACACACAAATTACTAAAAAAAAAACAACAAAAACATTCATTCTACAGTTTCCAAATTGTTGAAAGGGAGCTGACACTCCTTATATAAGATGACCCTAAAATGCAAGCTATTTGAACAAGGAGTGACAAAATCCCTCATAACATTATTAAAAATAAAAAAGAGAGGTCTCTTATAGACATCAAAAAGTTTTCTAGGGCCTCCCCGGTGGCACAGCGGTTAAGCGCTGAGCTGTGGAGCTGTCGGCAGCCGCGACTCGAGTTTGACGCCTGGCCAGGGAGACTCCCACATGGCGCGAGAGACCTCTCCTGCCTTGCCCGCTGCTCCCCTCAGCAGTGTATTTCTGATCTGCCTGTTCTGCTCCCCACTCTGTCTCTGGTGAACCCTCTCACCACCCCACGCTCTGGCCTGTACCCCAGCTTGTATGTATAAATAAAAATTAATCTAAAAAAAAAGAAAGTTTTCTATCCATTTTCTTCCTCAAATTCTAGAATTTTCTTTTCTTGAATACTAAAGTTAGCTGCTTCTGTTCCATGTTGTAATATTCACATGCATGTTAACCACGATTCCTCACACTTTAATGAATGGGAACAGTCCATTTATGGATAAATTAAAGTTGGTAATTTCTTGTCACTTTTTTCCTCAGAAAAAGAAAAAAAGAATTTACCTACAACATACTTTGTAATAGAATGTTCAAAGAGAAATCTTGGCAGCTTTTTCAAAAGGAGCAGCATTTACCACATGTGGCTCTTTTTTCACTCTTGGGTTTCACTCTTGAACTAAAATTAATATGATTCCCTGGCTCTGTGTCTCCTACCCAGAGTAGCCTTAAATAAAATACGACATACAGAGACTTGTTCATAATTTCTTGGTCTCTCACTTATTGAATACTTCTCTGAAAGAAAAAAAATGTATCAGTGCTCAGGGTCTTATTTATTGAGTAGGGGGGAAAGGTAGACATATGTGTTAGTAAACCCATGTTGCCCCCAGGGCATTGTTGTGATAGCTTTTCAAAAGAGAAAATGGTGGTTAAAAGAAGTAATTCCCAATATTTCCGGCACACTAAAAACCTTGTAATTCAGATGAACTCTGAACTGAGACTCTTTGCATCTCATTTTCTCATTAGGTTTTATTACAGCCAACAAAACTTTCAGTCGTGAAGTACTTCCCTTCTTAGGGGTACCCCAGACTCCCATAATGTCTGGACAAAGTAAACTAATGAAATGGTCTTTAACCAAGTTTTAGGGATTAAGAAAAAAAGGAGAATATTAGGAACTTCTCATCTCTGTGCTAACCAATGTGTGATTGCTTCAGTCCTTTACCTTACCTATGCAAAAAAAGAATTAGAAAATGGAAATGTCAGTTGACTTGAAATTCCACTTAAAATCATTTAAAGATTCCTCTTAAGTTGCCTTAAAATATAGGTCACTTCCACATGAGATAAGGACAAATTAGTCACATGGTTCAAATAGGACCTAGTGCAGTAAATGCTTTAAAATGTAGACATGGTATGGAGAAACATCTGCTGTATGCCTCTAGACCAGAGACACCAACATAAAAACTAGATTTGTTTTTTAACACAGGAGGTTGAAAATCATTTTGTTTCCTACCCTTGTATTAGGCCGTCCATTTATAAGATACATGTATTTAATGTTTATCATGTATCAGGCATAAGGCCAGTTCTTGCCCTCAAAGAACTTATAATCTAGTTGAGAAGCCAAAACTTAACATGATTTAAAAAAAGAAAGGAGCAGAAGACAAAATATGATTTAGTGTTAAACAACATGGTACGATGCTAAAATACTAAGAAATCAGAAGGAAGAGATGACTGAGGGCTGGGACTATCAAAATTATATATTTTTAATAAACTTCTAAAATGATACCAAATTTAAACCTTATTATAATCGCTGCTTATTTGTAAAACTGTAAAGTATTTACATGATGTGCTATTGTTTCCAGCTGTTCAGAGGGGCATACAGAAACAGTGAAGCTGGCAGGCAATGTATCTTTAGAATCCCCCTGGATTTGCTAATGAGGGAAAAAAGACATACTTCATGTTAGATACAGACACAAGAATTAAGGAGATTTAGCTTGGAAAATATGATAGTAAAGGGACAGGAATACAGAACTCTAACTGTAGTTTTGGTTTGAGTTTTTGTTTCTATTAACAAATAGAAACAAATAGATTTTGTTTCTATTTTGTTTCTATTTTGTTTCTATTTTCTTCATGCCAAACAAGTTTTAAATTTTGCAGCTGAGTCCTGCTCAAAAATAATTTTTAATTTTTTAAAAATCTATTCACAATCTATTTCCTTTCTCAAGAAGGAAGAAGAAAAGTGGGTTAGAAGTGCAAGCTAAGGCAGTGGGAATTTTCTAATTACTAATAAAAGGGTGGGGTGGGAGAGGGGGAACTCAGAGACATTTAGCATCCTTCAAAATTAAGCCATCTCTCTCTACAGCAACTTATCTTGAAATCAAGGGACTTCAAGCGTAGGTTTACACTCTTGGTCTTTAAATGCTTTCTACTTTATAGGTTAGCAAAAATCCTGTTCTTTTGTGTTTCATACCTTTTTAGTCTTTGCCACGCAAGCAATTTGAGCCTAATTAGATTTGTTATAATAGAGTTTAAAATGCAAAGGCATGTCTCATCTTGTGCTTTGAGTAACTTTAGGCAAGTTTAGAGAATTGTAGTAAGCATTTTTTTCCTCTATACTTGATTGCTTTCTGAGTTTTCCCAAAAAATGCCAGCTATTTTCCCAATTCTCAAAAGAGGGACTCTTTCATAACAGTTGTACAACCAGGCAAAAGAGCACATTCTCGTGTTTCCTTAAGGGGAGGGAACCTGTAATAATGTGAAATAATTAAATTTAGCCATAGAAAAGTCTTCTTGGAGACGTTCTAATCAAGACTCCAGCTTTCTGAGTTGTGTGTGCTCGCTGTTCTTCAGTTCTTCCTAGTCCGGGTTTTGCATTTCGAATGAAAATGAACGGACAAAGCGTGAAAGTGGTCTAAGGAGCAAAACAAAGCCAGCAAGCATGCTTGTGGTGCGCCAAGATTAATCAATATTCTAGAAACCCCGGGTTTCCCCCTCTCCCTCCCTGTGGAGTTTTCATTTTCCCCACTCCCCTTTTCCCGGGCACAGACTCCTCCCCTTTTCTTAAGTTGCTCTGATAGTAACTTGCAGTTTCAGAGCACATGCATACTGCGCTGGCTGCCTGTGGTTACTCCGCTCTACCTGCTGGGAAATTCACCTTGTCATTGCCTGCGGTATCTTCCACCCGTTACAGAATCAGAAAAGGTAGGTCTAGCGTCCTGTGTTCCTGCTGGGTTTTCTTGTTTCTTTTCTCTGCCAATATATTTTGTTTCCCAAGCAGAGGAGTAGCGAGAGTAAAAGCTAGCCATTTTGGTAGATAAAGTCCGTGTTGGTAATTTAATGTGAGGAGCGTGTGGTGTCTATTTATGCCGGGTTCCTCTTAATGTAGGGTTAAGTCATTCAGGATGGATTCGGGGCAGATTGTGGTTCAAGATCTAGTAAAAATCAAAACTGACTCCTCTGTTTAAAAATGACTGTAAAAGGGGACCAGGGAATAGTTCTTTAAAAAAAAAAAAAAAATCTGATCTCTCCCGTCTCCCCTTCACTTCTCCTTAAACTTTTAATCTTTTGCGAAGTTTTCAACAAGTTGGAGATCATATTAGCACTGACCCCCAGCCTGCGGTTTTATTTAAAAGTCAAAAACTGTTAAGACAAATCTTTTTTTTTTTTTTTCCACACTTGGATTTGCCAAAAGCTTCCTAGGAGTCCTTTGCTTTCCAGTTCCCTTCAGACACACACGCCCGCTCCCTGCATGGCCAGATACACTCCATTGGCACAACTGGTTTTTATTGGGATTGATCAGGCAAAGATTAGGTATTAGAAATCTTGTAAGGAGACAGGAAGAATCCTTTAATTTTTTTTTTTCAAAATAGTTAATTTCCATTAAGGAGAGATTTACTTAGATATGTTTAAATAATCTAAGAGCACTTTGAAGAAACTAGAAACCACACACTGTAATGCTTGGAATGAAAATTGGAGTCATCTCCTCATCTGTGCTGGAAATCCTAAATTTTAATACTCACCAGCTATGTGGCTTAAAGAAAGTGGTGATCCTTTCTTATAGGAATAGTAATATGGGAATAATGTTTTGCTTACAAAAATATTTTAAATTGTATGCAGGAAACATACTTATATGTTTTACATTGACTGGTAGTAGCAAACTACCTGCAAACAATGTGTTAAAATACTTAGAAGTCAGTGAGTTTCCTGAGAGGTGCCCAGTATGTTTGCCACAAAGACAAATGCTACTTAGGTCTTCTGCTTGTAGTCACAATGAAAATGAATTATGATTTCAGATCATATGTAGATGGTCCAGACAACTTTGCTTATTTCCTTGAAAAAAAAAATTAAGTTAGCCTGTAAAACAGTCAAATATATTTCCAGAGTTCTGTGGGTACTTATGTTCTTCTTGTGATCATATGTACTAGTTGATACTATTAAGGGTTTTTTTCTTAATGAAGAAAATAATTACATATCACAGAAAGATAAAACTGTAAAATAGCAGTATCACAATTCATTTTATTGACTTGGTTATGCCTTCGCCATGTATCCAACATATGTCAGCAATAATTACTAAGCATTTGCTTTGCATTCAATTCAATTGCACATTTACAGAGAGTTTATATTGGGCAAAGCATTTGAGTAAGTTTTCGAGAGTAGGATGGGTGCAGTGGTTGCTCAGTCATACCCAGTTCTGATGAATCCATTTATAGTCTCTTTGGAAGGGAAAGGACAATTTTTTTAAGATGAAACACAACTTTCTACACATACATTCTAAATTTATGCTCATTTCCCACACTTGGTCCAGTAAAAGAGGCACATTCTAGCATTGAGCCCTGGCATTGCTGCCCTCCAATTCTTGATTCCTACTGAGATTCTGCAGTGTGCCAACAGCTTGCTCCCAGTGTGAAGCAGCACTGATTTCTCACCAGTGGAGGCTGTAACTCTTGTCTCTTTCTCTCACACTGTAGTTATATTCTCTAATGCCAAAGAGATCTGGCTTTCTGGGGGTGATTTGGAGACACTGAAGTGCAAAGAAGACACACTTGAAAGAAGTAAAATATGACTAAAAGCAACGGAGAAGAGCCCAGAGTGGGTGGCAGGATGGAGAGATTTCAACAAGGAGTACGAAAGCGCACACTCTTGGCCAAGAAGAAAGTGCAGAACATCACAAAGGAAGATGTTAAAAGTTACCTATTTCGGAATGCTTTTGTTCTGCTCACTGTCACCGCTGTCATTGTGGGTAAGTCATTTGATAACAACTGAAAAAAAAGAGAAAACCTGGATCTTGTTTCTCTGAGGCAACTGGCTGCCTGGGAATATTATCAGATAGACTGATTGTAGGTATTCAGAATGATAACCTCTGCTAGGCTTTCAACCTTTAAAGGTTGTTTTTCCATTGAATGACAGTTTGTTGGTATGTTTGGAGCGGTATATCATAAACATGGCCCTGAAAGAAGCAAAATGCAAATCAAGTCATCTTTAGGAAAGGGAAATAAATGTTTTCCCATCTCATGTGCACAGAAGAGTGATAATTTAATCATTAGGCCTGAGCAGTTAAAAAAACAACAAAAAATAAGCAAGCAGGCTTGATTTGACCAAAATGCAATCACGATACAATGTCACTTTCACTTAAAATTAATTTACACAATTAGTACACCCAAAATGAGACACGGCCCTAAAAGTGATTTTATTCTAACCGGTACTGACAGGAAAGTGAGTACCAAGGCTGAGACACAGAGGCTGAATCTTTTATGTGTTTGCCCTCTCTCATTCAGTGACTGGGAAAGGTAAACTGGAGAAAATGTTAACACAGCTCTCTTTCATTCATTGCCTCCAAGCGCCTGCCATAAATAGCTATACCTTTTTGAAACATTTCAGCCAGTTACTAATTTTGTATTGTTGACAGTAATCTTTACTAATGAAATATCATTGTTTTTCTTGATTTATTTGTATCTGAAATTACAGGGTTTTTTTTTTTTTTAACTTAATGGCTAACATTGATCCTACTTGAAAATATGCCTGAAAAAAATATTTATTTAGAATTTTGGACAGAGCCAATAGAGAAATCCTTAGACTGGTAATCACTTAAGACAATACCATGTTGTAAAAAGTGTTCTAATTTCTACTAATCTGCCACAAATAAAAGCATTTACACGCAGTTTTAATCTCTACACTTTGGAGTTTGCCACTATCTCCACCAAGTATAGAGATGTAATGACTATAAAAACTAAGAAAATTCTGCAGCATCTAAATAGAATTATAACTTTATCCAGAAAATATGATTGTTAAATCCTATGGGGAATACAGCAAAAGAGCAATTTATCACAAGAATTTAGATATATTCCAACATATTTGGCTCCTCTTAGTAATCATTGATAATTAATGATTGTTCAACTCATCATAGAAGCGTTCAAGGAGAAAAATGTCCTGATTGACTTAGAGAATAAAACTTTTTTTAAAGAAAATGATAAAACTTCATTTCAAGATATAGAAAGGAATTGTACCAATCATGAACCTAGAGTCTGCACAAAAAAGCTTTCTTGATAGGTTCCCAGGTCTGAATACATTCCTGGAAGAAGTGTTTCAATACTGTGTCATTGTTTTGGAAGTCAATGTAAAGTGTGGTAAGCTCTCTACATTTATTGGTTAAATTACAGATGTTGTTAAGCCAAGCAATAGCTATATAATAAGAGTGAACATTTATATAGCAGTATCTCAGCTATTTTCTAAATGTTTTATTAGATACTAGCTCACTTAATCCTTAAACTAGTCTATGAAGTGAGTGTATAGATATAATTACTATGATCCTCATTTTATAGAGGAGGAGACTGAGTGTGGAAGGACCAGTAATTTGGCCAAAATCATGCAGCTAGTAAAAGCTAGAGCTGTCTAGTGCTGTCTAGTGCCAGAGGACATTCTCTTAACCATTCTGCCATCTTGCCTCGCTGCTCTGCTGACTGAAATTCCAGAAAGGGAAATGCTAATGTCTTGGTAGAGGCCGAGCAGCAAGTAGAGCAAGATGCACTCATATAGCAGTGTCATTTCATTATACAATTTACCCAATTATAATTCTCCTGCAAATTACTAAACCATATGCCTCTTTTTTTTAACACCTGTTTAGTTTGCAATCCTATATGTATAGTAATAGAGCTCTGTTATTCTAGAGTATGTTTGAAAAAGATGCAAAAATATTTATTCAAAATTTTATTATATACAAGAGTTCAATATCTAGGACAAAAGTGTTTTAAAGAGTTGGGTCAATGGAGTAGGAAGTTTCTAATTGATTACAAAGAAATAATATCTCTCGTAGAAGGTAGATCATGCCAGGATTTAAGGGTCCACTTTCTCTAGGAGTTCTGGGATCATTTCCTGGCCCAATGAGGATTTCCTAAGATTTGTAAGAATTGTAATAAGTTGGCTGAGCAGGAGTAGATAACTTGGCAGGATGCCTTCATGGTTGGCTTTACCAGTGGAACCGGAGGAGGGAGACGTAACAAGAAGGCACTAACAAAGAAACAAATAAAAAGAGCTCATTGACAGCCAGTGAGACCACTGAGTCTACACCAAAGACTTACTCTCACAGACAACTTAGCAGCAACTAGATTTAGGAGAGAAGGAAGAACTCTCCAGTTATCTCTTGGTGTGTCTTCTGTGGAGGTACCAGGGGAGACAAAGGCTCCATTCAGTTCATCACTAGGTTACCATGTCTGCATCAGTCCCTGAAGAAATAACAGGGAAAGAACTTGTCTGGACATAAACTCTCTAATTTATATTGTGGCAGCATAGGAAAAAATTGGAATATTATCAAGGATGAAGAAAATAGTTATTTTCTCCAAAGATGAGATGAGAAAACTACAGCTATTAATTTTTTAATTCTTAGGTTTTAATTACTTTAGTAAAAAAAAAAATTAGAGGACTGAGAACACATGTATATTGAAGAGAATCTGTTAGTCTGCTTTGTCTTCTTGAAAGAACATGTTTTTTTTAGTATGTGGAAGTGGTAACTACAGGTGGTCTCCAACTCACAATGGCTTCACTTATGATTGTTCCCTCTCATAATAGGGCAGAAGCAATATGCATTCAATAGAAAACATGAATCTTCAATTGGACATTCCATCTTCACATTCAGTACAGTATTCAACAAACTACATGAGATACTCAACACTTTGTTGTAAAATAGGCTTTGTGTTGGATGATTTTGCCCAGCAAGAGACTAAGTGTTTTCTGTACTTCTAAGATAGGCTAGACTGAGCTATAAAGTTCAACAGATAAGGTGTATTAAATGCATTTTCAACTTATGATAGTTTCAACTTACAGTGGATTTATTGAGATATGACCCCATCGTAAGTCAAGGAAGATCTGTAAAAAAAATACTGTGAGGAGGAGTAGTAGAGACATGTGAATCCATCTATTCAAAATAAAGCAGAGAATTATAAATATTTCAGTACCAATTCCAATATACACACAGGCACGCATAGAACCACATGTGCAATTTGATGTCATTTTTAAGCAATGGCATGTCTAATGTCATTTCCAACTCATGTCAAGCACTGTGTGTACTATGCTGTGACAAAACCCATCTGACAGGACCAGGTTAGCGACATGGGAGAAGGCAGTACCGAGTGTTAAATCCCTTTAGAAGGCTCATTGTGAAAGCATTAGCTGAAGTGTCTTCCAGAGCACTTTGGCTGCAGATATCTGACAAAACCACACTGAAAAGAATGGCTACTGTCTGACTTTCTCCAGGAGACACCTTTTCATTTCAAACTGTGGTAAAGTTGTGTCAAAGTGACCTCAGACATCTCACTGAAAAAAAGGGACAGTCCTTTGTCATGTTTAAGCCACAGAACTCTTGAGTCTTTCCATGTTCAGGGAATGAACAGTACAATAAAAAATGAAATCTCAGGTGAAAGAATTATGAAGAAATTGGTCCTAAGATCAAATGTAAGAGGAGAGAATTATGAATAGAATTGTGTAGACAGTGGATTGACCTGAGGGAGTTCACAAACACAGGAACTAACACCTTACTCTGTTGTTGACCTACACACACACACACACACACACACACACACACACACACTCACACACACACACAGAGTTCATATTTGGGTTGTCCTTTATATGGGTTTTTGAGAAAATGGTAATGTCTTGGGAAATGACTATATATTGACTATATATTTTTGGCAGGATGCCTTCATGGTTGGCTTTTACTTTTGGAAATGACTATATATTTTTTTTAAAGATTTATTTATTTATACATACAAGCTAGGGTACTGGCCAGAGGCGTAGGGTGGCGAGAGGGTTCACCAGAGACAGAGCGGGGAGCAGAACAGGCAGATCAGAAATACACTGCTGAGGGGAGCAGCGGGCGAGGCAGGAGAGGTCTGCTGCACCATGTGGGACTTTCCCCGGCTGCGTGTGGAACTCGCATTGTGCGCTGCGACAGCTCCACAGCGCAGCGCTCAACCGCTGCGCCACCAGGGAGGCCCTGACTATATATTTTTTTAATTACACTTATTTATTTTCTTACATCATTGTTCATTTTTGTACAGTATTTTATTTCTCCCCTCAGGTACAGTCCCCTTAGTTCTCCCACCACCAATTCACCTGTGATCCACCTCCAAACTCCCTTGTGCTTGTCCTTCCCATTTGGAGCCCTCTCCCTCCCACTCCCATGCTATGTGCCTCAGATCTATGGCCACATGCTGACTAAATTTATATGAAACGTTTTTCACTATTTCTTAACACTCTTTAGCAATATATTTAAATTGCACTAAAATTCAAAGTATTGTCTATCTGTGGTAGACAATAAACTGTAATAACCTTGGCTTCCTCTGGGGTTAGAAGCAGAGTGTTTGGGGAATGGGACAAGAGGAATATTACTTTCCTTTAAATTCATTTTTTATGGTTTGAAAGCTTTTTGCGACATTCACCTATTTTCTATTACCTGCTAAATAAATACATTATATTTTTCTTTAAAAAATTCAATGCTATTTAGCAATATAACAAAATTGACTGTTGTGTGTCTGGCCCTGGGCTAGGCAATGAGAAGTCTCTGCCCTCAAGTAGTTTAGGAGAGATGGATGAGAAAAAAAAAAAAGTTACATAGAAATATACAAGATTCAGAGGTAGTAACAGAAACTTGTAATTAACTGAATATTTTCTTAAATGAGATTGTACTATCCATACTGTTACATGTGATGTCTTTCTGTAT
Source organism: Scalopus aquaticus (assembly GCA_004024925.1). Taxonomy (NCBI): domain Eukaryota; kingdom Metazoa; phylum Chordata; class Mammalia; order Eulipotyphla; family Talpidae; genus Scalopus; species Scalopus aquaticus. The sequence continues at coordinate 122,287 of PVIJ01000492.1, forward strand.
TGACACTTTAGAGTTTCCATTTTCTCAATAACAATTACACTGGGAACCCTTGTGCCACATTTTAAAAAATGTAGCTTTTTATGAAGAATAAACTAGATTTATATGCCAGCTGTATTATTTAATAGTGTGTGATCTTAAAGGTGTTTAATTGCTCTGAGTCTCAGTTTCCTTCTATGTCATGACATGTATACGTATAGTGAACACTGACACTGTGCCCAGCAATGGTGCAAGTGTTGTTAGTACATTAATGTTACTTAATTCTCAGCACAAGCTAGGCAGGGTAATCTTTCTATTAATCTTATTTTACAGATGAAGACACTGAAACTCAGAGACTTATCCCTTAATTAATGTATACTGACTGGGATTCAAATCCACCCATTCTGGCTCCAAGTTTATACTTTTGCCTACCACATGCTCTGGGTGCTATCTCCTTCCCTCAGGAAATGCCCATCCTGATTGTATTCCAATTATCAGCTAAGGATCTGCACTACATATTGATAGGAAGAATGGAAAGGAGCTGCTGAACTGAGAGCTCATTCCGAGAATCACTCCTGAGTGCTGAGGACAGACTGCAGGAGAGCTGATGGCATAGGTGACTGCAGGGTTGTCAGTGTGACTAATGAAGGTAGACTAGAGAAGGAAGATTTCAGGGGGAGGGAGAATGGGGTTATAAATTCCTTCTTGCACATGTTGAATTGGAAAAGTGGGATGCCACTGCAGTGGAGAGAGTGTAGGAGACCCACTGTCTGTAGAGATTTGGGTTCTTACATGCCCCATCCTGAGCAAGGACAACATACTCTATTTAAATAGTAAATCGAATGCTGATAAATGAATTGGGTTATCCTGCTGCATAAACTACTCTGCCCATGCGTCTATTTTCAGAAAAGTATTAACTCTGGGATCATTCTTTATGACTGAGCAGTATCTTTGAGGAAATGCCACAGTAGTGTCCTGTGCCTCAGATTGTCACAATATCTAGCTGAGTCAACGGTTCGATCAAATGGGTTTCTGCCATGTGGTTAACTGTCAGCTGCTACACTGAAGGGACTAGTCATGGGACCAGACTAGCCAACAACTTGAGTTAGTGGAGTGGGTCCAGCCTACCACCCACGCTGGCATCCTCTCAGCTCACTGAGAGAACAGCCAGCCTCTCTACACAGGGTGAAGGCAGGAATCCAAAGAACAGTGAGTGGGTTTCTGGGTTTAGATTTATGGTTTCATCAACACTTCCTGGAAATGAGGAAGGAGAGGAACTGCAAGAATCTGTGGAAAGAGAGGCTCCCCAAAATCTGTGGAGCAAGCAGATCTCATCTATTGACTGTCATTCAGAGAGGCTCTCAGGGCTGAGGACTGGGAGCGAAAGGTTAGACCTTGGAAGCTGAGAAATGGGACTCACATGCCCTGCTCTGGAGGAGTGACACAGAAATAGGGTGTAAGACTCAAGTCTGATTTCTCTCTGCTTCATCTTCTCCCCAAAGGAGCAGAAATGCAGAAAAATCGTCAAGTTCAGCAATAGAAAATACGTAACATATGCTCATGGCACACTGCGATCCCAGCCCTCTCTGCTATTTTATACAATTTACCTCATTAAACTCAGAAAGCATTCCACGGGTCTGCCTCCTGTCGCACGGGTATAATCCAGTAAGATGTAGGGGAGTGGATCAGCGTTATGAATTCTGGAGTCAGACACTTCAGCTTATGTCCCAGTTCTGGAACTGGACCCCTGTTTCTTCATGTGTAAAACAGAATAATCATATCACCTCTCTGCCCAGATTTATATCCCAGTTCTTCCACTTATAACCATGTAACCTTCAACGATTTCCTTAAATGTGTGGCAGGTAAAAGCTCCACAGAAACTGGATACCGCTTATCTTTTGCTTCCATCTTTGCTATGACATTGAGTGAAAGTGTACACTGTGGGGAAGCCCAGGAGTGAGGAGGGGATAAGGCAGCCTCCTGGTTTAGGTCAAGGATAAATGGTTTCTGTTCTCTTGGCTAGAGAAGAAAGCTAAGAGCGTTGTAGGAAGAGACTTAATAGATGTAAAGGGCTTTGAGAGGCATAGATGAAAGCCTCAGAGTAAGTGATATACCACTATCTGTCCCTCACCTACCTGGCCGCCTGAGCCCAAGCAGAAAGTAATCCCCAGGCAGCGCTTATCACAATACCCACTGCTAGGTGAAGGGAGCACCTGACAGTAGATCCCTCCCTCAGGAAAACGGGAAGTGGCTGAGAAATGGTTTAACATACTCAATAGTGGATTTTTGTTCACACCACTTGGGATCAATCTTAAGAGTTCACCACCTCCCCGGTTTCTTCTTTTCTTCATCATTTGGTTTCTATTGCTCATTAACTGCCGCTTCTATCAGAATGGAGGTAGACAAGATAAGGGGTTCTAGAAACTTGGGAGAAATGTTGCTGGTTTCTAACCATTGGTAAAGGTTACATTCAAGCCGTGGATAGAAAACTTCATGTCGTTCTAAGATTATCTCTGGATTTCATTTCATCCTATTTTCTTCCCATTAATTCAGATAATGAGAAAACTGAGCAGGCAGTCTCAAATCTATTTCTCTTTCAAATATGTAGTCAAATAAACAGATATGTTCAGAACAATTACCTGCAATAAAAACACACCTTCCACTGTTGCAGTGTTACAGTTTATAAAGCACTCCCGCATTGCATCTATAGCAGTGTAAGTTCATGGCAGATCCTTTCCCCTTCTAATTGGCATTCACAGACATCTAGAATGCAGCAGAGAAAGCACTGAGAGTCTAAATGTCCTGATTACAGACCCAGCTCTGCCATCCCCTAACTCAGTTCAGGATGTAAAACAAATCTCTGAGCTACGTGCTGCTTATCAGCAAAGTACATTTGGACTAATGTCTATACCCAATTCCAAAATTCTATCATCTGAAGTCTAATTTGCAGTGGAATGTGTGGAATAAGAAACATAATGTTTTCTTTCCAGTCCATGGTGCTATATAATTTTAAGGATTTTTTTTCCTATGTTAATTATCTCCCAACATATTCCAGTGAGTTTCTCCCATAAAACAAGCACCCACTTCCTCTCCCTTAGGACTTCTTGAAGGCAATAGACCTCCCTACTCTGAATAATCACCAGTGTTTTCTCACCAGTGTGTGAGGCCCAAGGGAGGCCACCTCTGCAGAGTCACTTCTGCCCTTCAATCTTTTGCCCATCTCTCCTAAATCAGAGGTATTGTGGGCCTTTGTTTTTGCTAGCGAATAAACAAGGATGTAAAAAGCCTACACTCTTTGGAAGAGGCAACTGGATTCTAAGCACCATCTTTTCCAAGTTGTGCATTCCAGGTGTTAGAGCACTTGGTATTTATGGAACACTGGGGTGCTATCATTTGTCAAGTGTTCTGTCTGGCAGTGAGGTGACCTGGAGAATTGCTGTGAGATGAGGAAACACACAGAGCACTTCAGGGCAAGAGGGTTAGCCATTTGCTCACATAGTAAAAAAAAAAAATGTTGAGTTTTATGTCAAGCTTCTCTCCCGTCAAAATTGTGCAGAGCTTATTCCTTTGACCAATGATTGCCCCATCACAATGCCTAAGAAATGAGCTCAAGCAGTTCTGAAACCAAAAGAAGAATAAAAACCCCAAAACTAGATAAAGAAGATATACCTTGGATAAGGTAAGATAAGGGAGAGGAAAGGCACTCCTTTTTTTCTCTGTGTATTTGAAAGTAAATTTAGGATCAGCTTGTTGAAAGGCACCCTTATGTTTTGAATTTCAAGACTGAGTTCCTGTCTCTAGAGAGGGCAACTCCATTCTTCTTATGCCCAAAGCGACTTCTTCAGTTCTCCAACAAACAGCAATTCCAGGCCACCAACTGCTGTTGCTTCCCAGAGACAAAAGAGTTGACTATTTAATTAGTGAGACACTTTCTATTTAGAATCTTGTAAGATGAGGTTCATTTTTCCCTAATGAGCGTAGAGATGGACAATTGCTGCCCTTCTCAGCCTAAAAGATGGTTCTGGCTTTTAGACACATTGCATCATTCGAAATTCCACTTTCCAAATCAAACAGGACAAAACTCCAGCATACGTGTATCTGCCGGTGTCTTCAGTTTATTGATGAATGTGAAGGTAAAGGCATCAAGAGGAGAACTATTGATAGGATGAGCTTTTTAAGAGACTGTGTAAGACCAAAATTGTCTTTCTTTTTATATTTATCTTTGTCTTTTTGGATTTGCTTTTTTAAGGCCTATTAAGTAGTCATGAAACAAAGCAGAGGCTCAATAAACTTCCCAAGGGCTTTGTAAGCTCTGGCATTGCAATACTTTACACAATAGGAATGATGCTGAAAGACCTTGTTACCTTTGCTGAGTGGTTTACAATGTGGTTTTTCGGCTTTGGTATACTTGTAACTCCAAGGGATAATTGGTTGAAGCAGCACATGAGCCTATAATGATTGAGTTCAGAGTATTTTTTCATATTACTTCCTTGTCCCCAGGGAAGAAGAGTTGTTTGGTCAGAAAATGATCCTTCCACCCACTATAAATCTGAGCATAACTAGTGACTTTCCTCTCCAAAGCCCAAATTGAGCAAACTCACTGTTAAAGCAAATTAAAGCAAGATTGAGGAGAAACCAATCCAGACCCAAAGTGAGTTGTCAGAAAGATCCAGGCATCTGGCAGAAATGATTGTAAAATAGAATTCAGTCAAATTAAAAAAAAAAAAAAAGTTGGAGCCATCTTTTTCTTTTTTTGCTTTCTTTGTTATTTTACTTATGAAATAAATGCATTTAAAATGCCCCAAAAGAACAAAAGGATATAAAATGAAAGCAGCCTACACAGCAATGTCCTACATCCAGTTTACCTTAGCAGCTTCTGTGTGCCTTTAGAGTTAATGAATATATATTTTTCCTGTTTTTGTTTTTTGTATACACATGGTGGCACAGAACCTATAGCCCAGTTTTTTCACTTTGCAATATCCCTTGGATAGCAATCTTTACTTTTTAGTGTATAAAGAGCCTCCTCATTCTCTCCCAAGGCTACACTAATAGTATGTCATAATTTATGTAAGCAATTCCCAATGGATGGGTACTTAAGTTGTTTCTACACTTCAGATGTATCTGTTAAGGCATAATGAAGAGTTAATTCACCCAGATAAAGTATATCTGTGGGATGCATCTTAGAAGTAAACTTGCTGAAACTAAAAGTATACACATTGGTGAGTCTGATAAATATTGCTCATTTATATCCCATAGGGTCTGTAGCTCTCCCAAATTGTTGGAAGAGTTAGCCCAAATGTTGCCATTGCCAGAGGTAAGAGAAGTAGACTGCCAGGGACAGTGTGTGGCTTGGTGAGTATGAGACATACCAGCCAAAGGCAAAGGAGAAACTTGGAAAACTTTAAATATATTTAAATACATTCAAATACATTTCATTTCCAGTTTCTATTCATTCATAACAATACTTTTCTTTTGCCAGAAAACAGCAGGGTTTGATGCATTTAGTGGCTGTTTAATTGCTGTTTCTAAAGCAGAAACTTTTTTTAATGACAATGGATTGGTCATTTAAAAGGCCTGTAAAGTTATTGGTAAATATAACTGCCATTTCACATAACCTCTGCTAGTGCAGCTTTAGGAAGAAAACACCAGGCTTTCCAGAACACCCAAGTTTCTTCTGATAACAGTTGTCTCTCAGAGTTGCACCCCATGTGGACTGAAGCCTGCAACTACACTCCCGGTCAGGAGTCAGCAGGGGTGGTTCATCCACCCCTAGTGGAACAAGGCTGGAGCAGGTATTCCCCACCTCCAGCCACAGGAAATACCAAAAGACAAAAGAATGAGCCAAGCCAGGGCCCAGATCTCTGAAGGATGTGGGAGCAGAGGTGTGGGGGAGGGTGGAAAGGTTGCTCAAATGCACAGTAGCTTCTCATCAGGAAATACCTGGAAATTTGGGCCGAAACAAAAGGGCAACAAAAGGGCAGGGATCAGCAGCCATCCTGAGCAGGTAAATTTGCCATTTTGCTCTTGCCCTCTTTGTGAAAACAAGCGAATGGAATTTTATTTCCACCAGCTTCATCAGGTTGCAAGAAACAGATTTATAATTTTTCCAAGTTGGGCCCAATCTAGTCAAGTACTGAAATTCATTTAGACTCTCACATTAGTATTTACTGCCTACCTGTCAGAAAACCCATAATGACCAATGTGATAAGTGTTTTTTGACTTAGTAAAGGCTTTCACATACATCTTCAAGGACTTGAGAATTCGCTAGAAGAAACAAGAGGATCTCATGGCTAAGATGTATAATACTTTTGGTATAAGTGATCCTTGTCAACCCAACACATGTAGCTGAGAATATTAAAGCTCACAAAGATTTTAGAGAGTACCTGTTACAATCTATCCCTCCCATTTTGTAGATTAAAAAAAAAAAAGACTTCCAAAGAGATGATCTTATTTGAATATATGATACACGGAAACAGGCAGAGCTAAGTTTGAAAACCTGCTTGGCCACATGTCCTTGAACAAGTGACTTATTCTTTCTGTGACCCAGTCTCATCTACAAAATGGCCATATATAAATCTGGTAGGTTTGATACAAGCATCTTTTACGTATCTACTAATGGCAGGATTATGCCCAGAACCCTCATTCCTAATTCTCAGCATCACACCTACTCTCCTTCACCCTCAAAAACCCTGCCACGCAAGAGAATTTGGGATCAGGAGCTATCACTCCTACATTTGAAGCCAGAAAACTAAGCACATAAGAAACTATAGTTCAGTCCGCATCCAGTTTCAGTAATCCCGAGAGATCAGTTTGGAAGAGGAGAGAAGGAATGTTCTTCAGGTGGGTTACTATGCTCACAGAGTACAAGGGATTAAGATTTCTGATGGAACACAAAATAAAGGGACTCCTCCATTCAGGAAATGAGTTCAACATCGGGGAGGGGGGGGGCGGTGCCGGCGGTGTCAGGCAATAGTAGATACTGAGCCTCACAAAGAGAATAAACCCTCCAGTTTGTTCAGTCATTGGATAATATATTGAGCACCTATTATGTGCCAGCAATTATTCTAGAAGCTTAGTGTTTATATATCAGTGAATAAAAGTGACATGCAAAAAAAAAAAAAGGCCCTAACTTTACAGAGTTTACATTTTAAGTAGGCAGAGACAACAATAATGAAAAAAACTGATAGTTTGGAAGGTGGTAAGAACCATTGAAACAAATTCAGATTTTCAAGAGAAGAAAGTTCAGGGTAGACCTCATTTAAAAAGTGACATTAAACTAAGTCTTAAGGGAAGTCAACCATGTGACTATCTGGAAAGAGTATTCTTAGGAGAGGGAAGAGCCTGTACAAGGGCCTTAAAGTAGAATCCTGTTTTAGGTGATGGAAGGACAAGGAGGCAACTGCTGACATAGGGCAAGGGGAGTAGAGCAGGATTTGGGTTCCAAGCGTGATGGAGCTGGGGAAGCCCCAGGTGCCCTGGCGCAGCCTCTGCTTGGCCTTAAGCTTCCACTCTGTGGGAAGGAGAGCTGGTGCAGGCAGCAGAGAGGAGTGACTTTAAGGCTTAGATTTAAAAGGGTCTCTCTGGGTACTACCTTGTGAATAGGTTGTAGGGGGTGGCATGTGGGAGAGGTGACTGGAATAGGGGCATCAACTAGAAGGTTACTATCCCAGTCCAGGCAAGAAGGGGGGGATGATTACATATTGGAGTGTCTTTGTTTATAAATTAGAGGGGGAAGAATTGAGGCCTAGGGCAGAACACGTGGAGAGTTAAAGGCAAGGATGGGACAAGAATCCCAAACTCATTCATTTACCAAACATCTATTAGAGCATCTGTTCTATGTATGTCTACACAGCAAGAGAAGCAGCTTTGCCAGTCAGACAAAGCCCTACCTGGCCTATGCAACTCACTTGTTGAGTGTGACCTTGCTTCAGGCAAAGGTGATTATTATCATTCCTGTGATTTTGTTATATCATAAAGTAGATTCTGGTAACCATGAGACAAGGTAAGGCTAGTGGGTTTTGCTACATAAATGAAAAGATCCTGGTTGAGAAATAGTAGTATTTTGTCACATAAAATCAGTGGTACACTAGCAACAAAAACTATTCAACACTATTATTTTCCTGGCGTCATGTTGCATATAGAAGATCTTTCTAACAGAAAATCTTCAGGCCAGGCTTTTTCTGGGTAGGCGTTTAAATGCCCTCTGATTGGTTTGCTGTAACAAGACTAGCAGAGCTAGCTGGTTCACCCTAGGTGGGTATTTAGTAGTTTTATGGCTACCTTAGAATGCGAGGTCTCTGTCAAGATCAGGGCCACTGTTACTGGGAATTCTCTGTGGCATCTGAGCTCTTTGGAGGAAATAGTTCTTTTTTTGGAGAATTACACATTGTGAGTGATTATTTTAGCTTTTGGTCTGCCAACCTCTTCATCACAGAGCTTATAGGTAGGTTAGGAACATTAGTAAAATGTTACTATTTTAAACTCTAACATTATCAAAAGTTTAATTGGGTGATTTGGTCCAAATTTTCTTTCAAAATGTATCTCATTCTTTTAAAATTTTTCTGCTTTCTAAATATTATTAATAATTGTATCAGATCAAATATGAACCAACTCTTAAAATAGGTCTTTAGCATTGAACTTGTGCCTGTTTGGCCTTCAAGAGCAGGTGATGTGTTCTTTCTGAGGCTCCAGTGTGCACACTGTGTCTTAGTTTAGAAAGTTAAGTGATATTTAATCTTCCAAAGAAGGGTTTGTTATATGGACTCCCCAGGGGAGACAGCGAACCCCAGAAGGACTCACTTCTTGAACTTTTCACCTTAGAAAAAAGTATTTAAACAAAAATGCATCTTTGTTTCTAGCACCCAACCAGTCCGGTTAATTTTGATTACCTTAAACACCCTAACTAAGAAATTTCCTAGATTCTGGAAATCTTTAAAATGATGAAACAGGAATGAGAGAAACTCTTGCATAAGCTGGTACAGTCTGGCTGTCACTCTTGACATCTATGTATTGTCTAATGTCACCAAGATGCAAACTTGGCTTCAGCTCTAACAAATCCCGCAGGAAAAAGTTCTGAATTTTGTTGTTATTTTCGCACAGTATTCAATCATAAAGAATCTGTTTTTGTGCACTAAAGATCAGGTGGCCATGAAGGTTTTTGTTAGCTCTGGGAACATCAATCAATGTGCTTCAAACAAGTGCACACGAATGGAGCCCGTTCTGCAGAGGCAGTGAATGAGCTGCTCCAGCGAAGGAAGCAGACTTCCCCTTGCCCTGTTCCCGCTAATTGGTTGGAAGGGAGGTGTCGAAGGCTCTGAAAAGTCTGGGCATCGGGCTGTGAGAACGCTAGCTCCTTTTCTTTACTGAACCAGAATGTAATCAGAAACCCGAGCTGCTACCCAAAAAAGCATTCTTCACATTTGGGGCATTTCCTCTTGATTTGGTGCTGATAACTAGCTGATCTCCCCACTTGCTCACAGTGTCAGAGCAGAAGCTGAAGAAAAATGGCTTTGATTTATTCTTTCAACAAGTGAACTGAAAAAGGCTAGATGTTGACTTCATTAAACAAAATCAACAAAAACTTTCCCCAATGTAAGCTCAACAGATAGTCAACTTAATTCAAAATAGAACAAGAGGTAGACAAAGTATGTGTTTGAATGTAGGCTCTTTAGTGTCTTAATTACCACGAGGTCATGAGTGCAGCAGTTGGTGAGTCTGGGGCCTGCAGGTGGACCTCTGGCAAGGGAAGTCCACTTCAGCCAGTCACCTGGACTTGGGGAAGAGTCTGACACCTCTCTACACCTGTGGGTGTACACCTGTGGGTGTTCCACACTGTGCCAGCTGTGTGGTTTTGGCTGCTTACCTCTCCCCTCACTGACTCTGCTTCTTCACCCATGAGATGTGGGTAAGATTGGCCAGGCCCCAAGGTACCTGTGAAGGTATCCCAAGGTGTCCTTGAGGACTTGGCATCGATTGTGCTTAACAACTGTCAGCTCGTCATTACGCATGGGAGCAGGGGCATGCTTTTATTTAATGTCCTTTCCTCCTCTCTTACTATTTTTTTCTAGGCATGAAAATGTGTGCAAGAGAGGGAAAAGGTAGGCTATTTTAATTATTAAATTTTATACAAGTTTAGTTAAATCATTCCATTAAAAGGAATTTGATATAACCATTTTAAACAGTGATCTGGTACTAATAACCATATTTTGACTTGTGATGAATCCAAGAAAACAGGTCATTCCTAGGGTTCTTCCACAGTTTAGGGGTTAAAGATGTTGAAGACCCAAGAGCCAGGCTCGTTTAAGAACTGCCCTCAGGTTAAGGCTGCAAGGATGTGTTTATTTTTGAGAGACATTAAAGTATAGTAGAAAGACATGTTTAGAATCACCTAGAGCAAATACTTACCAGCTCTGCCATCCTGAGCAAATTAACTTATGATCATCAGTTTATTCATCTGTCAAATAGACATGACGATATCTGCTTCATAAATCTGTGGTGGGGATCATGCCACCATTCACATCATAAGTGCTCAATGAACAGCCCCCTGCCCCAACATAATCTCCTCTTCCCTGAGAGTATAAACAGCTCAGTCTGGAAACCCAGAAGTTGTAAACAAATCAAAGCATAGTCAGGGGAAAACTGATTCAAGATATATTTGCAATAATTCCACTCTTCAAAGTGTTTGAAAAAAAACTACCCCTTACAAATAAATGACATCTCCTTTCTGCTGTTCTACCTGTAAAGAAGAGTTCTTAGAGCTCTGGAAATGTAAAGAAACAGACATTTTAGAGAAACTGAGGCCAGGATTATTCTTCCAAGCAAGACCAGCTTGTTGACTGGAAAGAGACAGAAAAAAAAAATATCACCTCTTGAGACTTTGCTTACCTGACTGTCGTGCTGTTATTTTGATTGAGATTAATTTGGCAAGTTGGAGAGTTAAGAGACTTGTCATTCAAAAGTTGCCTAGAATCATTCATTGCCCAGAATTCATTACTTTGAGATGACTTACTTTCCTCCTAATATGTAGGTGAATACTGGTTGCACGGAGTAAATGCTGTAAATGTCACACTTTGATGGGGAAGAGGAGTGAAAGTACATGGCACATCCAAGGAAAGAAAAGAGGCTGCTGTAGTTGTAGAGAGGAAAGTGGATTCAGTGTTGACTCAGATTTGACTCTGGGTGTTGGGATCAAGTGCACCCTGACAATAATCCCACCCTTTATTTACAAACTTTGTCTCTTGCCCCTAGAACCTATCTCATTAGTAGAGCAGTTATTCTATCATTTTTTTTCCTAAATTATAAATTTAAAGAGGTTTTCTGGACTATCCAGGTTCCTACCCACCCTTAGAAATACTGGTATTAATGGGGAGTTATATCTCTACTAACAGATAGGCAACTTAGAAATGAATTTGTGAAGCCAAAGCTGATCTTAAACTGTCTTTGGGAGCTATCGATGATTCCTAACAGCTTGTTATGGTCAAATTACAGATGCATCACTAGAAGTTTTAGTTGTTGCTTTGCCACAGAGGCAGGAGGTATGTGAGGTGGGTAAGAAGGCAAGAGGTGAATCCAAGTTGTCTGGATCTAAATCCCAGCTCTGCCACATGATTAGATATTTGACTTTGATAGAGAGAAGCTATTTGTCTTGGGTAGGTTTTAAGTTCACCCTAATGAGATTTCTCCATCAGGAAATTGATGGTAAAATAGTACTTAGTTCCTGGGGTTTTTATGAGGATTAAATTTATTAACACAGATAAAGGTAAATTTACTGACATGCTGACAATACTGCCTGGCATGTGGCAAGAGGTTGGTGAGCAGAAGCTCTTGGCTATTTAAGTGGTGCAACCAACATGGGCACACTTTGCCTCCACTTCGCCACATTTTCCAAGTAAACTTTTCTCCCTTGAACATTTTATTGTTGCATTGGAAAAAGGCAATAAACATTTTCCTAAAGGCCCTGAAAATGGGTTAGTCAGATTTTCTAGTCACATAATGTCAGGCTTTTAATTGAAATATCAGAACATGTGTTCAAAGAATGGATAGTCCCTGGTTGCTGAGATCCAAGGACTGAAATTGGAGCTGTAGTGGCAATTGAAATGGACTTTCATAAAGAAGCCCATTTCATAAGAAGGTAGGATGGTTCAAACTCTTCAAGGGACTGCTTGCTTCCTTCCCTGGTGGTGCAAGGGGTTAAGTCTTAGCACGTTGAAGCTATCACCAGCCACAGCAGCACGAGTTTGATCCTGGCCAGGGAGCTTCCCACATGGCTCAGCAGACCTCTCCTGTCTCACCCACTGTTCCCTTCAGCAGTGTATTTCATTCAATCCACCTGTTCTGCTCCCCACTCTGTCTCTGGTGAATCCTCTCACTTCCCCCTACCCACACACACCTCTGGTCTGCACCCAGCTCTTGTATGCATAAATAAATAAATCTTTTTTTAAAAAAAAAACAACAACTTGTCTACCCAGTAATCTCCCTTTCCCCAACTTCTAGCTTCTAGATACCTTAGACATCTCTATAATTAACATGTTTTGTATTTTTCTCTATACAATTGCAAATTTTAGTAAAACATAAAAATAATTTTATTTTCTAGTACAAGGAAAGTAAATTGGGAAAAAGGGAGAAGGAATGAATTTATTCAATACTCTGGTTAATTTCCAAACATTTTTAAAAAATCACAAATAATTTAATTTGTGTATAAAGCTATATTTTTAAAAGTATACTCAAAGTTCCAGGGATAGAAAGAAAATTAAAAGGGAATTTACTTACTTTTCCCCCCTATGTTCCCCTAAATTTTCAGGGAAATTTTTGGGAAAAAAGCTTGTTCATTTTGAAGTCTGCTCTTGCCAACAACTAACAGTCTGTGTAATACTGTTACCAAGGCAATATCAAGACTATGTAGTTAGAAAAGTGTGGTGTGCAGACAGGATGAAACTAGATTAACAATGTGAATAGAAGGTTTTTTGTTTTTTGTTTTTTTTTAAAGATTTATTTATTTATACATACAAGCTGGGGTAGAGGCAAGAGGCGTGGGGCGGCAAGAGGCGTGGGGCAGCAAGAGGGTTCACCAGAGACAGAGTGGAGAGCAGAACAGGCAGATCAGAAATACACTGCTGAGGGGAGCAGCGGGCGAGGCAGGAGAGGTCTGCCACACCTTGTGGGAATCTCCCCGCTGGGCATCGAACTCTCATCGCGCGCTGCCGACAGCTCCACAGCACAGCGCTCAACCGCTGCGCCACCGGGAAGGCCCTGAATAGAAGGTTTTTTTAACTAGAAAAAAAAAGAAAATCTCATCACCTTATGTAAGTGGTTATGATGTTAGCTGTTCTAACATCTATTGTTGCAAAGGAACTTGGTTAGAGTCGGGTTTTTCTCTATATTTCCTTGTTCTTGGGTACATGGATACATGGATACATCCCAGTATGCCTCACCCTTGTGACTCTGTACTGAGCCATGTGAACCTTGATTCCACGCATTCAAGTTAGACAAAGAAATGTTTCGCTAGCTAAAAGCAGTAACATTTTTCTCCACATTCTACTTGAAGCCCCTGGATTCAGACAGACCCTTCCAGGCTACAGTTGAAAAGACACATGCATCCATTGCTCCCAAAGCAGCCCAAATATTTGCTGTTTAAAATCAATTGACTCTTTTCAGACAGGAGTAACCACCACACAAATACTTAATCATTTTTCTAGGGCAGCTATTTCAGTTTCAAAAATGTCTTAATTTTTCTCCTTTTTTCCCTTCAGGTACAATCCTTGGATTTACCCTCCGACCATACAAAATGAGCTACCGGGAAGTCAAGTATTTCTCCTTTCCGGGGGAACTTTTGATGAGGATGTTACAGATGCTGGTGTTACCCCTTATCATCTCCAGTCTTGTCACAGGTACCATATGAGTTTTTTTTCTAAGTGTGCTTATGGCAAAAGATTGCTTAGAAAAGCAAATGCTTTAGGTTTCTGCTGGATGCATGCTCTGTTCTAGAAAAATAAAAAAAAAGTCCCTTCAAAATGATGGCAAGGAGGCTTTAGTAATGCATGAATGATTATAACTCTCGTATTTTACCAATCACAAGAGGAAACGGATTGAAACAGCCACGTAATTGGTCAGCCTCACTACCAAAGAGGCACCCTGCTAAACACTACACAACCAGCCTTCTCTGACCACAGTGGTATAGTTGACAACAGCGTACAACAGGTCTGTTTTCTCACCCTCTTATCCCACCCAGATAACATCTGGTTGGACAGCCTATTAGCTATTGATGCAAGAATGCTTGTTCTCAGAGCCACCAGGACTTGAGCGGGAGCCTTCTTGGAAGCCTCATCAAGAGGTAATGCCCACAACACACTCACCAACTCTGCTGCCACCAACACTTTATCTTTTCCTGGTGAACCCGCATGATTTCATTTCCTTCTCCAGTTGTCCCCACCCCACCCCCATTACCTTTTACGCTGGTGGGAGAATGGGGAGGGGGTGGGAGATTTCCCTGTCTGGATCTTTGGTCAGTTAGATTCTTGGATTTTCAGTGAGTAGAAATCGTGGCAGGACAGGAGTCTGTTTTCTAGGACAGTGAGATAACAGTTTACTCCTGCATGGTAAATGGTTACAGAGGCATTTGTGTATGTGATTGGCAAATACAGAGCCAAGAAATTAAAAAAAAAAAATGTGACTGTACATTCCTTCCTGCCCACTCTTCTCTTTCCCCACAGCACATCTCTGACTTGGAGAAGGAATTTCCATAGACACTGCCCCAGCAGGATGGTCTCTGGGTTTGTAGCTAAAGCCCAGAACTCAGGTATTATTGACCCTGTTCTCTTTCCCACCCTTGGCTCACCATCCTCCCTTAGGGAGACCACTCAGCCTCCTTGTGAGCGACCTGAGTATCTTTCCTCCTCCCAGGGAGTTCTCAAAGATATTTATGATCTTCTTTCAAGATCTCTCTGTAATAAGAATTTCATAGTACATCTCCAAAGTCATGGGGTGAGATTCTGGCCACTACATGCCTTGGAGTGCTGGCCATTACTTGGGCAGAAACTATGTCAGATGTTTTCTCTGCTGGCTTCTACTTGTGCAGGACTTTGAGCAAGTGATTGCTTGTATGCAAAGGACTTGCCTATGGAGGATGATGGCCCATAAAACAATCGTGTAGACAGGATGATTAGGGCACTTGTGGAAACTGCCCTGGTCCATTGCTGGCTAGAGGTAATCATAGTAGCCACAATTCTTATCAGAGAAGCAAGATTAAATCTGACATGATTGCACATCCTTGTCTTATTATCCATGTGATACAATCTTTCTGGGAAGCAAACTTTTTGCAGTTAGCACTTACAGAACAGGATTCAAAGATCCATCATTTTATTCACAGAGCAAGGAATTCCTCTTAGCCGGCTCTATTAGTGGGACTCTGAAATGAGTACGCTAGTCTCCCTCAAACCATACTGAGGGGTCATGGATTTCCTTACACTATTTCTTCAAGGATTGGACCAGTGTTAGCAGTTTATGCTTTCTATAATTGGGCAAAAATTGTGTTACCTTTTATAAGAGGAAAGCCCTCATTCAGTACAACGAGAAGGTATTATTTCCCCTTAGTAGCAATCCTAGTTGGCGGTTATCTTGAATTAAAGTTTCCTTGTGTTTTCTAATACTTGGTACATCAATTTTATCCAAGGAATAAGAGCTTTCACAGAGTAATTTGCAGAACTAAACGACTGTGATGCAATCCCTTTGCATGTCTAAAAAATATGTGGGTAAACCTTGGAGAAATTACCAAGTTGCCAGCAACCTATGTAAAGTAAACTTTTAAAATGTGACCTGATTGCAAGTTGAGATCATTTAGAGAGTCTCAGCTCTTCTTTACACCATGACAAGACCAGAAGTTTGAGGGGCAAAATTTTCCAAAGATCTTTTTGAGATGTTAGTCTTAAAGGAGTAATTTCCAAGCTGTCCAGTAACTTGGACACTTACAATCAATTGGAATAAATGATTCAATAAGAATTTTCTTCAGAGTTTTAAGTACAATAATTCTAAACCAAAGAGGGATATGACCCATTTAATGAGGAGGAGGGTTGATACTTCTGAAAATTTAACACGCCCCCCCACCCCTTGAGCCCCCTCCCCCTCGAGAATCCCTATGTGTCAAGAGATGTTTCTGGAGAATGAGCTGTCTAGAGAGGGGCCAAAGGTAGGGCCACCATTTTAGAATGGAAAAGCAAAGGCAAATGCATCTGGTGGCGAAGTAGTAACATCTATAGAGGAAACTGACACTTCAGGTTTTTCATTGCTTTCCTGCTTTGATAAAGTCATGGGTACAGAGAACTAGTTCTCTTCAACAGGAAAATTAACAAGTGTGATGGCAAGTGAGAAATGAAGTGACCCAGATGCAGAATAGTGTAGACAAAGAGAGGCAAGAGGACTGCTGTGCCCTGAAAAGTACCAGCTCTAGTCAGTGTTTGCCATGTATCAACAAGGTGAAATCTTCCCATTTTTCAAGAGTATGATGAATCCAGAAGTCCAAACATTCTTAAAAATCTTCAGATTTTTAACTGTTTATATAATTAACAGGGCAAAACACTGCAAGCTCAACAAAACATATTTGCAGGGCTGATCCAACCCTTGAAATCCTCTATCAGAATTCAGAATATCACTGAATATCGATGCTATTGATTATGGGAAACGCCCTGCTGGACCTGTGAGCCCACAGGCTACGAATATTGCCTCATCCCACTGTTGACAGTTAAGCCAAAGCTTAACATGGAATCAACTCTCAAACGTCATATTTATTGTTAAACAGCTTCACTCTCTTTTCTAGGTTTACCTATGTTACATAAGAGTTACACTGCTCTTTTCTGCACCCAACACTAGAATAGGAAATCATAGCTCATGCTCCCATAGATAGTATTTCCCAATGGGAAAATGCTTGACAGATTTAGTGCTTTTAAGTTCAGCAGTCCTTGGATTTGTAAGGACAGAAATTAAAATGCATGAAAACTATATCTTAGACTTGGTGTTTCTTAGACTCGGTATTCTGATTTTGCAAACTCTGTCCACTTAACTGTACTAAAGTCACATAAACTTGAGAAATCCAAGTTAGATTTTTGTATTTGAAACCACGGTGTTTGTGAATTAGAGCTCTAAAGTCCCTGCAAGCCATATTTTCCTTTTCCGAAATCTGAAATATCAATCTTCCCAAACATCCTTGGTGTATATTAGCATTCCAGAAACTGCCAGAGAGAAGCTGGGAGAAAGCCTAATGGCTAGATTTGTACTCAAGTACCTTTTTTTTTTTTTAACAAGCAGATGTCTGTGCCAACACACCACACAATAAAATAGAGGTTTGGCGCCAATTTCTATTGATTTGGTCAGGGCAGGCAGCCAAACTAGGTATTTCATGCCAGAAATATGAGTTGGTTTGACTGACTTAGTCTGATTAAATCCACTAGATAATAATTAAACTCCATTTCAGGTTATGCTGTATAAACACATCACCTCCTCCTTACTTTAAAATCTTTTCAGAAAACGAGTGACTCTTTTCTCATTCTAAGTGTACATTCCTTCTCTGTGATTTACCTCAAAATAAATCTTTTGTGTCTTCAGTTTTCCGGGGGGAGTGTAACTTTTCACAATCTGTGAAATTGAGCAGACTGTGAGTTAAAGGGGGATGGTAGGGGTGTCAGCAGAAATAATAAAAGTAGCAGCAGTGTCTGGGGGCTATGGTAGGCACGTGGAGATAGGATTATAAAGTGAATGAAGTTTATCTTTTAATAGTCATTCATTCATCCTTATTTATTGAGCTTTTACTCTGCCAGGCACTGGGCTAGGCACAAGGGACATGTGAACACAAAGATACAGTTCCCAAGAAGATGCATAAAGGCCAGGGAGTGAGACTCTTCCCTGAACCCCTTAAGTCACACAGTATACAAAAGCAAATTCTAGTCCACCGAGAAGGGAGAAGGCTGGTCCTATTCCCAACGAGAAAGACAATTTGATTGATTTTAAGAACATGATCCAATATCTGATCTTTTGAGTCATGGCATCTGCACCCCAAAGGCGTATGGGTGCCACCCCTATTCTCATTTACTTAAATTTTTTTTAAATGAACATGCTTTCTTACAGTGCCTCAAATCAGTAAGGGAAATGGAGACCTCCTGTTACTTGCCTTGTGAAAGAGATAATATATCACAATATTAGAAGATTCTCCACTGATTCTATTGCTCACCAAAACCTCAGAGCCCGAGACCTGCACGCAGGTCTAAAAAACAAAGAGAGAGGGGAGGCTAACAAGGTGTTAAATATACACTTATACCAAAAGGAGACTTTTCCTCTCCTGTTATAAAAGGACTGAAAATGAATGAAAGAAAGACTTTCTCACTGTGGGTTTTAATATTAATTAAGGAGGGATTCTGTACCACCAGAATAAATAAATACCACTGTGTTTACCCCACTTTGGGAACCATTCCTAGTTGATCTAGTTGAACCATTTCTTCCAAGTCATGGGCCACCCTCTACCTAAACCTTTCTAAGGACGAGCGATCTTTGGAACCCAAAGATCCTTGGAAAATACTAGCCAGTCTTTTTTGTTTTCAAAATGAAACAAACAAATGGAAAAAAAAAAACAAAACAAAACAGGAAAGCAAAGCCAAACATCTACCTACCTGTAATCCCTCCTCCATATGACAAGCTCCATAAGGGCCAGGTATTCCTCGGCTGCTTCCTTCCAAACGTGTAGATTGGGAATTGAGTGAAACATGGGACTTAACTCTAGGTGAGGCCAACGAGCTGCAGTCACCAGCAAAGGGCTCTCTTACCTGAGAAAATAAAAGTAAAAACAATAAATATTATGCCTGAAATTATGACCCTTGGCTTTAGAAAATTGCCAGTTACAATAAGATCTAAAGTTTATTCATTTCATCTAACACAAGAGGGCAAAAAAAATGAGCTATTCCCAATTCTTGGGTATGTGAAGGGTTTGCTAAGGACTTGCAGAAATGAGAGCCAAACCACTTAAGAAAAATTTAATATCTTGAACTATTTATTCACCATCATGTCTCTGACATACAGTTGAGGCCTGTTTGAAACACTCCAGGCACTTGTGAACAAGAAAAGGGACTGTAGATTCCTTCCCTTACCCCCACATACCGTTTTAGCGAAGACAGGGAAAAAGGATACCTCTCTAAGGAACAGAGGAGTTTCTTGGGGCCTCCCTTTCATCCTCTATACAATGAAGGTGATAAGGACACTAATGTTATGGGGTTGTGTTGAGGATTTATACTTGGCACGAAATATATGCTCAATTAGTGATAGCCATTGGCAATAAGGTGGCAGCAGCAAGAGGTGCCCTTGTGGTCCATATTATATAAATGAAGATTCTAGAGCAAGAAGAGAGAGCTTTAGTTCAATGGTATGTAACTAAGCCTCTAGATTCCATGCATCTCCTTTGTCAGCCATCCTCGCTAGGATCACTTCCCTGTGAAAGGTAAACTAAAGAAACCGTGAAGCTAATCGAGTACCAACATGGAGACCAGAGAGAATTCCTTCCTCACCACTGGAAAGAATTGGTTTCTGCCCTGCAGCTGGGTGTGATTACCTTATCACAGCTGCAAAATTCAAACTATTACCACTAGTCATACAACTGCCCAGTCACTCTCTTCCTGAGAAACTCAGCCCTGGGGTGCGGCACTGTGGATTCCATGTAGTGCATACACAGTGAGCAGAGCCTTTCCAGCTGACCAACACTTTAGAGAAACTGAGTCTCTATCTAGGCACATCAACCAGCCAGAAAAAAGCAGCAGTTTCAGTTCATTTGAAGCCTACATGCTGCTCACACCAAGGCTATTCACAGCCATGGAAGAAGCTAAGTAACTTCCCTCTGGATGAGAGCTGGAGGTGGTGGGACATAAAGGAACACCCATTTGAGAGGCAAAGAGATCACCTGGCTTTTTTGGATTATATAGAAAGGAAATCTGGATAATTTAATACTTTATTTTGTGGATTTGGGTTTTGGTAAGTAGACAAAATCATTTTAGTTTAGCTGTCCCAGAAAATGGATACCTCTTCATTCCTGACTTCATTCTTGTTGAGGCTTCTTATGTGCCAAACACTTTCCTGTGTCCTGATGAGATCAACATGAAAAAGACAAGATCCTTGACCTCAAGGGGTTCAAAGACAAGTTGGGAGATAGACTTGTGATTGCAATATCTCAGGGTAACAGCCACCAAGGTGAGATGAGCCCAGTGGGGGAACAAAGTGGGGAAGGAGCAATGTGACTGTTTCTTTTCCTACTGCAGGTGTGGGGGGGTTTGGGGGAGGGTTGTAAGACATTTCTGAAAGGGCTTTTTAAAAACGAGGAGAATTTTAAAGTTTCCCTTTGAACTTAAGTTATTTTCTACAAAAATTAAGATTTTATTTAAATTACTGATTTGATCATTTCCTTTAAACCACTGTGGAGCTGGGGATTTGTGGGAGGTGTTGAGAATAAAAGCATTTCTTCTGTTGATATAATGGTTCCAGGATCTGATGGATTCTGACTAAAGCATTGTAAGTGGTGATGGGAGCTGGCTGGATAGGACGCCATCCAGCACCATCCACTCTTCTGCAGTGAGATGCCATCTTATATACTTCTAACTTCTAAATTCTGGAGTTTGCATGCTGACAGTCTGTACTGTCCCATTCAGATTCTTCTGCTACATGAGCTGTGCTTTCACAATTCCATCTCCCACCTTCCTTTCCCCAGAATTCTTCAACTGATTGATCTAAAATGGGTCTTGGGATTGGATGTTTCTTTATAGCTCTCCAGGTGATTCTACTGTGCACCCAGGGTTAAGAACCACCACTGCATGGTTTTCTAGAATTATTCCTTGGGTGTGGCATCACATAATTCAGGTCCTTATTAGTTCAGACACCTCCTCTCTCAAGAAGCCTTCTCTGGTTTTCTCCTGGGCCCTACTAATACAGGCTCACAGAGGCAGAAGTTAATTGTTTATCCATGGTTCTATTTAAAGTCATTTCACTAAAATGAATGTTTGCTATTTATATGGGTAAAGTAATATAGAACTATAAAGAGTAAAGCATAAAAACAACACACACACACACACACACACATACACACACACACACACACAGTCACCCAGTCTATGGACTCTAATTTGAACAGATTTCTGCTTAGGAGCACTTCTTACACTGGAATTACTGGGAACCTGCATTCCATTGTAAAAGCTTCTCTGTGTCCTGTAAACTTAGTAAAGGGATACTGGCCTTTCTTCCAGCAGAAAGAGACAAGGAGACAGAAAGAGAGAAAGAAGTTCAAGGCGTTCTGTGACAATGGCAAGGACTCTACTTCCCCGGGACAGAACCTTTGTTTCGTTTGGTGCAGATTTCATGACCAGCAGGCAGCATACTTCAGGATGGTGGTATTCTCTGCTGCAGGATTGTCTGCAGGAATTTTCAGTTGATTTTGAGTCTAGGTAGGATCTAGGTCTCCAAGTTTTACATTTCTGCAAATCCATCTCAATGGACAAGATACATTTCTCTTGAGCTTCTTTTTGGGGAAGATCCTTGTGGTAATCTCAGCCCCCCAGTCTAGAAGCCAGAGCCCTACCCTAATTGCACTGATTTTATTAACTCCTCGACATCTCCACTACCCGAGCAACACTGCTTTCAAAAGCTCATTTCGGGACTTCCTCATAATGGAGAAAGAGCTTTTGCCATCTTTGTATTTATTTATTTATTTTTAACAATTGCTTGAGTTTCCATCTGAGTTTTCTTTAGAAGAAAGAAACTTCCCCTAAATTACCAAGGGGATTTCCTCTCACAGGGCATTGGATTAAGGGTGGCCTGTGTGGGAGCTTCGTGATTCTGAGGGTGGGTAAACAAGTCAGAAGGAACTGTTGGCCAGTCATGTAGGCGGAGGTCCGCAGGGAAAACAAGATGATTGTACCTTCCTAAGTCCAGTCTAGTAAGATGACAACCGTATCGCCAGGCTTGTCGGTACCATTGAGGTGGTGGGGAGGGCGTTGTTAACAGCCCCCCCCACATGCACACACACACAATCTTATTTCATCTATAATACCCTTAGATCCCCTCCCCCACCTATATTATTTCCCACCACTGAATTATTTTGAGGCAAATACCAGGTGTTTCATTACATTTCTGAAAACAAAGGAAATGTAAGATAAGTGTAATATTTTCAGATATTTTATGCATATTTTTAGTTTCTTTAATCACACACACACACGCACGCACACGCGCACACACACACACACACACACACACACCCCAGAGCTGTCAGTCACTTGAGAAAGTGTTGCTAACCAAGCTACTTACTTTCTACTTAGGATACAAATTTCTCTGCCAGTATTTTATTTTAATTACTTCAGCTCTTCTATAGCTAGAGCAAGACATCACTTTAGCAGTTGGTGATGCAATAAAATGTTGATGCTTTGAAATTTGGGGACATAATTTTTTGTTATAGCACAAAATGAGTGTGCATGTGTGTAAGTAGCTTTGTATTTTTGTTGTTGTTGTTTTTGCAAAGTCCTTCCTGAAAAGTACTATAGCCTGACCATGCCTCTAATGTTTGTAATTCTTTCAGACTTTGTTTGTAACTCTTTCAGACTTTTCCAAAACTTGTTTCTGTATTTTAAGGTTTCTCAACTAGATTATTTCTAGTTAAACTGTAATTTGAATACATTATTCTCAGGGGTGTTTGTGTTAAGAGTTGAAGTTTCATTACTTTAAAGCTTGCTTCCTCAAAGTAGACCACAAAGTTTTCCCAAACTGTAAAATAGTGATAGATACAAACACATCATTAATGTCAGCATGACTCACTACACACTAAGTATTTAAGAAAAAATGGAAACCTTATAGCGTACATACTGGAATCTTGCCATATATTTTTATTTAAAATAGAATTTGGTAGTCTTATCTTGGAACTATACTTCATGATCTATCTGAAAGCATTCCTTTGCCATGGTCCCCAAAGATAGTTTCAGAGCCAGACATTAACATAGTAGTTCTTTAACTTATTTAGACGTAACAAACTGAAAATTCACAACACTAAATAAATATTTATATTTGAATGCTATAATGTGACATAGTAACACATTATACAGTGTCAGAGCAAAACCATAAATGTATTTCCATGAATAGTATTAGCTATTACAACTAAGTGAGATTGACAATTTCAAATTTTCTAATGTCACTGAGGTATGACATGTCATAGTTTTCAGGCCTTTTTTTTTTTTTTTTGCTATCTTTGAGACAAAAAGAAGGCAAGAAATAATTAAGGGAAAATTCTATAAACTCTTAAATTTAAAAAATTTCAATTTATTACCTTTCTTCATTTTCCCTCTAAATCGGTCACAAATCATCATTATGTGATTTTAGTTGAAAACATTAAGATGTAAAATACAGAACACTGATGTTCTATGAGAATATGGCTTGAAATAATTATGTAAGTTTCCATTAAATATCTAAACACTAATTTAACAATTACCGAGTGGAGTCAAGGGCCTGAAAAGTGCTGACTACATTATATAAGCACGTTTTCCTTGTGTGAAAGACAAGTATATATGTATTAAACGAAGTGTATTAGATTTTCAACTGGTAGAAACATACTTATTGCCAGACTTTGCCCCCTGCAACTAACATCCCCTGTTCCTTAGAATGATAGAAACCTAGTTTGCAACAGAAAGAAAGGTTCTTTTATTAATATAAAGTCCCCAGAATTATTTCTTGGCATATTGGTGGAGTTAACATTTATTTCAAGATAACACTTAATTTTAACAGCTTTATTGAAATATTCACATATTGCATATAACTTATGCATACTAAGTGCATAATTCAATGGTTTTTAGTATATTCAGAGTTGTACAACTCTCACCACAATTTTAAAACATTACATTACCTTCAAGGAAAAAACCCACACTCCTTAGCCATTGTCTCCCAATCACCCCATTCCTCTAGCCCTAGGCAAACACCAATCCATTTTCTTTCACTCTAGATCTGTCCAGTCTAGACTTTTTCATGAAACTAGAATCACGCAACATATAGTCCATAGTTACTGGCATCTTTTACTTAACATTATGTTTTCAAGGTTTAACCATCTTGTCATTTTGTCCTTATGTCTGGGTTTCACTTCTGGATACTTGTCTTCTCCAGAATGCTATTTCTTAGGAGCAGTGATCAGAGAGTCTTCAAATTGAGACATTCCTCAGTCACCCCTCTGTTTGACCTGAGAAAGTCTGGGAGGGAGTAGAGGAAGACACAGGCCGAAGCAAGAGGACCTCTGGCTGACATATGCATTATCCCTGAAAGAATGGGGTGCTTAGACTGTACTGCTGAGACATATCACTGATACAACATAGATTTTATGAGCTGCATCAAAGGCCTGGTACATCTCAATGTACAGAATGGCCTCACTGCTAAAACAAAAGTTCTGTTCAGGTCTTTTAAAAATACTATTGAATTATAAATACACCATAATTATTTTTATTGTGAAGCATAATTCCAGGTCACTTATTTTCAATTCAGAAAGAAAATAAATGTTTACACTTAGGTGATTGCAAGAAGAGCCCTTCTAATTGTGCTCTTTTAGGATACAACCCTGTTAAAATCACTAGTAAAATCTCAAATCTAAATCTTGAGCCCTGCATCTCTGATGAATGACTTCTCCTGCCTTTTGCCCCTCAGTAAGAGCCACCTGATCTTTCTCAGTAAGTTTAGGGTTGTTTCATTCCATTTCTATTTCATGTCTTGAATTCTCAGCACCCAGTTTTACTTCTGCTTGACAAGCTAGTTTATCATGGTACTGATTATTGCTCATTTTTATGTTTGAAGAGGACTGCAACTCAAGCATTGGGTTGATTTTGACATTAGTATTGCTTTGACATCCTCTTGTAGATATCTAAGTAATGTACTGGCTAGCTGTAAGTTGTTCCTCTGTATTCATTAAAGAAAACCCCCCAAAGACTCTTTGGCATAAGCTAAACTTAAGCCACTGGACAAGAAACGGGACTATATTATTAAGGGCAAAATATAGATGGCTGGGTCTATTGGATTTGATGTCTCTGCTGCTTCCAGAGACAGGAGGGGGTGTCAGTCTGTCCAAGCAACTCTGGAATTTTAAAGATTGCTGATAGAGTATTACAGGGACTCTCATTGATAACAAGGGCTGGCTTATTTTTACTAACAATTGTTTCCCTCTGTTTATTTTGCTGTTTCAGATTATCCTTTCTGTGTTGAATTCCACACAAGGGGTATAAAATTAAAACCCTCAAAAAAATAAACAAAATACCCCAAGCTTTTTGGAAAACTAAATGTTAGGCATTGTTCAGTAATGTCTGCCCCTGTGGTTGGACAAAACCACACTCTGGTATGAGTATCGGCTTTGTTCTTCAGTCCTGTGCTTTGCTTTGGATGGCTCAGGACCAGAGTTTCCTTTCCAAGTGCAAGCTGCATGAAGGTAGACAGTGTGTCTCCACTTTTATTAAGCTTTGCAGTCAAGCTTCTCAGTAGGTGCCACACTGGCACAGGCTATGTGATGATTTGTACATGTCGATAATAATAATTTAAGCTCTGTCATGGGAAATGGGATTTGGATATTAGAAGGAAAACAATTTGAGACATCATTTTTGTGGTATCTTCAAGGAGAAAATTCCAATTGAGTGGTTCTTAAGTTTTTGAAAACATTCTTCTTTTTTTTTAATATTTCTGTTTCAAGAGTCACAAATAACAAATTTTTTGAGAAAAAATGATTCCTTGAAGTTTTGCAGAAACAAGTATTCTTGCCTCAGTAGCAGACAAATAATAGTATGTGAAGGAAGCTGAGGTATGGACAGGAATTTCAACGGACACTATATCCTCCCCAAGTTCATTAAGAATTGTGGGGTAGAAATGATCCCATGGGGTGATTTTCATTGAAATCACCTCTGTCTACAACGCTGCTATCCCAGGCTAAAATGTATCTAATAAAATATAGGTCCCAGATGACAGCACATTCTAGAACACATATTTTCAAGAGCTATAATGAAGTTAGACTCTGCTCACCTCATACTCAAGGAGATGCAAGAAAATTTTATGATTCTGCATAACTAAGTTTTAGGTTTTCATTTTTTAAAAGCTTTTAATTACCCTACTGAAAATGTTTAATTCTCCTTTTGTAATTTCCAGAGTCTAATTTGATCATTTTTCTACTAAAATACTCTAAAAGCCCTGTGAGTACTCAGCAAACACTCACTGTTAACCAATTTCTATTTTCAGCCACATGCTGGTCATAATGCAACTTAGTAAGAGGATTTGAATGACATAATTTAATTATTTTCAGTGTACAAAAGGCAAAATTAACTGCCATGAATTTTTCTGGAGAAAAGCATACTTGATCTTTCCAAATAAATGTTTTCATTTTTGAAATTCAATCAAGATACACTCAAATTCAAATGTATCTCTTGTTAAGTAGAATATTTCTTTTGGCATTGCAAATGATTCCAAACTCTGCTCAGAAAACACAGAGAGAGGAAGCTCAAATATATTAAGGCACATTTAATCAGTTTTTCTTTGGCATGTTATTCCTGCCATCTACCCATCCGTCTGCTCACACCAAAGAGTACATATGCAAATTAAGATAGAGTCACTGATTCCTTCGTGGAAAAAGATTTTTGTCAGCACCAGGAAAAGGCAGGTTGTGGTCAAATTGTGACTGAAAGGCTCTTTTTGTAGCAACTGTCCAGATTTCAGCTATTCATCTCATTTTATTTTGACAACTGAAATCATTTTTTGAGAGAAGACAGTAGTTGCAAGTTACTACGCCTTGAAAGAGAACATTTTCTTTTATCTCAATGAATCACAGTAACTTCGTGGCATTTTTGTTTCTTGCTTTCCGATGGGAAGCAACTGTTTTGTGGAAGAGACTAAAATGGGCTCTGGCTAGTAAGACTTTGTAGTGAGCGTTTTGGGGTCCTCGAGTCGTCTGTTATTTTCTATAACATTAGAGTTCATGTAAGCTGTTGTGTACTATGTGATCACATGGAATTTTCTTTTCATTACAGACTAATTAACACTAAACTTACTCTTTGGCTTACATTTATCCTTTACTTGAAAAACAACCACATAAATGTATAAGGAAGTGTTTCATTCATCTAACATCTTTTCATTATTGTTTTTTTAAAATTACATTACCTCCATGTTGAAAGGAAGTTTTTTTTTTTTTTAAGATTTGCATGTTCCATTATTTTATCTTCAGGTGGGACTATACCACCACAAGCAACAAACTTAAGTTTCAAAATTTTAACTAAGGAACTTTACAAGGAAATTTCAGACTTGTGTCAACAAACCTCTATTACTGATGACTAATATAACTTGGAACATGGTACTTAAATTAATTAGAGCCTTCAACATCTACCACTTTTTGCCCCCATAATTCATCAGATCTTTGGCCAATCTCCAGATGCATTCTGGAGCACTCTTTCTATAGTCTCCACCTCTGTGGAGTTTGTAAGTTTGGCTTTTACAATCTTTGGTTGCCCTTGGAGGGTATTTATGGCTGTTGTTCACAATGCAGTATTCTTGTAGGATAAATGCTCAGCCTTCTTGGGACTCGGGGCCACTGAACCCACCATGTCTCATGTGCAGATAGTCAAAATCCATATTCAAAAAGGCAATATCAAGAGCAGAGATTGCAAAGGACCTCTTCGGGCATGAACAGGTCCAGTGTGTTAGAGAGAACGATCCTCTCTATTTTTCTTTTCAACCACATATTGTCAAAAGACTCAGTGGAGGCAAGTGCAGGATCATGATTCTAGCAGCATTGTGACCTGTCCTTCAAGAGATTTCAATAGAGTCCTCCCTGGTAGCGCAAGGGGTAAAGTCTCAGCACGGTGAAGCTATCTGCAGCCACTGCAGCATGAGTTCCATACCTGGCCAGGGAGCTTCCCACATGGCGCAGCAGACCTCTCCTGTCTCTCCCACTGCTCCCCTCAGCAGTGTATTTCAGTACATCTACCTGTTCTGCTCCCCACTTTGTCTCTGGTGAATCCTCTCACCACCCCACAGCTCTGGGCTATACTCCAGTTCTTGTATACATAAATACATAAATATTTTTTAAAAGATTTCATAGAAAAAAAAGTTAAAACAAAAATCATTCAAAGAGGCATCACAAATTTGCACTTTTAGGTGACATATAATGAACATTCTTCATTTTATACTCCCTATGAGCAGTCATAGTAACAGTTTTTAAATTATTTACGTATGTTTAACTATAAAGGTCACAAGTCAGTCCTAGCTGAATGAACTTAACTGATTGGTTCATGGGTAAAAGATTTTTAAAATTTTGTTATCTCTGTCCCCAAAATAATGCACAGTTGGCTTAAATTCCTATTCTTAGGTTTTTCAAAGAAAAAACACATTCCTATCTTCTGTTGGTTGACAAGAAGATTAAGATTGAAAAGTGACATAAAGAGCAGGGCACCAGCCTTTTTGTAACTCGTTATTTGTCTGTTTAAAGGGAAAGGTATTTCTATCTCAGGAACTTTGTCCCAACAGATTTGTTCTAAAACAATTCCTGACTGTGTTGCAAGGACAGGATCAAGTTGACTTTGAGATAATAACCCTAAAAAAAAGTCCAGAGCTATGGTTCTCAAAATGTTTCCAATTCCAACATGTTAGGGATAAAAATCACTCTTCTTACTAATTAACAGTAGCTAACATAACCTCTTGTTTTGCTTTTTTTTTTTTTAATTGGTGGAGGGGGAGTACAGAAGAACCTATATAAACTTGAATGGTTTAAAAGAACCAATGATTATTCTGATACTCACATTTCCCCCATTTCTCAGCCCTTGGAGTAGGTGTACCTTTCCAATTGAGAGTTTTTAAAAAATAATGAATAACTGAATTTTTCAAAAATTGTTGAACAAGATGCTCCACTGTGTATTACTTTACTGCTTTTAAAATTCCACTCAAACCTTTAGAAACATTGATTTCATTTTTAGGAATATATTATAGGCAAATGTGAAAGTAGAGTTTGGGAATGTCAGTCTACTGTACTGTTTTTATCTGGAGCATCCCATTGGTTGTAGAGGCAAGTGAGAAAATGAGAATAATTTTGGATGAAGCTATCCACCATTTCCACCTTGGCCTTTAGTTCTGGGATGAAAGTGAAAGCCTTTCTCTCTTGGGTACAGGATATGAAATTTT
Source organism: Scalopus aquaticus (assembly GCA_004024925.1). Lineage (NCBI taxonomy): Eukaryota > Metazoa > Chordata > Mammalia > Eulipotyphla > Talpidae > Scalopus > Scalopus aquaticus. Next base: position 151,444 of record PVIJ01000492.1, read on the forward strand.
TTTTAATAATCTAAGGGGAAAATTGCATTTGTTGGAGTTGTTTATGTCTAAAAGTAGAATTATTTTCCCTAAACAACCATAGAGTCCCTATCCTTTATTTAAAGATCAATAGTATCTTCTTAATAATACCACTTAGCTTAATGCCACTTAGCTTTCAGAAATCCCCATTTCTCTTTCCCTCTCTTTTTACAGTTTGTTGGTTTGAATCAAACCACATTTGTATGTTGGATTTGTTCTAGACTTTCAGTCTCTTTATCGGTAGGCTTTGTCTCTCCCTATCTCTGAGGCTCTGTCTCTCTCTCTACCACATCCCCCACGCCCACCTCTTTCTTGTCTTCTGTCTTTCCCATCCTTTCTTTTGCATTTGAAGAGGCCAAACTGTTTCCAGTGTAAAATTAGTTTTCCACAATTGAGATTTTGTTGAATACATCTTCCTAGTGTGGTTAAGTTCTTTCTCTGTTCCTCAGATCATGGTTTTTTGGTTGAGATATTCACAGATAGGTGCAAGCACCCGAAGCCCATAGTGAAAGAGTACTTGAAGAACCTTAGTAACCACAGATTTAGACGTTGGTAAAACTCAATTAGGCAAAGAATATAGAGTTAGTCAGGGCCACCCCGGACAATGCATTGATACTTCTTTAGATGGAGAAAAAAATCTTTCTTATTGTTGTTTCAAAATGGCAGAGAGCTACAGGATGAGTCACTAGGTGTGTGTGATTACCTAGAGTTGTCTACAAAATAAGCTTATAGACACAGTAAAGACTTCATAATTCTAAGTGCTTTATCTCTGCTTACAATGGACCCACTTTTCCCTTTTAAGTTACTAATATTTTTTAAATTAAATATATTTGACATATAACATTCATTTTAAGGTGTCCAATGTGTTGCTTTGGTGCATTTAAATATCGTATTATGATTGCCATTATAGCAATATTTATCACTACAACAATAACAAATGTATGGCTATAAACACAAATAACCGTAGTGTAATATTGTCCATATTCAAGTTGCAGGATTTTACAGAGCTGGTTCACTGTATGGAGACAGTGAGTACATGTACAATAAATTTATCCCTAGTGAGAGACCATAAACATGGAGGGAAATTCCACTAGTTTAGATTTGGAAAGAAAAAGTAGGAAACCTACTAAGTGTTTTCTTACTCAAAAGAAATTTACAAACAAGCCCTAGAAACTAGAAACCAGCCCTTTCCTTTACTCCTCCCCAACTCTCAGGGCTGTTGATTCTTCCTCTTTAGCGCTGATCTCTGATGCCACCCATCATGTCCACTCTAGTTCAGATAACACCATCTCAATCCTAATCTACACCATCTAGTCCCACCTCCTGCCCCCAGCTTTACCCAGGGTCTTGCTCTTTTCCATGGAGACAGTATGATCTTCCTATCACTGAACTCTGAGTTTATCTCCCATGTTGCTTTTGGAATAAAGGTCAAACCTCTGACCAGGTCTTGGATGGGGTCAACCCATCTCTTTCTATCTCATTTCTCATAGCCTCTGCCCTCTCTGCTTTAGCCTCTTCCCCTGAAACTCCTCCTTGTCCTCAGGCCTTACCTGGATGTCACTTTCTCCATTGAAACCTTCCCTGCCCATGCAGTGTGATTAGGTGACCCCGTTATCATCCTCCACTTTCTCCAGTCAACTGTAAATGTCACGAAAGCATACACCATTTGGTTTGCACTTCAGCCACAGTTGCTGGCAACTGTCATTCAGTTATTTTAGAAAGTGTCCTGAAAGTCTCCACTTTCATGTAAAAAAGTACTATACACAGCTGAACATCTTCAGAGACCCCATGGAAATGGGGTCAGAGTTCCAAGGTGACCCAACTCCTCCTAAAACTATGATGCTGCTTCCTTGAGGAATTTCAGAGCAGAAAAGCCAAACATTTGGACTCCCGACTTAGAGAATTATTGCACCCGATTGCCAATTTATGTGGTTGGCTTTGCTTTTTCCTTTTAAACAGGCAAAGAGAATTTTGCCATGCTTTTCCTGGAAAGATTCACTGATTCAATCAGTTCATGTTTGGTGGAGTTACAGCCATGGCAATCCAGCCCGAGGACATGAGTGTGCTCCCTTTAAAACAGTGAGCATTACATGGGAGTTTTCTGCCTGCCAGCTAGTTCTCTTCCCTGATAGGCATTTCCTGGAGTGAGGAAATATTTATTTTGGCACCCCAACTTCAACTGCAGTGTGTGCACGTGTGAGTGTGTGCGTGCACGTGCGTGTACACACACACACACACACACACTCCATACTTTCTCTTTCAGTACATAAGATTGGAAATTGAATTTACACTAGAACAGAATAACTGGCTCTGAGTAACTCTCAAGGGGAGGAAGGGCATCTCTCTCTCTCCTGGAACTGAGTACAACAGCTTAAAATAAGAACAATGTGTGTTTGGTGTTTTCTTTTCATCCTCTGCATCAATAACAGGTATACAATTACAGACACAAAGAGCTGAATTCACGTCTTCTGCACGCCTCTGGAGAATTCCCAGAGTTACCCAGGGAGCATGAACCAGGCCTAAAAAGTTTAGTAAAAAGAAAGTAACCCAATATAGCCGTGTGTTACTCACACTGCTGTATCACATGGCTTGATTATTCTCCTCCCGTAGCGACTCTAAGATATAAATGCACAGTGGAAGAAAATATCACCAAGAACAATTCCTTAGAACCAGAAACCCCCCAAAAGAAGTTAAAACCTCTAAAAGCTGAATTAGAGCAGCTACATGGTTACTGTGAACTGCAGGCTTTGAAATATTGAGGGCACTGGGCATTGAGCTGCTCCCAGTGGAGAGCAATGGGACAGCTTTGTAAGCCAAATGTAAAAGAGTCAAGTTGATCTGCTACTTTACTTTTTAATGCATTTTTAAAGTTGTACGACTTAAATTGTCTTATAACCTCTTGGAGGCATTGACCTCACATGTGGTTTGTGATTGAATTCCCCACTCGTTTTGCAGCACGTCTGTGATCAGCAATGCTGTTACTCTAATGAGTAATTTTACACATGAACTTGCAGTGTGAAAGCGGCATCACCAGCTAGCTTACTTCTCGGCAGCTGCTTGCAATTCTTCCATGTTCCTCCCGGAGGAAATGGTTCATAATAGATTTGAATAGATGCTAGGTGTCTGGCAGCATTGTGAGGGGTACTAGTTTTCAACTTGGGGGTTATTTCATGTTTCATAATTAGAATTTCAACAGCCTTGATGCCTTTGATGTGTTCCAGCATTCACATAAATACCTAACCCCTGACTCCACATTTACCCATCATGAGTTCTCCTAACCTATTTATTGGTTCTGACGGCATCACTACTAAATTCTAAATTGGCTCTCGAAGTCCAATCTGGTAAACATGCACAGACAGATCTGATTTGGCACTAAAACTGCTCCTTCGTTCTAAATCTGCTTTTCTAGTTGTCCCCGATGGCAAAGTCAAGTGTTGCCAGAACTCCGGCTTATGGATTACTACTGTTCCTTACTACTGTTCCCCAAATCCCTTTCTCCGGGAGGGTCCTTGTCCTCTACCACACACACCTCCCTTCTTTCCCAGCTTCCAGTCTGTGCTCACCCAGTGCTGCTCTGCCTGCCAGAAAGTGGTGCTCCCCCATTGGCCTCTGAACCCTGAGAGCAAGCTCGAGTGGATATTTCCCTCTATAATCCCTAGCCTGGCCTACAATAAGTGCTCAACTAAGTTATCTCAAGTGAGTCAGGGATGATTAGCTAAGAGAAAGGAAAATGCTTGTTTTCACATTAAACAGTTTTAATGTCAGAATCCACCTCTGAGAGCTTTCTTCAGCCCCTCCAAGGGCTGTCAGAGAGCATGTAGAAAATTGTTTGTGCATTCAGAACATCCACAGAGAGCTGGATCCGCCAGAGGAGATGCTCTCCTGCTTCCAAACACTCAGTGGTAGATGAAGGCGTGTGGTGCTCAGCTCTTGCCTCCTGAGTCCTGGAGATTCTCACCCCAGCTCACTTTCTTGCACAGTTTATCTCCCTGCTTGAAATAGTTTACATTTCTGCTCGTTTGCAAGTTTTTCCTCAAGCATTCATGTGCTATCTACATGTGCTGTGGCCTCCTCCAGTCTGTCCATACGCTTCTCAGGGGGCACAAGCTGCACCATTTCCTTTTGTTCCCTTGTCAAACCTTGTACATTTCTGTGCTTTCACTGGCTACACAGTAAATCGTCCTGACAGCATCTGCCATATGGTTTCATGCTTCATTCCCCTCCTTGTCTTCATTGCCTTTGGGCTCGGAGACCTTCACAGCAGCTTTTGTCTGGCTGAGGTTATTAACTCATTCGATACTGAGCTCCTCCGCCAGCTGTAGGTGCTGAGGGAGGAAGTCACAGCGAGCACACGCAGATCACGCCACCAGGCTTCCCTCCACTGCATGGAGCTGAGATGTTTACATCTGAAAAGTTGGCGAGGGCCTCTTGAAGGGTGTGGACAGAGGCTCAAAGAAGAGGATTCTCCCTCTGGCTGCATTTATTTGTGGTGATTCCTGTTTGGCTCTTAAGAGCACAAATTCTGGAACCACCAAACTTGTCTCTATTAATATATCAGTTGCGGCACTGATTAGCTGTGGGGGAAGTCAAGACTCATTTATGGAATGAAAACAACAGGAGTGATAGGAATTGAAGCAGTTGTCCTTCGTGACCTGCGGGGCCCCAGGGTGAGCTGAAGATCATGGCTGAAAGCATGCTTTCTGGAAATGCAGGTACTGGGCTAGTGCTGGGGATGACTGTCACTCTTAGATACTGCTTCAATACTGTAGGCCCCCACTTCAAAGACCCTTGAGACATCCTTGCTGGAGAGTAGCCAGCGTAAAGGTCCTCCTTGCCAGTGCATGTAGGGTCTGCCCAGAAGGGATCATTTTCTCAGCCGTGGCCAAGGTCCCCTGATGGGATTCTCACTGACCATGCTTTGGCCTTGTCACTAGCTGGTAGCCAGTTTCAGAGATCATGTTGCTGGTTACCTCACCTCCTTTCGGCTGATTTGCTGCTTCCTAAGTCATGCTCGTTGTGGCTTGCCCATTTCAGAATGAGAAAACTGCTTGCGGGTGACCTTGAATAAACAATTGAAGTCACTGCAGTTTCTGTGTTAGAATAAAAGAAAATGCCCATTGACCAAGAAAGCTCACAACCTTCCCAGATTTGGAAAACTTCTTTTGTTGTAAACTTAACCAGTCTCGAGTTGGTGTGCAAGAGCAAAGCTGTCAACCGCTTTACATTAATAGAAAGCCATAGTGAAATCTTTCGTTCTGCCCTAGCCTCGCTGCTAACTAGTGGTGTGTGGTTTTGTACACCATTCAACCTCTTGGTTTCTTAGCCTCACTTCCAAACTTAGAAGTCCTCAGCTATGATTTAGCCCCAGTTTTAAGTATTTGATTTTGGCTTTTTGATAACAAACTTAGTTTCTGGGAGTGTTTGCAGATTCCCTGTAGGATTATGCTTTCTACAATCAAATCTTAATAGCATTAAGATTGTGCAAATTAGAGACAGTGTTACATAGTTTACTTAGACTGGGAAAACTGGCACATGGTAACTCCTCAATAACTAGCTAAATAATGTGCAATTTCATATCTAAAGCTGAAAATGTATGAGAAATTGGCATTGCCATTAGATTGTGTTTTCTGTTTTTCTCTTTCCCCTTAAAGTGATTTTTTTTAATGTTTTATTTGTTTTCTTACATCTTTGTTAACTTTTAGATAGCATTTGATTTCTCCCTTCTGGTGTAGTCCCTGTAGTTCAAGGTGATTTTCTTGATTACAGATATATTCTTTGATTAGTCAGTGACATTTTTTAATTTGCCACAATAATTACTTGTAGTTATTGAGTGTAAAAGACATGCTGGGCATTACTATCCCTTCTGCTAGTTTGTGGCTATTGTCTTCATTTTGTAGAAACTGGGTCTCAGAGAACAGACATAGCCTCCAAAGTCTCCCTGCTAACAGGTAGATTAGCCTGGGTTCAAACTCAGATTTTCATTAAAGCCTCCACTATGTGGTGCCAGGCAATCCCTACTATTGTGTGTTCCAGGTTTGTATTGGGTCAATTGATAATGCTAATACGCATTTGTTGCTCTAATTTAACTGCCCATGATAAAATCTTTCTTCTACATGAGCTAGTTATTTCCCAAAATTTTCCCACATGTGCACTTAACTTACGTGTCACATGTGGCTGAACATTTGTTTATTGGGTGAGAATATGAATTGTCTATTCAATGAAAGAACTACTCAAGTAGGTACTCCTGTTTGTACATTTGTATCCCAGCCCTCATTGCAGTAATGAGCTCATGTTATAGTAGATGACACTTAAATAACTCAATGTTTTGAGTTGAGTAGTTGTCTAATTATTCTCACCGCTGCATTTGCAGACTTTGTGATTCATCAACAATATCTATTGAGTTCCTACTGTGGTAACCACTGGGCTTGTAGCAATAAACACAAGTCGCATTTATAACTGAAGCACTATGCCTGGGAAATCACAAGCTGATATGTTATTGTAGAGGGACTAAAAGTGAAGATGAAATAAAGGCACTTCAAAACTTCAATGAGCAAGATAGCACATCCAAACATTTTTGTCAAAGAACCACCTAATGAACTTTCCTAAAGTGAAAAGTAATCATTATGATCTATCTTTTCAGATGAATAACTTAGATTTGTATTCATCTTTGATGTGTTTACATCTCTACCCAAATGATATATTACATTCTTATTTGATAGGATACTTATCAGCATAGACTTTTCTAGATTGATGCTACTGATTATTTTAGGAAAAGTATTATTTCCTAAAATCACAAAATCAGGCTCATTGTATTATCCCAAAACTCCATGTACTACAAGGAATCTTTCTGTTTCAAAAATATTCCCTTCCTGGGCCTCCCAGGTAGCGCAGCGATTAAGCGCTGCCCTGTGGAGCTGTCAGCAGCTGCGATGCAAGCTTGACGCCTGCTGGGGAGATTCCCACATGGCTTGGTAGACCTCTCCTGCCTCTCCCGCTGCTTCCCTCAGCAGAGTGTTTTCGTCGATCTGTCTATGCTGCTCCCCACTCTGTCTCTGGTGAACCCTCTCAACGCCCCACGCCTCTGGTCTGTACCCCAGCATGTATGCATAAATAAATCTAAAAAAAAAATATTCCCTTCCTATAACATCTGGTTGTGGAATTCCTGATACAATTTGTTCTAGTTATTTGGAAAACTTCTTATTCTTCCACACTACTTTTGACAATAAAATAGGAGCTAATAAAGCAGTGGAGTGGATTTAAAACGAGCTGAAGTGTGTTCTGATCTAAAAAACCTGAAGAGTGTTTAAGGTACCACGTCAGCCTAGAAAGGCCCCTGGTAAAGTAAAGTATACTGGTGCACTTTTTAAAAATTCCTGTCCTGTTTCATATTTTCATGTTTTAAAGACTTTCAAGGCACCTACATTGTGTTTTCAGATGACATAAGCTCAAAAAGAATGGTTTCCACCACATATGTTGATGATCACTATTCAGAATCCCTTCAATAGGCTGCAATGCTGGAAGGAAACCAACAAGATGAAGTTGAGCAGGGAATAAATGTACATTCCTGCTTTCAGCTTCAAAAGGCAGTTGTGCAATTATAGGACAAGGAGCAACTGAGCTTGGCAGCAGTGCATGTGACCAAAAGCTTAATATGAACCAACAGTAGGATGTGGTGACTAACAAAGAATGAATATGGTCGTGTGCTTCCTCCTTGGGATTATTAATAGTTCACTGTACTCTGCATTGGTCACAATCCTCCAAAGTAATTTGATTAGTTCTGAGCACCTTCACGAGCAACTCTGACAAAGCAGAGTAACTAAGAGGGTGTTGAATCCACATTTATTAGACACATTATTAGATCCCTGTTTGGGGAGGGAATTGGACTTGTATCCATGTGTGGGAATAGAATTACGAAGCGACATTGCCCATCTTTAGTCTCAAAGACTTGAAAATTCCATTGGAGAGCCTTACAGGTATACATGGACTATAAACAAAGCAAGCTTTAAAGCCAAGCAACACAAAGAAAGTGCTGTGGGGACATGAACTAGTGGTTGTAGTTTACTTCTATAGGAAAGGAGGATGAGGGCAGAGATGTAAAAGCAAAGATGCAAAGACAGGAAAATTTAAGACACATCTAGGCAATACTGATTGTGTAGGCTGCAAGGAAAAGCAGGGCAGACCTTGGAAGGAAAAGCAGCTTAGAAAAGGGCATGAGGCCACTGGCTGGCAGGCAGCAGGAGTGATTACAGGTTAGTGATATATGTGAATCAGTTGGACAAATGATGTGTATTTAGTCTGGGGAAAAAAATTACCTCTGGTAAATGTACACCAGACTTGTTCAGGCTTCCTCCAGAAGCAAAAATTTATCTCAGAGACAAAAGGTTATAAGGAACCAGATTCCAATATTTTCTCAGCACTGTTTTTTAAAAAATCAAAGCTGCCCAACAATGAAGATGGTGAATACCATCTCGAATGGGTTCAGAGAAAGTTTGATGACTGACACTCCAAAGGGACTGGGCATGGAAGCAGGGATGCTGCGGGTTCACTAGAAGACTCAGGAGTTCTAAGAATCACCTCAGGCCTCTGCAATGTGCAATTTTCCATTCTTGAGTTTTCTTTGTGCTTTGACTTAGGATATCCATTAAACATAACACCTTCTGAATAAAGTCAGCATATTGACTGTCCAATTCAAAGGGTGTCAAAGAACCTCTAGTGCAGGTGGCCCAGTGCTTGGACTATAGTCATTCGATGTCATTGCTTCACTGTATCATCCCTTCACATGAATCGTCCCTTTTTACACTTACATATGGCACCTTTCAAAATTGAACTTAGATTTCTGTTACCATTTGCCATTAGGTGAATCAGCTGCAGATCAACAATTGACACAAGTCCAAGGCAAAGAATATTTTACAAAGATTCTATCAGGCAGTATATGAAAGGATTAAGCAGTGGTTTGGGAAGTGGAAAGACTTGAGTCAAGTACCAGAAATGCCACTGACTGGTCTTGGGTTCCCAAGCAACTAACCTGTTACCTAACCTATATATATGTGGGGATTGACCACTGTTGCTCCCCAACTTTTCAAATTGTTTCAAATTGTGGAAGAATTAAGTGAGATAAAGCATTGAGCATGGTGCCTGGCAGTGTAGGGTGTAATTTTACTTTCTGAGTTCTCACATTTTACAGTGGTGCTCCAAGGAGCTCTTCAGAGCTAATTAGATTTTAAAAGCAAAAGACATCACCATCATCATAGCTAGCTCATATATGTCAGATGTTGTTCTAAGGTATCACATGTTGAGCTCGTTTAATTATCAGAGCAACTGATGAAGTAAATACTATTATTACCCCTCATTTACCAAAACACTGAGGTTGTGGATCTTAACCAGTCACAAGCTAATAGGGAAGGAACGGGCTTCAAATCAAGCAACCTTTAGAGTTTATTACAACCATTTCCTTCCAATATGTACCAACAGATTTCCCTGTTTTCCTCCGAATTCCACTCCAAATCACTCTGCTGAATAATTTTATGTGTTTTATTTGCTCCAGGCAATTTCACAATAATATATATATATATTTTAATTTCTTACTTAGAATAAATACATCAGAGCCCTAACAATCATGCTTTTGGCCAGAGCATTGAGAAAGTCCTTCATAAAATTTGAATTAATAACATGAGCAAGCAAAAAAATTTTAATTGTAGAAGCAGTTAATATCGTCACTTTTAAAAGAAGCATGTTACTGTTAATATGATGTTACTACTTCCAACTCTTTCCATTACTTGTGATGGGGCACTCAGAGCCATTGGACTCTTCATTTGAAATCAGAATTTTTTTCTTTACCCCATATCTCCTTTTAGCAACAATGTTCTCAGTGTTCTCTCTCTCCCCCCATCTTAGGATTTACTGTTGCCACCAGATTCTACTCAAATGTGTGGCCTGCTCCCTCACTCTGTTTCTTTCAAATGCTGGTTATTCTTCTTGCATTGTTCCCCACCCGATCCCTAAATTCAGGGTTAAAAATAATTTTACCAATCTATTCTATGCAACATCAATCTCAAATGAATCAAATATCATTTCTACATCCTTTCTTTGACATTCTCCTATATCCCTGAGTCTATTCAGAATAAGTAAAGTTTGGGAAGCAGTTAGAATAAGTGAAGTTTGGGGAGCAATTCTCCAAAGAGAATTGTGGGGAGATCCTAAATATCCTCCAAAAAAACCCATCAAAATGTGAAACTGAAAAGCATCTAGAAAGTAGGTACATGGATGTTATAGAATTAAAGTAGAATACACAGAAACCATTCCCTTCTGTAAAAGAAAAAAAGCCGGTAATGTGTTTCTCCACTACTTGTGGAATATATGAGAAATCATTCAATTCCATTGCCGCCTTGACCCTGAGGGCAAAAAATGCAGCTTTTCCTGTTCCAACGAGAAAATTTTCTCTTGCTTCGCATAATGTAGAGAGATGAGGGCAGCCAGCTGATTCCAGAGCTTTTCGCTCTTGTGGAGTAATTCGGCTTGATTGTTTGGCCCAGGTAACTGGGCCCATAATCTCCCACTCCCTGGGTGCGACTATTCCTTTATAGATTAGATAAGAACAATTGATGAACTTTTAAATGCTGAGAAAACTAATCAGAACTGAAAGGGGCTACTTTGGCCATAATCCAAGAAATATGTTGACTGAGATAAAAGTACCTACTGATTTTTTTCCCCATTCCAAATTTCTCTGCATTTTCGTCTCTTTCTCTCTCTTCCTCTTTTCTGTTCTCTTTCTCTCCCCCCATCTTTCATTCTCTCACTCTTTTATCTCTGCAAACTCCTCTTCCTCCTTTCCTCAACTCCAACTCTATGCCCCAAGATATAATCTTGCACACTGCACACGCTCTTTAAGAGCTGACCAAAAGGTGGACTTAAGGTTTTTAAATATGTTCTTTTATAGAATATATTATATTCTCCATCCATGGGTTTTAGTTAGAAAAGAGATGAGGAAAATACATCGCAATCTCAATTATTTCTTTTTAAAAGAAATTTATCTTTTAAAAATATCTTCATGTCAGTCACAATCCACAAGCGTAACCTCAGTCCACCTCAGAGTTCTCAGGTTGGGTTATGGTTCCAGAATCTTTTGATGGCAGTGAATGGGGCAAGGAGACAGACATGGAGTCACACAGTTTTTGTGACTGGCCCCAGGAACATCTGCTGCTTCCTAGCCTCATTGCAAGGCCTGGAGTCATTCTCCTGCTCCAAGTGCTCTTTTAGGAGTCAGGGCTGGGTTGAATTGGTTTTAATGTCCATATGTTGCTTTCAATTTCTATGAGGCTTTCAGTTCCTTTTCTTCTGTGAGGGACAGGCCTTCCATGGGAAGAAAGGGCACCCCTTGAGTGTGACATGTTCTGCAGTCAACTTGAGACACCCTTTGATTAACTTTAGACAAGTCTGGCACAGTTGTGGAGTTGGGTCCCATTCAGCTTTCTGCCAGCTAGGAAATGCGCCGCCTGGACCATCCTCTTCCTAAGAAAGTGGTGTGGGACCCAGAACACAAAGGTCTTTTCCAAAGCAACGCAATCCAAAGTAAAGAGGGGCTATTTTGGAAATTGCAAACTATTCATCCAGTAGTTGGTTGTAAACCATGATTCCTGGGGGAGAAAGGCAGAGGGGATTGGAGTTCTGGCCCTCAAAGAACTTCCTCTCATTCAACCTAAGCCATTTTGCTGCTTTCTGCACGCTTTCTACTCAGAGTGAAGTCACCTACTTCCCCACTCAGCGCTCTGATGACTGGGCGTGGAGGGCCCGCCCTGAGTTGGCATCTCTTCCCACATGACAGAGGCTCTTTCAAAGCTGGGCTGTACAGGTATAACCAAGAAATGGGCCCACTGGCCTGTAGACCCACTGCTACACTTTTTCTTTCAGCTGCTATTTTCTGTGGTCCTGGGTTTCTAAATCTTGGCGCGAGGACAGTCATTCCTTTGTGCTCTGCTGTTACAATGTGGTAATCAAAGAAAGGGTCTTGGTATGAGGCTGTCAGCTGTTACTAATCACTACTCCCCAGCTCATCATGGGTCTCACTGCTCGCCGCTCCCTCTTGCTCTGCTTAGCACACATAAAGAAGATGAATTACTCCCTGGTTCCTCTTCAAAAAAGCATATTGTGCAGCACATTCCAACACCGTGAGCGAAGGATGGGCTAATGTGAAGGGTAAACGGGTATCTAAATCACCTCTCAGTGGGCCTTCACCCGCAGCTATGGGCCTGTGAGAAGGGAGTGACAGAGTAGGCCCTTCTGAGTTTCCTGAGAGCTTTCCAAGAGCCAGGAAGTCCCTGTTCTGGGTACTCTGGTGGACCAAGTCCTTGGAGTGACGGCCAAGCTGTGTCAGGCTGTAATGAGAGGCTACCAGATGGTCCAGACAAGTGTAGAGAAAAGAAGAGCTCAAGCGTGCAGAGGGCCTCATCCGCTGTTACCCAGGAGAGGCCATCTCTACCCTCCGCCCCAAGGTGAAGGTGAAGGGGATTGGAAGCTCTTTGATAGTAGAGGTAGCAGCAGTTAGAGGTAGGCCTCAGTTCCCTCTTATTGTTTGTCTGTATGAAAGTTCATTTGCAAAGGATGACGATTAATCGGGAATGGATTGTCTGCTTCGTCCTACCAGACTGAAACTATAAGGTGATTTATGTGAATTTTTCTTCCATGAATAATATTGTCTGTCCCACTGATTTTTCTATTTAATAGTCTTTCAAAAGGGAATGTTACCCTTTTGCCTTTCCACGGTTCATTTAACTAGAAAACACTAGAACTCAGAGGGAAAAAACTCTTTGTTGACAAGTTTTAAGGGTCAAATTAAAAAAAAATCAATTTGCCTGACAATTATATGCCATCACAAGCAGTAAATTTGTAAAGACACTTCTTTGTCATTCTCATGATATATAACATCATAAAAATAAGTAGTGTTATAGGTGAATGAAATGTCAAGTTTTGTGATATTATTAACAGCTATAATAGGGTAGGAACTTTAGTAAGGGTTAAACCTTTGTGAAAATACATGTGATTCTACAAAAAAAAAAATCGTTCTCAGCTCTTTGCAGAAATGGTTTAACTCTCTTCACTAAGAATGACCTTCTTGACTCAAAATTCCATGAAGTGAAACTTTTCTACGGGTTTCTAAACATTATAGTGTCCACAGAATTTCTGTTCATATGCATTGACCAATTACCAGAGATCCACACCCTTATTTGCTGGTCTCTACCATTGAGATAAAGTTCTCAGATATGGTGGATAGCCCAAGGTCAGGGAAGGTGACAAGAAGGAAAGACCATAAATCATGGTTCCCTTTGAAACCCTATACTATGGGCCTCCCTGGCAGTGCAGCGGTCAAGTGCTGCGCTGTGGAGCTGTTGGCAGTAGCGACATGAGTTGGATGCCCGGCCAGGGAGATTCCCACATGGCGCGAGAGACCTCTCCTGCCTCTCCCGCTGCTCCCCTCAGCAGTGTATTTCCGTCGATCTGCCTGTTCTGCTCCCCACTCTGTCTCTGGTGAACCCTCTCGCTGCCCCACTCCTCTGGCCTGTAACCAGCTTGTGTGCATAAATAAGTAGATCTTTAAAAAAGAAAAAAAATGAAACCCTTTACTATGAACTGAATAGAGATATAGACCAGTAGTTACACACACACAAATTTTTTTACTAGAACCTACAAAACAAGTGTGTTTTACATTATGACCTGGTCACACACACACACCTGACAAGTTTTACAAAACAATACTTTAACACATGCGACACACTCTAATATTTTCTATTCTCTTTCATCAATGGACAAAAATACCAGTCATGGCCCATTAAGTATGATTTGCAGCATAAGCACTTTTTAGACCCCCTCTCTTTATTCCCTTCTCTGTGATTATTTTTTCATGTATCACCTCATTCTTCTGTTAGCATGTGGGCTCATACAACTTTGGCAATTACATATGTAGGATTACCTACAAAAGTGAATCATGTTAGCAAATAAGGGAAAATAATATAGGAGTGAGAAAGAGGGTGTAAATGATGTGGGAAACAATATAGTAAGAGAAGGCAAATGATGTGCAAGAGGGAGGGATACCCCTGCTAGTGAGTGGCAAAGGGTCCAGCCCCCTGTCCTTCCTGCCCAGACAGGAACACCTGCCCCTCCTAGTTCTGGACAGGAAACTCCAAGTAATGCTGGATCACTGTTTCCCTACAAGGTCTGTCTCTCATTCTTCAAGTTAGAATGATCCTCACTATTTTGGATTCATTGAGAGAAGACTAATCCAGTTAGTTATTATTGTAGTGAGTTAGTATTGTAGAGTACAGTTGATCACTGAACATGGCGTTCAGGTTCACTTACGTGCTGATATTTTTCCTGTCTTCGGTTCTGTTCACCAGTTCAACCAACCATGGATGTCAGCGGTTGACTCTCTGGATGAAGAAACCGCATATACAAGCAATTACAAATTGTGTGTGGATTTATGACTCCATGGAGAATCATGGACCCTAAACCATCCCCAACTCTAACCTCCCACCTTGTTCACTATATTTTAAACAAAAGCAACTTTAGTACTTATAATTCATACAGGAACTTAATCAAATAAATGTGTGTGAGTGTGTGTATTTTCCCAGCATAACAGCAACAGCAGTTATAAGAATGATTCTTCAACAGAATTGTTGGTACCTGTGCAGGCACTGTTCTAGATGTGAACTACATTAATGAATAATTAAGCAGGTGGTTCTGCTAAATTTACACTAAAATTCTAATAAAGACATAAATAATCATAGCTAACATTTGCAAAGATTCTTTATGTAAGTTTTCTCTAAGCTTGCAATATAGATACTATTAGTTTCTTGTCTAAATGAAATGTAGGATTAGAGAGGTCAAATAACACTTATGAGTAGTTAATCCTTTATCTGCCTAATTAACAATGAAACAGTCTTGAAGTACTTTCTATAGAGAAGCCCCTTCAATGTCAGTGAAAACCCTTTGAGAGGACTTTTGTTATTCCCATTCTACATATGAGGAAACTGAGGCCTTAGAGAGGGTACGTGGATTAGAAGTGGAACCTAGATATTCTAACCTCAAAGGCTGATCTCTCAATCACTGGATTATCATTTTTAAAAAAGAATGTGCCTCTAAAATGCCTAAAATGGTCTTACTGGTTTGAATTTTATCTTTTAGATTAAGTTCTGAGGCTACAACCTGCTTACTAATTGTGATTCAAAATTGTACTGCAGTCATTAGCAACAGCTTCTTACCTAACTTTTAACAATTGGCATTCTATTCCAGAACCCACAGAATTATAGAATTTTGCTTTCACTACAATCTAGTCTATAAAGAGGGAGGAAGAAAATATTTCAGTGAAAAAAAACTTCAGATTTAAAGTGGTTTGTTTCATGCTGGCTCCCTACCTCCTCACTTCCTTTCCCCTCAGCTGTTTAACTCTCTTGCTCACTCTCCTTTAGGAGGGTTACAAATATGTCCTTTTCCCACTGGTGGGCAGCTACTTTAGGACACAGGAGCTCATTTTTCAGTCTGCAAATAGGCAGTATGATGTATTGTGAAAGTTTAACTTTCTTTAAAAAATCATCACCTTGTGTGCAAATGAATAAGGTACATATTAGAGCTCACTCCTGATTTTTTTCCATTGCAAAACTGCCCATCATGCAATTCTAGAAGGGCTGAGAATAGAAACCCTTCATTAGCTGTGTGTTTGAGAAGCCATTGTGAATAAGGAGCACATCTAAAATAAAATGAAAACTGAAACAGAACCATATTCTTGAATCAGGAGTTGCCCTCTCTCCTTTTCTATTCTTCCTGGACATGGTCCAGGGGCCCTGGATGAACAATGAGACCTCAGGGGCATGAGCAGAAAGACAATTCATAACAGAAAGTTTCTTCTTTAGATTTTCATGTTTCAAAACCAGAGACCGGAATTTGGAGGGGGAGGGGGATTATACCAGACACATTAATACATAATACATAGGTTTTTAGCAGTTGGAAGGAAAAAATTCATACAAATTATAGAACCTTGGGAATGTGACATTACTTATGTGATATGCTTTAATTCTTGGCTGAATCCATATTTCACTTAAACAAGAAATCAAACTAAATATTATAAAGAAATCTAATTTATAATACGTATTTATGAAAAACTTCCTCCTTATCACTCCCCCAATGCCTCATTAATTTAGTGCATTTTTAGTATGCTAAACGAATTATCAAATGACTGTTTTCATAGAGGTAAATGCCTATTTACCCATTTGCATCAAAAAACTCTCTTCCTTTTGTATTTCTTCATAGTGATTGCTATCTAAAATACCCAGGTAGTTGAAGCAAAGTCTTAATCTTTTACATTATAGAAAACATCTTGTTCCATTTCCTTTAGACGCTTAACTCACTGGTGAGTAGGTTATGTTTGTAGAACTGACTAAATGATGGTTGGTTGGATAACTGGTTACTGGCAGGCTGATTTTTAGAGAGGAAAACTAAGACTCGTGTGCCCCCAGGCAGTATGCATTTATGACCTTCCACACTCCAATAGAACATGCCCTGGACCACTTTTCTAGGAAAGGTGAAGAATATGAATCGATTCATCAGCAATGTTGCTAATCCTTCTGGTGACCAGTATCGCCCACTACTCCTCAAGGTAGATTTAGAGTATGCTCAGGAATATGTCAGGGTTTTCCCACAGTTACCTCCTTTTGTGGAACTTTACTTAAGCCAGGTGGCTCTTCTCGACATGCAGTTCAAATTCAAGAAAGTTAGAGAAAGCATGAATAGCAAGCAAATGAAATATGGATGACCCTTAGCTTGTCCATTAGAAGAGAGGAAAAGTAGAAATGGTACTTCCTTGGGAATATAGGTTTGAAACTTGCTTCTGCCATTTACTAACTGTGCAACACTGGACAATTTACTTAACTGCTCTGGCCTCTTGTACTTTCACCTTTAAATAGTATCTATCACAGAGAGTTATCATGAAATTAAATGAATATGTGCCATTGATCAGAGGTAGGATATGGCAAGTTAGTGAACCAACACAAAAGATAACTGAAAATTTATAAAACCCATGAACTTACAAGGTTGTCATTTGCCTAGAAAAGCCATCACAATACTTACATGGTAGCAAAGCGCAAAGTACAAATAACATTTCTTTGGGTTCCAAGAAGGTCTAGATTCTAATGCCATGTTTTTTACAGAATAAAGATATCAGAATATCTTGAATGGGGCTGGCTTAGCTAAGCCCAAATGAAGCTTAAGATCAAATGAAGAAAAAAAGAGACACGTCAAGATCATTATCTTTGCTACTTGCTCTGGAATGTGTTTCTCAAATATGAATTTAGATTAAGTCATACTATATCACACTCCCACATGTACCTACATATGTACCCAAGCAACTTCCTATCTCCCTTTTACCCCCATGTTCTTTTTTCCAAGTAATATTTTTTTTCATTCCAGAAATTTTTATTTGGATTTCACTGCCTCTATAGGTCATTTGAGGGAGAATTGACATCCTAACAATTCTGAATCATTCAATTAATTAACATGGTTATAAGGGTAGAATTCTCAGAAGACACCAAGACTCCCAGTCCTGGTATAGCACCCTGGATATGTTTCCCCTTGAGTGTGGATTGGTGACTAGGGAATATTTCATGAAAAATGAAGAAATTCGGCCTCCCTGGTGGCGCAGCGGTTAAGCGCTGTGCTGTGGAGCTGTCAGCAGCGGGGATGCCAGTTCGACGCCCAGCCAGGGAGATTCCCACATGGCGTGGCAGACCTCTCCTGCCTCACCTGCTGCTCCTCTCAGCAGTGTATGTTCTACAAACATGCATACAATCTGGGATATAGGCCAGAGGTGTGTGGCGGTGAGAGGATTCACCAGAGACAAGAGTGGGTAGCAGAACAGGCAGATAGACTGAACTACACTGCTGAGGGGAACAGCGGGTGAAGCAGGAGAGGTCTGCTGCGCCATGTGGGAATCTCCCTGGCCAGGTATCAAACTCGTGCTGCAGTGGCTCTGGATAGCTTCATAGTGCTGCACTTAAAACAGTTGTACCACCAGGGAGGCCCTGTCTTTTGCTTTTTGACTTACTTTGTTTAGCATAGTCACGTCAAGTTTCATACATGTTGCTGCAAAAGCAATTTCATCTTTTTTAGTAGCTGAGTAGGATTCCACTGAGTATATTTGCCACAATTTTTTTATCCAGTCATCTGTCAATGAACATCTAGATTATTTGCATGTCTTGACTATTATGACTAATGCTGTTTACATAGGAAAGCTTAAATCTTTTTGGATTAGTCTTTTCATGTCCTTCAGATGAATACCTGAGAGTGTTATTGCTGCATCGTATGGTAGCTCTAATTTTAATTTTTTTAAGGAATCTCCATATCATTGCACCAATTTACATTCCCAACAACAGTGTACAAAAGTTCCTTTCTCTCCACACCCTCACCAGCACTTGTTGTTTCCAGTCTTTTTGACATGGGCCATTGTGGGTTTGATTTGTATTTCCTAATCATGTGTAGTTGAGCATTTTTTCATGTGCCTATTGGCCATCTGTCTGTCTTCTTTGGAGAAGTGTCTGTTCTGGTCTTCTGCCCATTTTTTGACTGAGTTATTTTGGTTTTTGTTCTTGACTTGTATGAGTTCTTTATATTTTTTTGGATATTAACCCCTTGTTGGACATATGGCATTCACATATCTTCTTCTAGTCTTTAGGTGACCTTTTTGTTTTTGTGGTGATTTCTTTCACTGTAAGAAAGCTTTTTAGTTTGATGTCATCTCATTTCTTTATTTTTAATTTTGTTTCTCCCAGTTTCTTCAGTGTTTTAAAGTGACTGAAAACTCTTCCTTTCCCCAACATTTATAGCACTTCCTTCCAAAGCTGCATTTTCTACTAAGTGATTTTGTACCCTTGTCCCCAGACTCGCTGACATTTGTGCGTTGTCTCTGATACAGAGCTTTATTTCTCAAGTTTTATGAGGTTGAGGAAAGATGGTCACAGAGTTTGCGTGAGGGAGAGAAAGAAGGACACCCTGTTCATTTTGGGTTTTGTTTTCAAGAACTCTCTCTTCATTTTCCTGGTTCCTCTAGTTTCAAGGTTATTCTCTTTGAGGCCCTATGTGTGTAGATTATCTACACATGCTCTGTGGTTGCCCTGACAACAGTGTGTGGTCTTGCTCCTAATGGTCCCTTTAGTTTTACAAGCTTGTCTCAGAGCCAAGGGGAGTGGTCAGAATTGGAAGGAAGGAAGTGGATGCCGGAGTACCTGGAGCAAAGGTAGGCAAATAGAGCTCTGTGGGGCGCCAGACCCCTTTAAGGGAAGGACCCGTATGAAGAATTGGTTAATAAAAATACTCACACACACTCTTTCCTTGGCTGAAACAATAGCAGCGGCTGCTTCATTCAATTTCAAGGGGAAAAGATAAATATGCAGAGGTTTGTTAGGCCTCTCAATGGGCTATTAATTCTCCATTTGGAAATCATTGCTAAAAATTCCTCAGTGGTCGTCTTCAGCTACATCAGAATTAGAACCTATGGAGAAAATACTTTCATATTGGTTTTCATTTTTCTAATTAAAAAATATATATGTGAACTTCATTTCCTGTGTTTGACAGCCCCGTGGTTGTAGATTCTGGGGTAACTTCCCCCATTCCTCCTTCCATGATCTGGGAGAGGGAAATTTAAACCTCCCCCTTTGCTTGCCACTTTGGATTCCAGTGCTCTGCCTTGACCACTTAGTGCTCTCTCTGAATAGCCATAGGTCGGGAATAGTGGGCAGCAACGTCAGAGAAGCGTTGGCGTGACACCGGAACAGCTCCACAGAATAGAAGGCAAGAGGGAAAGAAAGCATCTCGGAGGAAGAAAATACTGCTGCCTGGTACCCCCTAGCAGAGATATCCAGCCTATTGTGCCCGCACTGCTCGCCAGCTGAGGAATCGCAGGCTTCAGTGGGGACAAGCTCAGGCAATGATGGGAAGGAGGGGCCCCTTCTGAGAAAAATCATTTCAAGTGAAGGAAAGCGGAGATATTTTGAGATGTGATTCTGACCTGAGAGTGAAAATAGGGGAAAAACACTTTGAGAACAGATTAGTTCATTTTTAATGTTGGTGAAATGTTGACAAGTGCCTTCCCTATAAAGGGATACTTAACTAACCTGGATTTCAAGAAAGTCAGCAAGAGTAAATCCATGCGTCAAAAGCCAAAACTGGCCTCCTTTGTGGGAACTATTACTATTACTCTTGGTTTTCTCAGAGGCAAAAAGTACACTTTAAATCACATATGATCTGGGCTCAAATTCCTTAGAGGGTTATTTAACAGTTTTTTAATTTGTCTTATAGGTTATTGTTAAAAATAACAACATATCAGGTACTAAGTAAGTGCATATTATGAAAATTATGAATGATGATTTAAATACAAATGAAATTATAAAATAAAGGTCTTGGTTCATTTCCCATGTCACCTCATTACCATTGTATTAATAAGATCTGGGGGCAAACTCAGAAGGTTGTCTGGCAACCATGAACAGTATTTTTTTTTTAATACTATATTTATTCTAAGTATGTTGGTATGAACAGAATGACTACATAAATATTAAACCACTACTACAATCTGACACTGATTGTTGAAATAGATTGTAACTTTTTAATACATTTATAAAAACACAACTTTAAATAGTAAAGAAAATAATCTGATTAATTGTAATTGGATTATACAAAGGATTGTAGTGTTTTTATGGGATTGGGCCAGAGAAAGAAGGAAGAAAAGTGAGGAAATAGCTAATGAAATTCAAGAGTTTATATTATTATAGAAAAATCTAGTGTAGAGGATTTGGGTCATTTTCAATTTTTTCCCATCTCAAGAGGCAATAATATGTGTTCCATTTGCTAGAGCAGTCCAGGAAATCTTACAAGTCATGCCTCCCTTCTCACCTAGGAAAACACCTTGTAAACTTTGAAGATATCCTGAAAATGAAGGAAGAGGAATGCTTAGCGTAAGATGAAGTACTCCAGGACTATGGGACAAGATAGAGGAAGGCAGGGTGCAAAAGTGAAAAGAAACCCACCAAAATTAATCCTTTTTTTAAAAATTTTATTATATGAGATAAAGTGAATCAGCAGAGCAGCTATTTGAGAACTTTGGCCTTAAACCCAATGTCTAATTTAAATTCAAACGGAAGCTAAATCACTAGGTGATCAGAATAATAAATTTTACAGTAAAATGCCAAAAAAAGAGACTCAAGTATATATAGAAAATAATAATTCTTTTAAAAGAATTTAATGCCAATAAATCTGTGAGTCATCACAGGATTTGACCTTAAGGTATGCTTAGTGTATCCTGCTGGAAATTTCTTAAAATGTCTCTTCATAAGCCCACAGACAAAGATACACATTTACACAACTTACTATTCACACTCATAACTTCCCTAACTAGTAATAACCTAGGAAAGAATTTAATTGCCTTTTCGAGTCCTTAGGGAGTTGTGTGGAATCAACTCTTGGGGCAGAAAATGGGTGATCTCACATATTTGCTGACAGAGCTAATGCCTAGCTATTCTGTGGCTCTTCCTCCTTCACTATTTGCGGTACCCTGATTAAATTCGGGGCCAAATTCTAATAACGTGTAAAATCCCATTACAAGGTGGCATGAAGGTAGGGGAGTGTAGAAGGAAATGCTCTTCCCATGACCTTCCACTGGAGAATTCCCTGGACTGACCTCCTGAAACTCTCCTTCTGTTTGCCTTCACCAGGAATGGCGGCCCTAGATAGTAAGGCGTCAGGGAAGATGGGAATGCGAGCTGTAGTCTATTACATGACTACAACCATCATTGCCGTGGTGATTGGCATAATCATTGTCATCATCATCCATCCTGGGAAGGGCACAAAGGAAAACATGTACAGAGAAGGCAAAATTGTACAAGTGACAGCTGCAGACGCTTTCCTGGACTTGATCAGGTACGTCCTTGCAAGCCCGTCCCTCTTACTTGGAGTTAATCAAACCCTGGAAGAGGTGTCCAGTGGAACCAGCCTTGCTGGGCTTGTCATGCAGGTCACAACTTTACTTCTTTCTGGCAGAAATTAAAGGGAGGACCCATTTTCTGGTCTCATGTAGAAGAGGTCAGAAAGCTCTGCATTTAGGATTCAGACTCTGCTCACCCAATTCACCTCTCAACTGGGCAGCTCACCTTGGAATATTAATAATTCTTAACTTATTTTTCTCAATTCTTACTCTTTGCCACTAGCTTTTATTCAAAAATAGCCTGTTTATTGGACTCTTCTTAAAATGTGTAAACTGTCTAATCACTCATCATACACAATCTATTTCTGGAAGGAAATCATCTAGTCAGATCTGAAACAGGGTTTCTTTTCATACTGTTCATGAGGAAAGGATTTGGCAGATGAGCACTAAAAAACTCCAAGACAGCTTCTTTAATGTTGTTTCATGTATAACAACACACTGATTACAAATGTGTTTTATCTAATACTTGAAACAGCCTTGGTAACAGAGTGAGATTTAACACAGAACTTGGAAGTAAACTTGATCCTGACCCCTTCCTACCTTTCTGATACCTGACCCTTGCACCAGTCAGATCCTGGCAAGAAGTAGATTCAGAGTCAAAAGGATCATTGCAAATGTTTGCAAAGGTGTAGGCAGGGGAAGGCAACCTCCAAGGGTCTTCCAAAATGAGACATTGGTGGGAGGGGACTAACAATAGGAGGCAGTTTTGTGACCACTCCTGGCTCTGAGGGACAAAGGAAGGCACTGTGGCCTTGAGAAACTTCCCCCAGGAAAGAAGCTATAGCTCTAATTTGAGAGAAAAGAGCTAAACACAACCAAGGAGAGCTGAAAGAATATTTGCATCCACTACTCTCTCCTACTGTGATCTGTTAGCACATCCCACTGGCATAAGAAGGCATAAGAATCCACATGCTACAGTCCAAGGGATTGGCCACCCAGGGTACAGAGCTGGATAGAGACTGGATCTATAAGGGCAAATGGAAGATTTCACAGCACAAGTCTCAAGACTGCCTACCTGCTTAGCATTCCTCCATTGTGTAGCTCCCAATTGCCCTTTCTTTACAACTCACCTGCAAAGTGACTGTTTTACCAATCCTAGATACCTATTCTGGGCTCGCCTTTGATCATCTAAAAGAAACTCTTCCCAGAGACTTGATCTCACATGCCATCTCAAGTAATGGATCTGTTAGATTCAAGGGATATTTGGGGAACAAAGAGTCTCTTCAGTTGCACCTCTCAATTCCCATCATGGCTGACTTTGTACCATCTGTATGTGAGCACAACCCAGCTCCACAGAGTCTCCCTTGAAAGTCTTTTCCAAGAAGTTCATCACAATGATAACAAACCACCCTTTATGATTATTTCATAACAAGATGTCACCTGGTAACTATCATTTTATTTAGAGTCATACAGTTTTATTTAGTTCATAATTAAGGCTTTTCACAATTTTTTCATGAACGTTATGCTAATATAGTTGGATTTAGGAGTATTCTCTCTATTTTTGATATCTACTCTTTGAAGAATTGGAGTCTTGTAATTCTCAGTCTGGCTCCATCACAGCTCCATGTATTTCTGCCCCATCTTGCCCCAGTAATGAGTACATGACTACCCAGTCTGTACATAGCCACTTAGCTAGAGCATTTATACTGGAATCTCCTGAATTCACATCTTCATCAAGATTTATAGAAACAGACCATTGAAAAGAGATGGGAAGGAAAAGGAAACAGAGTGGTCCAGACAGCAGAAAGAAAGGGACAAGAGTTTATAACCTTAAAACATGACTTTGCTAACATACGAAGATGGGAATCTGGGCTCCACAACTGCCCAAGTCATATTTCCTTCTCTCAGTTTTCAATCTTAGAGCATTAGTGATAGTTTAATCCAATCTTCTCTTTAACAGATGAGTCAACTGAGACCTATATAGGTGCCATAAGTTGGTCAAGGTCACACAGTTGGTTAGAGACTCTCCAATTAGAGCTTCGTCCCTTATCCCCTCCCCCACTTCCATAAACTGAAACACTTTTCTGAAGAAGTGACAGACTCTTAAGTTCATGGACTTCAAATTCAAATTTTGTGGGTCATTTCCTCATAGGTCAACAAAGATCCTCTGACGCTCCTGTAATAGCATCAATATTGCATCCCCTACAGCATCTTGGGAAGACTTTTTGGAGAGCAAAATTCCATAGGCTGACCATGACTTTTGATTCAGAACATTTGGTCCCTAGGCACATTATCAAAATATCCACCATGGACTAATACTTGACTAACCAAAATGCTTACGACAAAAGACATTTCCATTCTCATTTCAATTCTCCTTAGGTTGTAGGCTTTAATGATATAATGTCTGAACAGAGAATCCCATTGTCTCATAAAAGAATAGAAGAGTTGGGCCTCCCTGGTGGTGCAAGGGGTTAAGTCTCAGCACTATGAAGCTATCTGCAGCCACTGCAGTACGAGTTCTATCCCCGGCCAGGGAGCTTCCCACATGGTGCAACAGACCTCTCCTGTCTCTCCCACTGCTCCCCTCAGCAGTGTATTTCAGTAGATCTGCCTGTTCTGCTTCCCACTCTCTCTGGTGAATCCTCTCACCGCACCCCCCCCCCACACACACACCTCTGCCTACACTCCAGTTCTTATATGCATAAATAAATAACTCTTTTAAAAAAATAGAAGAGTTGGCTTTGGGACCTCTGAAAGATGCGAACTACCTGAGCTACCCTTAGGGATGACCACATGTCCCATTTCAAGTCATATAATCCACCAAAATCTTTCTTTTTTTTCCATGTTCAAGTAATCTCTACCTGTGAAAGGAAGGCACACATTTAATATTTGAGAAATTTTTCAAGTGACTATTATTTTCTTTCCAGGAATATGTTCCCTCCAAATCTGGTGGAAGCCTGCTTTAAACAGGTAAACATTCTACAGCCACTAATTTACCTTTGAAATTCCTCTTTGGAATTTGGAATTCCAAATAGAGTGATACCCCCTTTTTAATTGTATTTTCCCCATTTCTCTGCAGTAAGAAACATTTCTTTTCTCAACCAGATTGAAGCACAAGGCTTTTCTGGAGAATTGGTGTGGGAAAGGGAGGACCTTACCTTATACTCAAGACTTACTACTTTGCCAGACACTGGATGTCTTGCATGCAAATAGCTCACTGAGTCTCTGCTCACTGTTAAGAAGTCTAGTTAAGGGACTCCCTCCTTCTCTATATTCATGTTCCACATGCAAGAACCCAGCAAGTAAATTCTGATATAAAGTAATTTTATAATTTGCTTTAATGATTAGGGAAATTATTCAAACTTCTGGGTTTCAGTTTTTAAAAAATCAATGGGCTATTTTTTCAAAGTCTACTGTTGAACTTAAGTATTCTATAATAGGATAAATCATAAAAATGAATGGTACCATATTTATTAAATACTGACTATGTGCCAAGCACGAATGTTATATTGATTCTGCACATAAATGTGATGCGTATCACTTCTTTACTTCACTGATGAAACAACTCATCTATGATAACTCAGGGGAATTGTGTAACAGGCACAAGATGTGCCAAGTAGTAAATGGCATCCCCAGAAGTCAAAGCCATTGTGTTAACTCCAAATTCTATTTTCTTTCTCCTACTACTACATTCCACTTCCAGAAAGAGATATCCAGGGTCACGGGATACCTGCTTGGAGGCTATATTGAAATCTGATTCCTTTTAACTCCACAGCCAAACAACTCTTAGCTCTCACTGTTGTGGCTACAAATACATTTTACTACTACAAGAAAAAAATTGTCAAGTTTATTCTAGCCTCACTGAAATAAAAGTGTTTCGTTGCCCAAATTTTGAAAAAGAAAAAATTAGACATTCTGAGCTAGATAATAGTACCAAACTTTTCTCCAGATGATGTCACTTTAAGACCCTTCTTGTAGTTCCCTACCCCCCTGTTTAGGATCTAAAAGCAAATAGAACAAAACCCTGACCTCATGGAAGATCAAGTTTTACACATAGAAGTTATCCTTCAGGTTTTTTCCCCTTTTAAAAATTTTATTGAGTATTTTTGATAGGAATACATGCATACACTGCAAAATTACAAGAGGCCTTTCTTTAAAAAAAAAAAAAAAAGCCTATGAGGCCAAAATCTAGCTTTCTTTAGTCAAAAACAACTGTGACCATAAATAATAAATCCTTTTCAATTTTACCAGTCATCGCCAGCACCCTGGGCACAGTTAGTAGTTGGCATTGGACAACATTAAAAATGCTGATTTCTAGCAGCACTGGACAAAGTGCTGACTCAGGCAGATTCATTGTGCTTAGTTTTGGATTGCATTTACAAGATTTTGAATGGGAAGCAAGTGTATCTTCCCGGATCTACTTGTCTTAGACCAAAATGCAAACAAATTTGCAGTTTCTATGTAGGCTACAAACTGTGTCTAAGGGGAAAGAGTTGGAGGCCTAAGAAAGGTTGATCAGTATTGGAAACCCACCATAGGCAAAGCATAAAAAAACACAAACACCCCCATGGAATAAGAAGATTTGAGAGTGGACTGTAATGAGAGACAAGAAGGGGCCAGTTACCTTGTTACTTGACATTATCAGTAGTATTACTGACTGTTCAGGGATGTGTCCACAATATGGACAGATGACCCTGTCTTTGTTTGGAAAGAGTGGTTCTCCACTGGACAAGAACATATCAAACTTTACTCTTAGTAAAGAAGTGACTCAGAACTTCATGTACAACTTTGTTTTCCTCACCTACATTCTAGATTTAGTCATCATCTTTGCATTATTATTATCTCTGATATTTTACTACTATCAGCATGAAGGCCAGGAATTCTGCTTTCACTAAAATCATAAAGAGAGGACTTGTTGCATATGGCCACAGCACAGTGATGGAATCTTCTATCTGGGGCATCTATGCAGAAGCTATGGGGGAAAGATAATCTCTTGACAAGGAGAGAAATATAGACTTGAAAAGTGAGTTGTCATAATCTACAGACTTGAAAAGTGAGTTGTCATGATCAAGCACCTATTCTTAAGAATCGGTAATGTCAGGAATGTCTTCTGACATTATTGTGAATATTTGGATTTATAGTTTTTTAAAGCCCATTATACCATTTAATGAGTTTTATAAGAAAGCAAAGCACATGTTATGTATAGTTGAACACATTTAGCCAGACAGTGATTTTCCTGTCATGATTTGTAATGTATTTGAATGTTTCTGTCTGTGCTGGGGAAGTAGTAAGGGTTTACCATAGATTACATATATTACATACATGATGATGATGATGAAGATTGTAGATGGAAGGAAGGAGAAAGGTAGGGAGAAAGGAAGGAAGGAAAGAGAGAGAGAGAGAAAGAAAGGAGCTTCCTCTAACACTATTCTCTGAATACAAAGTGGTACATACCGTCGTAAAAATTCTGAACTACAGGAAAGTATAAATATGAAAGCAAAAGTCACCTTTAATCCCTGTTGTGCTTTTTCTTTCAAAGTTCAAAACCAACTATGAGAAGAGAAGCTTTAAAGTGCCCACCCAGCCCAATGAAACACTAGTGGGTGCCGTGATCAGCAATGTGTCCGAGGCCATGGAGACACTCACAAGGATCAGAGAGGAGATGGTGCCAGTGGCAGGGTCTGTGAATGGGGTCAATGCCCTAGGACTAGTGGTCTTCTCCATGTGCTTCGGCTTTGTGATCGGAAATATGAAGGAGCAGGGACAAGCCCTACGAGACTTTTTTGATTCTCTTAATGAAGCCATCATGAGATTGGTAGCTGTGATAATGTGGTATGTATTTCCATTTGCTGTATATGCTATATACACAATGTTATTATCAAACTATGTGCTGTACTGAGGAAGACTCCAGGAGGCAGGATGACCAATTGCAATGATCTCAATCTAGTGAGCACAAGAAAAGCCATCATTTTCTGGGTCTGTGATGACCTTGAACTGATATACAAGTCTTTCTTATTAAATTTGCTTCCTTGTCTTTGAAAAGTGTCAACTCCTTTACCCCCATGCTGACAGGATTCCATTTCTCCATTTGATATCTATTTAACCATTCAACACATATTTACTGAATGTCTGCTATATGCCAAGCATATGATGTCAGGTACTGTGTATATCACAATGAAGAAAACAGACAAGAATGCCCTGAATTCTTTTAAAGATGACAGAAAATAAAGAAACAAATCAACCAACCATATGTTTTAGTCACAGATGCTATGAAAATAAAATAAAAGGGCAAGTTTCTTTTATGTGGTGTGATGTGATGTGATAAAAAGTGACCGTGAAGGAGACATAAAATTTGCCTTGGGTAGTGCAGAAAGGCCTCTGAGGAGATGGCATTTTTTTTGCTAAGTTCTGAAAGACCAGAAGCAGACAGCCATACAAAGCACCAAGAGAAGAAAATTCCCATTACAAGAAAAAGTAAACACAGAGGCCCCTAGAGCATCAGAAAAATTTACATCTCCGCTCCCCTATTCCAACCCTTAAAAGAAAGAAATGTAAATAGCTGTTCTGCATGCCCCCAGCACTCAAGGGAAGTACTGTAGAATGCCAAGTCAAAACTTATTGCAAAATTGCCTTCAAGTAAAACTGAGACAGGAGACAAAGAAAAAGACTGAATCCAAACAGGAATATTAACCTTGCAAAGTAAACTTGCCCCAGCAGGGAGAGAACCCTTTGATTGGTTTAGGCCTCATGAGGGGGCTGCTTTTCCTTTATCCTTTATTTTATCCTGTATTTTTAATCCAGATTCCTTCTTGGCACCTGAGGCAGGAAAGCAACCATTTCTAAGAAAAGCACTCACCAACATGATTAAAAATATCCTTTGTCTTCATAGCCACCAAGGCACAGAGAAATCCATTTTTCAGGAGTTTGTACAAGATGAATATGAACTTGGGCACAAAGACCAGTCAGACTGTGGTCTCCACAGGAGCCCCCAGTTGAAATCCTGGGGCCCTCCTTTGAAATCCTGGCGGGGCTGAAAGTGGACATTTATCTTCATATTATTAAAATGCCTCCACCTTTCACCTCCTTTATGAAAGAAGCCCATTCAAGGCCTCTGAATGAACCTCACATGTAGCTTTTCTAGCTGTGCATTCACTTGC
This sequence comes from Scalopus aquaticus, assembly GCA_004024925.1. Classification (NCBI taxonomy): domain Eukaryota; kingdom Metazoa; phylum Chordata; class Mammalia; order Eulipotyphla; family Talpidae; genus Scalopus; species Scalopus aquaticus. The sequence continues at coordinate 180,571 of PVIJ01000492.1, forward strand.
ACATTCAACATTGAGTTATTACATTTCTGAAAACAGGTACTCTTATAATTTCTTGGCCTGTGTTTTTAAAGGACTTTTAAAAGAAGCATTGTATTTTTCAATTTGAAGTAAGTCCTCTACATTTTGCAGCAGACCCTTTCCTGAAGGGTGATTGGCCTCTCTTTTTGAAGTGAGAGGTTGGTTGTCATTTACTGAACACGTCAGACAAAGGGAGTTGAAAGCCAGGCGGCCTGGGCTTGAAGCAACCAGGGTTGTTTCAATAAATACAAGTCATTCTGTGTCTCAGTTGTTCATTCTTTCTGAGCCTCCAGCGGAAAGATCCCAAAGACAGTAGCCTCCTGTGGATAGTAACAACTTAATCAAAACACCTATCATCTGATTGTAATAGCACACACATGCCCCCAATTCATTTTACTAGCTCTGAAATTTATTTTATAGTTACTTTCTATTTATGGCAAGTGGTACTAGTTTTACATTTGCACTATGATGTGAAATTTCCTTAAGTTTATCTAAATTCAAAAGTTGGTTTGAACACTACTAATTCGTAATATAAGTGGCGTGTAATATAGAAAATAAGAAAGCAGTCCTCTCCTTTGAGAGCACCGAATGTGATGTATGACAATGAGATGGCATAATATGCACCTTACGTCAGCTAGGGGATCAAGCGCAGATGTGGGAAGAACTCCCATAAGTCTGGATGTTGGTTCAGGGGATCTTGGTAGTTCAGGGTACATAGCAGGGGAACCGGAGGCATCTAAAGACCAGAAAAGTGACCCAAGGGTAGCAACAGGAGGGTTATCTAAGAGAGTTAAAGGAGAGTTAAAAAAAGAGGTGGGTCACAAGATCTTTGTACTTGCCTTTTTTCACATATTTAGGAGGGGAAAAAACTGTGACCTAGAGAAATCGAATGAGGAAAACCTAATTCGGCGATATTTATATTTAAATTTGTATTTAAATAGGACAGATATTCACAGCTTCTGTATATCCTCAAGTATCCTGGGCAAAACATTCAGAAATCAACTCACTGTTTCTTATCACTTGGTAATTTCTATGGAACAGCTTGTTGGAAATCAGACTTTCAACTTTGCATGTGTTGCTTCTCTATAGGTACGCCCCTCTGGGCATCCTCTTCCTCATTGCAGGGAAAATTGTGGAGATGGAAGATATGGGTGTGATAGGTGGGCAGCTTGCCATGTACACGGTCACGGTCATTGTGGGCTTACTCATTCATGCCGTCATTGTCCTGCCCCTCCTGTACTTCTTGGTAACTCGGAAAAACCCTTGGGTTTTTATTGGAGGGCTGCTGCAAGCACTCATCACAGCTCTCGGAACGTCCTCCAGGTGTGTAGACATGTGTGGCTTACTCCTATAAGAAAGTTCATCTCAACCTTGACTTTGAACCAGAACCCTCAGTTTGAGAGTAGCAGCAGGCTTGTTGCTTCCCCTTGGGCTGGCAGGGGGAGGAGGCTAAATATCCAGGCTTATAAATTGGCTTAGTCACTTCCGATGCTTATCAGACCTATTTGGGATTTGGGAATGGTGGACAGTGTACTCTTGGCCTATTATCCCCCTCTTCCAGTTGACATTTGTCCAAGGGAGCAATGGCAGAGTGGCTCTTCCCTGGCTGTTGTGATGAGGGGATGATCACAAGCAATGCTTCACAAAGGAACCCAGAAGCAGGAGAGATGCCAAATGACCCAGGGAGGGACCCGCACTGTTCCTAACCCTGCTCCCTGTTTATACAAGTGCTGACTTAGTTCCCTTTAAATTAGGACATGGGAGAGGAAGGAACTCTCTGTCCAAAATACCAAACACACAGACACTGTCTGAACTAACAGGACAGTCAGCTGACATGCCACTTTACTATTCTCAGTTCTGCCACCCTGCCCATCACCTTCAAGTGCCTGGAAGAGAACAATGGTGTGGACAAACGCGTCACCAGATTCGTGCTCCCAGTAGGGGCCACCATTAACATGGACGGAACTGCCCTCTACGAGGCTTTGGCTGCCATTTTCATTGCTCAAGTTAACAACTTTGACCTGAATTTTGGACAGATTATTACAATCAGGTACAAGGAAAGTTCTATACAGAATTTTCTTAAGAATGACTTTGAACAATGAGATGGGGGTTGGGCGGAGACATCACACATAAATAGGTGTCTGGGGTTTGTGGGAATTGTTTTATTTTTTTATATTTAGATTTTTTCTTTTAAAAAAATACAGAGGTGCATAATTTCCAATAATATAGAGGTGTATAAAGTAAAAATGAAACTTGCCTGCCACTGTCACTTACCATCTTTCTCTAAGTGACTACAGGCATGTAAATGGCTTTTTCACTTCTGAAACTAATCAGACATATTTGGGATTCAGGAAATGGTGGGCTATCTACTCTTTGCCCACTGCTGCTAGTACTGGGTGTGGAAAGACCTTTTTTTTATGATAGACACACACTATGTTTTTCATAATTAATGGAATCACACCATTAAATATGTAGCAATAAAGTTTGCCACTTGATTGATTTACTAATTATACCACCTTAAGTATATCTAGCTTCTTCTATTTAAAATCTGCTGAACACAGTGAGGAGGTAACATTTTTAAGCCAGATCATACTTCAATTTTAAAAGGCATTAAAATATGTTAGCTTTTATTGACAGTACTTAAAAACCTGAATTAACATTTGCTTAGGGTTAAATTTTAGGGGCTATCACATAAATGATAAACCATGCTGATAAGTAGGTTGAGAACTTGATTTCTGTGGACTTTGTAACTACTATATGTGAGGTGTCTAGTGAAAGGTAATTTTCCCTCCCATACTTTCCCCTAATCTCCTAGTTTCTTTCTTCTGAGGTAACTACTATTCCTTCCTAGTTTCCTGTGTACCCTTCTGGAATTACCCACACATGTCCATGTGAGAACCATTTTTACTACTCCATTCTCTTGTTCTCTGTCTTTATGACATTTTACTTTCATAGTTCTGTGTGCACTTCCCAAGAAAGGAATTTTTCCTGCATAACCACAATAGTATCTAAAATATACTTCCAGAGTATCCAGTCTACATTCAAATTTTCCCAACTCTCACCAACATATCTTTTATAGTCCTTTCCCCCAGAGGAAGATCAAATCTAGCTTTGTAGCTTTTATTTGGTTTTTATATCACCTTAGTCTTTTTAAATCTCTACAGTTCCCCCACATTTTAGTATGTGTATATATATTTATTTAGAAGTAAATCTTTGACATACCTGGCTAGCTCAGTTGGTAGAGTATGAGACTCAGAAATAAGTTATAATAGATTCCATATGTATGTTTAGTGTTCTAGGAAAGTGATAATAGTTGTTGGATGCACTGGGGTGAAAAGAGGAGGCTGATCGTGGCCAGAGGCGATTGTCCTGGGCGTTCCAGGAGGTCAGGCCTAGCCTAGCTACACCTCCGCTGGGAGACCTGTATCCGAGCTCACCTCCATTTTTGGGCATACGATGGCAAACTGGCTGAAAATTCTGAGTTATAAAAAAGGTTCAGCTGCACGTGACAGAGTTTAAAATAATAACAGAGCTTTCAGCAAGGTGGAAATGTACTTATCTTTCATAGTAGCAACTCTGCTCCCCTAAGTCCTTGAGACCGAGGCTTTATGGTTCATTACCCCTGAGGTGTTGTGTTCATCCATGTGGTCCAGGGTGGCTCAGCAACACCTCCAAATTTTAACCAATGGGAGAAGGAAGAGTAGCACAGCCTGCAAATTACTCTATCACTGTCTTTCACATGTCATCGGCCAGAATTTAGCCTAAGCTCCAAGGGAGTCTGGGAAATGCAGTCTTCCTTCTGGACAGCTAAAATGTCCAGAACCATAGAAGAGAAATAACATGGGGGAATTATGAGTCATCTCTGCCCACAGATTTATTACTTTATTAGTATCAATTATATCTAGGTAATACTGTACTCGTTCTAAAACAGTTTCACATGTTCACACTGCACTATCAGACGCATATTTAGCAAGTGGAGTCCCAGACAGGTTATGTACCTTATAAACCAGGTTCACACTACCTCCAGAAAATAATATTCATAGTGCTACAGGAGTTTGTCCTTTCAAATTAATAAATTTTATTTTGTTTCTGGCCACATCAATCATACAAGTTCAGTATCTTTACAAGCCTGTACTGGGATAGTAGAGGAAAAACTAGACTAGACAAATAGTTATTGTAACTATATAGCATTTTAGACCTTACCAAATATTCTCAGGTAGTGAAAGAGAACAACCAGTTTCTTCACTTAAAAATGGCAGTGATGAAGCAATATTCACAATAGCTAAAATAGGGAAGCAACCCAGATGCCTAAAAATAGACGATTGGATTAAGAAGACGTGGTACATATACACAGTGGAATACTATTCAGCATTCAAAAAAGACAAACACATGTAATTCTCAGCAACATGGATGGAGCTAGAAGGGAACATGCTCAGCGAAATAAGCCAGAAAGAAAGAGAAAAATATCGAATGGTTTCCCTTATAACAGGAATATAGGGGAATCAAATAAGCAAGGGAGGGGGAGAGAAAGGCCTCAAAATGGGGGAGAAAAGAGCACAAGGGACTATGGTGCCGGTTCACGGATGAACCAGTGGTGGGTAATCTATAAGGAATACACAATAACGTAAAAGATATGAATACAAATTTAAAAATGAAAAAAAAAATGGCGGTGATGATATGACCATCATTCTAAGGGTATACTATTTGGGGGAGATTTGTAAAAATGTCTTCTGTTTCGGGACTTCTTTTAACAGCATCACAGCCACAGCCGCCAGCATCGGGGCAGCTGGGATTCCTCAGGCCGGCCTGGTCACCATGGTCATCGTGCTGACCTCCGTGGGCCTGCCCACCGACGACATCACGCTCATCATCGCAGTGGACTGGTTCCTGTAAGTGTGCTGGCGCTGGCTCCTGCGCTCGCAGGGGCCGGTCTGTCACCCCGGGGCGCCAGGCAGCCTGGCACATGTGCTAAACGAGCCCCTCACACACAGGAGGGGCAGCTTGGCCTGTAACTGTCTTTATGCCCAAGTCCTGCCCTTATCTGGAGACCGGTCGCGGATGCATGCGCCGTTTGCCTTATCAGCCCACGGGCGCATCTGGAGGCTACATTTCACACTCCATAAAATCATTCAGGGATTGGGAAACCTGGTGTCTGCAAAGCCATCATAAATCAGCAAAACCGTTCCTAAATTGCACAACACGTCCCCGCAGCTGCAGGGACAGAACTGCAGGCCTCACACGCTGGCTCAGCCCGTCCTCCTTGTGCTTCCCATGCCAATGGCGTAATGCAGCGCAGATGTTCCCATCTGAACCCAAGTGGGAGACAGTGGGAGACAGTCAGCGTCATTCGTGGACTGATTTTGATTTTGGGTTCTGGAGAGAGTTCCAAGTACCCTCCACACACTCCAATCCCTACCTCTAGGACCCGTCCCTTGCCCTTCTGAGACTCTCTGCCTCTTTCTCTCACAAGTTCCCGCCCACATTCATAATTTTCTTCCCAGGATACGCCATGTGCATGTCTAGAAGGACCCTGTAGGTGCTGGAGTGGTCACATGTTAACTTCACTAGATCCAATTGTCCCCAAAGAGCCCAACAGTGCGAGTGAGGCATGGTGGGGAGGGGAATCAGCTGTGAGCCATGTTCCATAGTCATTTGGATCGTGTGACAGTGACAACGGCCAGGTTACCCAACAACCCTGCTTCCTCTGCGGACCATAGTATTAATTACCTCCTAGTGTTCCTGAGAGAATTAAATGCACTGATGCAGGCAGCCCACTGCCTGGCCCACAGTAAATACTCAACCAATGTGAACATTTTTCTAATACACAGCTGTGGCTCCCAAAGCTTTTGGTGTCAGCAACCATGTACACTTGAAAATTACTGAGGATTCAAAAAGCTTTTACCTATAACGATCATATTAGAAAAGTTGAAGAATTTTTATAAGTTCAAATTCAATTAAAAGTTATAACAATAAATCATTCCATGTTAACATAACTAATATTTTTATGAAAAATGCCATTTCCCAAAGCAAAAATTGAGGGTGAGGAATGGTACCACTTTACATTTTTGCAAATCTCCTTATCCCAATCTCCTAATCCAAAACAGCTGGACTCTCCTAACCACTTCTGCATTCAATCTGCTGTGATATCTTTTGTCTTATGCCATAATCTTTGCAAAACGTCACTAGCATTCATGCGAAAATGAGAGTGAAGAGAGAAAATAAAATCATAGCATTTTTAGGAAAATAGAGACCTCCAGCGAGTCTCTGGACCACACTTTGAGAATTGCTGCTATAAAGGAAGGTGGGTGGCAAGGAAAAGAATCAATGAGAAATTTTAAATAAAAGAAGAGCGGGACAGTCCACTCGCCTTCTAACATGCCGTTCTAACTACACAGGCTAGTAGCTGAGAAGCAATAATCTCTATGTCCTAATAACTTTTGAAAACTACTGTTATAAAAGTTACACCTATTATGTAATCATACAGTTGGTAAATACACCAACTGAATTTTCTTTTTCTTTTTCTAATTTTATTTTTTATTTATATCTTTTACATTATTGTATATTCCCCATGGGATACCCACCACCAATTCACCTGTGAACCGTCACCATAGTCCCTTGCGCTCTTTTATACCAACTGAATTTTAAGAGATGCCTCTAAAGACTGAACTGGCTGGTTCATAACATGAACTGTTCACAGGAGCCTCACTTTTTCCCGCCCCCTGCCCTTCCCACAGGGACCGCCTCCGAACCACCACCAACGTGCTAGGAGACTCCCTGGGAGCCGGAATTGTTGAGCACCTGTCACGACATGAACTAAAGAACCGAGATGCTGAAATGGGTAACTCAGTGATCGAAGAGAATGAAATGAAGAAACCATATCAGCTGATTGCCCAGGAAAATGAATCTGAGAAGCCCATGGACAGTGAAACCAAGATGTAGACTAATGGGGGGAAAAAAATGCTTTCTTGAGCATCAGGTGTCCGAAAACCATTATAAAATGTTTCTATCCCATTACAGCTCAATCTCTCCAGTAAGTCCATACCTCCCTTTCCTCCCTACTCTGATAGGACTGGGAAGTATTTATCCAAATACAAGGGAGGAGTTTGCAGTGGCCAAAATGTATAGTTTTCATCTGACATTTGAAATTTTTAAGTCATTTCGTGTTAATCTTATCTAATGAGGTACTGAAGTCAAAAATAGTCTGGATCAGATCTTACACATTTATGTGGCACACAATCCTGTAAATGTGATTTTTTTTATAAGTTTAAGAGTCAAATGGAAGGCAAAAAAAGCTTTTAAATCAACTGTCAAATTTTCAAAATTCTTCAGAATGCAATTGGTTTTAGCATCGAAATGAAACAACTTGATAAACTACAATGGGTTATGCATTGGACAGTAGAAGGGCTTTTTCCTTTTCTCTTCAGACTTGTGTCCTTATTTTATTAGTGTCAGGCCAATCTGCATACACACCTAGCACAGTTGTGAAGAGGCACATAGAGTGAATTTTCCATGTGGCCAGGGGCAAGCCACGTCTCATCTCTAGGTCTCAGTTTCCTCATCTATAAAATGAGTGAGTTCCCTTGATGCCTTTATGGTCTCTCCTAGCCCAAACATCCTGTGGCAAGAGGAGTAAGCCTGCCCTCTATTTTCTCTCAGAACATCCAGTAGCAAGTATATATTGGGGAATGAACATTTTAAGTAGGGGCCTGAGAGTTGTGTGGTTTGCCAAGACCAGTGTCCAAACGTCAGTCATTCAAGTCACCAGGCCATTCCAGTGGTGAATCTATTCATGCAGCTTTTTGCTCAGCTCTTCCCAACAGGGGAAATATTCCCTTCTCTCCTACCCTCCCCCAAACAAAGGGAGCACTCTCGAAGACTATTTCCCAGCACTCTTCAACTGATGCTAGACTTTCAGAAAATAAAATGCAAGACTAGCAACTAGCAAGGATGCTCATGGTCTTACTATGGAACACTAAAGAGCCTGCTACGAAAGAATGGAGCCTGGTTGACATTATAAAGAGAGGATTTTAAAACATAAGATTAGAGGTTATCCCCAGGAAAAGGGATAGTTATCCCGAGGAGAGGTTCATGTGCATTAACCTGAAATCCGTTTTCTCTTCAGTTCAAAATCATTACCCAAGGAAGTCTGCACATCAGAATGTAAGTTCATTTCTTATATCTTTTAAAGGAGTCAAATGAATGAGCTCTCTCATAGAAGTCTGTGAACTGGGTGGGTGGTCTCTTACTTGAAAAGGTTTCTGAGTATAATCAGAAGTTCTTAGAATGAGTGAAACAAGACATCTCTTTGTTTTGGAATTCTACTCACGAAGTCATTCAGAACCCCCCGCAGCAGTAAGGTTTGGTTTGGTGCATGTCCTTGGGAGAAATGGTAAGAACTGAATTAGTGTGAAGACATTGTTGGTATAGTACCAAGAAAAACACAGCAGGGAAATTAGTTTCAGGTATGGCAGCTCCCAGCTTTATAGAAGATTCATTTTTTATCCATGAGGAAATTTCATCCAGTCGTTGCAGAGTAAAAGCTGTCAAACGAGACCGGTTGTGTTTGAGTTGCTGATGGAAAATGGTGAAGAATGGACATAATTATGCTAACAGACTGAAAATATAGATATGCATCCTCCGATACACAGCTAGAGATATTTTTCTATAGATCCCAAGCATTATGTGTGTACAAAAGTTAACATTAGGCCGTGGTGGAATAACCATATAATGTTGAAGTTCTCTTTGGGAAGTATACACTACAAAAGTTAATGTATGTGGCTGTTATGACACCAGTAGAGCAAAAATTAATCATGTCAAATTAATTCTGTTACACAGTATGATCTGTTTTTCTACTAACCATTTCTTATGGAAAGCAGATCCTCTAGGATGATCCTCTCGACAGCCCGTCACGGGCTGTGCATACTCATGCACCCAGTATGGACCGAGAAGCATTACTTTGTAGATGTATTTTCAATAAAGAAAAAAAATTAGTTTTACATGACATCTTGTGCATATTGTTGTTATTCTTCTCCCGGAAGGAAAACAAATTTTCCTTTCATGAAATGAGTGCAGCGAGGTCACAGACAGATGAAAGGCACCAAAGCAAAACCTTGGAAGGACTAGCTGGAAGGGCCAGTACAAGAAAACAAGTAAGGAGTCACTGCACGCTCTCCACGCTCAACTTCTAGAAAGAGCCGGAAACAAGCAGATGTGAGGAAAGCACTTTGCTGGAGCAGGCTGTACTTCCTTAGCCACATAAGATTCAATGTCTTAATAAATCCAATCATTTCTGTGTTGGGATTAGGAAAATGTAATGTCACCATCGGTTCTTCCAAAGAAGTACTTTCCTGTGTGACCTTCGAATTAGATAGATTTATCTATGTGAGTCCTACTGCCATTTGTAAGAAGAGTGGAGGAAGATTTTCAGGGATGTTTCAGAAACAGCCATTATGCTAGTGAACTATTTAGTTCTGTTTATGAAGAACAACTTATGGATGCTGCTTTTCTCCATCATGCTTTTTAATAAAGAACTGGCAGGAAATTTGAATGCTCAGAGACTGAACTTGTGTTGGAGACCCTTTAACCTGACCCTCTACCTGCAGGTGGCAGCCTCCTAGGGGGAAGTTTCTTTTGATCAAAAACTGGACAAGCTGGGGGCCTCCCTGGTGGCGCAGTGGTTGGGCGCTGCGCTGTGGAGCTGTTGGCAGCACGCGATGCGAGTTCGACGCCCAGCCGGGGAGAATCCCACATGGTGCGGCAGACCTCTCCTGCCTCGCCCGCTGCTCCCCTCAGCAGTGTATTTCTGATCTGCCTGTTCTGCTCCCCACTCTGTCTCTGGTGAACCCTCTCACCACAAAAAAAAAACAAAAAAAAAAAAAAAAAACTTGACAAGCTGCTCTTTGACCAATATATCCTAACTTTTCCCAAGGCATCTGTGCTATTTGAAGTGCTGGTTAGGGAAGTGGAAGGAAGCTGCTGACAGCCTCAGGGAAGCATACCAACTCCAGCCACCACCCCAAAGGAATCCAGAACCACACACCTATGGGATATTGTGGACACAGGATGCAGGCACGTTCTAGAAAGTGCTGTCTTCTGCAGTCCCCTTATTTTTCTTTCCTTCTGCAGCCTAAGCTGAATTTTACCCCCAGACACCTACCCTTGCACTATGCAGGCCTGAGAAGCTGGAGTTACTCAGCCTGTGGAAGGCCTGTGGAGATCCATCATGGCTGAGCGACATGACAGCTCTTCCAGGTGTGACTAAGAGAGCGGGCACTCCCCGTGAGCTACACGTGATCACAGATCTGTTCACAACTAGAACTATGAAAAATTTTCAGGTTAACATTTTTTAAATAATTCCGATGAGCAAGTACATTCCTAACAAATTTGTTTTAATCCTATACTTTGAGCAGTTGGGGGTCTGCGTGTTCCCCTTCTCCTCTCCATTCCTTCAGCACCACTGTCCTCCCCCAAGCAGGATTCCCTTTCCCAAGCTGTCTCACTTTCCCAGTACAAAGCCTTTGTTCATAAGCACCACGTTGAAAACAGATTTTAGTACTGTTAATGTGGTGGGTCTGGAGGGAGCCGAGCTGAGGAGAGTGAGGAGGCTTCTCCGGGAGGCCAGGAGCTCTGACCCTCTTTCCGGGCAGCCTGCTGGGCTCTTGACCCGAGGCTGCTGTCAGTCATCCGGCCTCCCAGAAGCCTGCTGCCCTTCTCCTACCGGGTGGTCCCAGAACGGGCAACAATGACCAGCTCTGTGTGGCCTGTTCCTCAGGGCTGGAGCAGTTGGGAGGTGTCAACTCCCGGCTTGTCGAATGAATAAGCCGACAGAAAAGGAACAAGAAAGCAAGAGCAAAGGAAGCTGACAGGCCGTGTTCTAAGAAGTAGAGGAGACTCTGGGATGAACGACGGCGGGGCCGTGGGTGTGATACCCACAAGAGCCACTAGGAGGAGCCGGAGCTCTGGACCAGGGAACTGAACTTCCTCTTAAAGCGAACTAGCTGGGATAAGCACAAATGGAATTTCAAGGTCTGCAGTGCAGAGGATCAATATGTGAAAGCCATCAAGTGATTTAGAATCCTTCAGTGCTCCCATTTTCCTTTTCTGTGTGGTCACCCTGCTTCTCCAATAACCTCTCCCAGGAGGCCCTTCCTTCTCTGTTCTGTTCCCCGCGTGCCCTGCTTCCTTTGTCTCTCCTCCTGCCTCCTTTTTTGCCACCCTGTTCTGGAATCTCACGCTCCCATTCCATCCAGGCACAGGTACTCAGAAAGCAGCATCTATCCTAATCACAACCATAAAATTGCTGCCTCAACCTTCAACTTAGAAACAGTCACACTTCGCCGCAGTTACACATATGTGCAGGGTTGTGAGATAAAACAGGACATCCAGTTCAATTTGAATTTCAGATAAGTAAGAAGCCAAGTATTAAATAAATCTAAGTGTGTCCCAAAATATTACATAAGGCAAAGCGTGCTTTTATTTGTTAATGTGGCAACCCTACATAATAGTGAAATGAAAAATTCAAGGCAGTTTATTTGCCTCAATGGAGATCTATTATACGTGAAGGAATTTGTGTGATTATTAAAAAAATAATCATCCTAATTTTTTCTCTCTGAAGGCAAAACCCCCCTGAAAACATTAAAAGGCAGTCCAGATCTGTTGCACTGCCTATTTATTAGTTCTGGGGACATTATCACTCATTATGTGCTTGTAAATCTTGTGGCTGCACTTAAAAAGCCTGAACAATCACCTTTAAGCCTTCACAGACAGTCTTAAATAAATTAAAGTGTTTCAGTTATCCATGCTTAAAATATTTTTAAGACTCACATCTGTTTTTCTTTTCTTCTCTTTCCTTTTTTTTCCACTTTCCGTCTTTCACTCCTTCTCCTGCCCCCCTCCCACTCTCCAAACAGAAAATATTCTCTGTAATTCATTACAGGGCTGAAATCTTTGGCATTCACATATTGTTTCCCAATGATTAGCACATTTTTTCATTTGGGGTGCTCCTTTTAGAAAATCGCTCATATTTTTCTCATATTGTGCTATTCAAAGATCATCATTTTCCAATCACTGACAAGTGGGGAATAAGCCATTTTTCCAATTTGCCTCAGGGAGCTGCAGCCTCCACGCACGGCCATCATTCCTACACAAGCCCCTTCCCAGGCTGAGGCTGAGGAATATGAAAAGCAGGGCCCAACTGGTACAACAGAAGGACAAGATGTTTCCCTTTGAGTCATGAACTATTTCCCAGTAACCACACAGGTGCATCAGTGATACAGACAGAGGTGAATCTTGGGGAAGTGGTGTCTGGTAATAGCTCTGGGATTTCTGTTGTAACTCTCTAGGTTCAGGGGGTCATAAAATGTCCTGAAAGCAGCCAGCCAGGAGCTTGAAGATATTGCAGAAGAAACTAAAGACCATCCAAGAGTCAGCTCAGCCCCAAAAAGGAACTGATGATTGATCTGCCCTGGGGAGAACTTAGCACTCAAAGATTCTGTCAGCAGCACAAGACTGAAAACTGTCACCAATTCCACCTCCTTAGCAATGCAGTGTCTCCATGAGGCCCTGTAAGCTGAGGATGAGCGATTAGCTGAAAAAGGAGAAAACTGACTCAAGAAAGTTCTCATGTATGTGGGTTGCTAAAGCAAAAATAGCTTCATGTTTCTGATAACCTAAAGGTCCTCACTTTCAGAGTAATAGTGGAATCCAAGCACAGTGCTGGGCTGAATCCAGCCTGAATTCTTGGGCAGTTTCTTCAGAGCTCCTGGACCATCATGATTAACCCCAGAACATGACCTCTGGACTTCATGGTAATGTTAGTTCTAACACGACTTCCTGAGCAGCTAGAGTGGAATACTGACCTAGACACTGATGGTGAGTCTCACCTCTGCTTGTTTTTCCCTGACTGTGGTACCTTGACCCAGTCATTCAGGCTCCCTGTACCTCATCTGCACAGGTGGGGATTGGATGGACCCCACCAGCCCCAACCCAATTTTCACATTAAGTTTCCATATAATGGAGGAGGTGTCAAGGTCCTCCTGCATTAGTTGCTAAGGGCAACTAAGCTTGCCAAATGATAGATTAAACTTCCATTTCTTCATATAAATTAGTATCATTAATACTCTTTTATGAGAGTTACAAAGATGATAACATAAAATCTTCAGCATAGTTCCTGGCACTTAGAAAGATTCTTAAGAACTTTAGAACAAAACCAACTCAATGAAGGAGGAAGAGGCGTGGGGGTGACGCTGGAGGTGGGAGAGCAGGGCTCTGCTCCATCTGGTGCCACTGTGAGCAGGACGGAACTCCCCGAGGAGGCTGGTCACCCCTGGAAACTAGCATCATGAGAAAGTGCCAGGCCTCCTCACGAAGGGGCCCAAGCCTCTGCCCCGTGAGGACCGGCAGCCCCTGCCAGTCTCCTTCAAGGCCTTTTGTCAGGCCCGGCTCTCCCAGCCGCCCAGCGCTGCATGGTGGTTTTGTGAAGTGCACAATTCCACACTCTGAGGAGACCACCCAGCTTCCTCCCGAGTCTCCCAGAGAATAAAACTGCCCTGGGTGTGCCAACAACCGCTCCCTCTGCCAGGCCCCCTCCCACTATCCTCCCTGCCAAGGGGAAACGGAGAGGCAGTCAGGCTCTGTGGGAACCCAGGGGATGATGTGCTAATGAGCTGTCCCCAGCAGAGGCTGAGTGCTCGCTACCTGGAATGTTGCTGCCACCCTGTGGCAAAGGTCTTTCTCTAAGCCTCTGATGGTCACGCCAGAGCAGGCTTCTTGGAAGCACAGAGCACTTACTGGAAACTCATTACTCATGGACTCCAGCAAAGGCCATAGAGACAAAATAGCTGAGGAATCGGAAGGAAAAAGGAACTTAAAGCATTCTGTGTCTACAGCAGGAATTCGCAAATCGTGGTGCCTTGGCCAGCGGCATCATCAACCCCTGGGAATTTAATGGAAACACAAATTCTCAGATCCCACTTCAGATTATTGAATTGGAAACTCTGAGGGCAGAGCCCAGCAATGTTTTCTGGGTGGTTTTGATGCACACTAGTCCAGAGGCTAAAAGGAAACCCTGGCTTTGCCTATGAGCTGTATGACCTTGGATAAGAGATAAACCTCTTCATATCTTGATTTGCTCAACTTTATCATGATGATTACAATAATTCCTATTTTCTGGGATTGTAAGGATTAGATTAGAAATAAGATAACATACTGGCATATATACATACCTGATAAATGGTGTTTGTTTGGGGCGTTACTATAACAGCCATATATTTGTCACACTACATTAGAGGATAGAGGGGAAAATGCAGTTCTTTCCCCCATTTATCTAACAGATGCTTATAGAGTGCCTACTATGTACCAGGCACAGTAACTGACAATGTAGTTATAGTGATATAGGGATAAAGGTCTTCCCTTTATAGAACTACATTATAATAAATATGTACTGATTCACAGTTCAGAGTTCAGTGCTGTGAATTGAAATGTGTCCTCTCCAAAATTCACATGTTGACGTCCTAATCTCCAACATGATTATATATGAAGATGGGGGGTTTGGGAGGTAATTAGGTTAAAAGGCCATAAGGATAGGGGCCTAACTCAACAGTATTGGTGCCCCCCCCCCTCTTTCCTTCCCCCTTGAGGTACACACACACTGAGGAATGGCCCTGTGAGGACACAGGGAGAAGGCTGCTGTGTCCAAGCCAGAAGGCGAATTCTTGTCTGAACCCAACCGCGAAGCATCCTGATCATGGCTTCCTGACTCTAGAAATGTGAAAATATGAATTCCTATTGTTTAAGTCACCCATTCTGTGGTGTTTGACTATGGCAGCCCCAGACGACGAAGATATGGCATCAAGTTGTAATCACCATATGAAGAATAATGAAGTCAGTAAGGACTTGGAAAGGGGTTGGAGTGTTTTCTGAGGAGGGTGGTCAGGAAAGGCGTCCCGAGGAAGCTCTGTGTGAGGAGAGACCTGAATGGAGTAAGAAATCAATCTTGTGGATTTGCAGGGAAGCAAAAACCTAGCAAATATCCTTGATGTGTAGGTGGGGAACTATGAGAAGAACAGCAAGGAGGCCAAGGAGTCTGCGGGGGAAAAGAGGGAGCCAGAGGGGGCTGAGGGCCCTTTTGGTAAACTCCTACAGACCAGGATGAGAACTGCGTATTTTAATCCAGGTGTGTAATCCACTGGGAATTAGAGAAGCAAGAGATCCTTTATATTCCCTAACTTCTCTTTTGTCCCAGTCTTTGCCCACCTAAATAATCTCCTTTCTAAATGTTTAATATCTTTCAGTGTAACCCCCTGAACCTTCCATTCCTTCTCTTCTCCACCTTCTCCATCTGTAACAGGGAGGTCCGCAGGAGAAAGGGTGTGTCCCAGATTCCCATTTTGGGCCAATCCCATTTGGGTGGACTTATACTTACGAGGAGTTGGATAACATTGGATGCTTGACTTAGAAAATATATTCTTTGTCTCCTCTGTCCTTTCTAATTGTATTAAAGTTTCTTACCACAAAAGGCCCTATGTTTTGTATCGATGTGGCGGATGGCAGAACCCATTTAGAAGAGGGCATGTCTGGGGTTTCAGGGGTGCCCCTCTTCCTGCCCTGTAACAAAGAGAAGGCTTGAAGTAAAAATATAATGGAAAAGGTTTTTTCAAATCCACTCCCTAAAAGATAAGGAAGATCTTGACATCAGAAAGAGGCCACCATTTACAATTTATTTACTCTTTGTTTTCTTCCCTAATAGGAGTCAGGCCAGGATGGCAATAACACTTGTCAGAAGCCCTCATTGGACGAAATCAAGGAATTGCCCTAAGCCGAATAGAAAACACCTCCTTACCCACGGTGTTACAAACTCTCAGACTTCAAGGAAAAAACTCTCAGACTTGCCCCACCTTTACACCTTTGAAACAGAAAGTCAGCCCAATATGGTTATACCTGAGCTTGAACTTTGCAATCTGGAGTTCTTAGTTCAAATTAGACCCTTAGCAAGAGAAACAAAGGAAAATATAAGCAAATGGGACTACAGCAAATTAAAAGGCTACACAGCAAAAGAAACTATCAGTAAAACAAAAAGATGCCTAACTGTATGGGGAAAAATATTTTCACATCATGTATCTGACAAAGGGCTGATATCCAAGTTCTAAAGAATTCACACAACTCAACAAAAAGAAAACAACTATCCCAATCAAAACATGAGCAGAAGAACTAGATATTTCTCCAGAGAAGACATACAGATGGTGAACAGGCCCATGAAAAGCTGCTCACCATCACTTATCATCAGGCAAATGCAAATCAAAACCACAATGAGATTACCTCACACTACTGAGAATGGCCCATATCAAAAAGACCAGAAACAAGTGTTGACTAGGATGTGGAGAAAAAGGTACCCTCATAAACTGATGTGGGAAGGTAGATTGGCCCAGTCCCTACAGAAAACAGTATAGATATTTCTCAAAAAATTAAAAATAATCAACCATATGATCCAGCAATTTCACTCCTAGGTTTCCACCTAAAGAATGCAAACACACAAATTTGAAGGGATATAGACAACCCCATGTTCACTGCAGCACTATTTACAATAACTAAGTTATGGAAGCAACCTAAGTTCCCAAGGACAGAGGGGTGTATTAGAAAAATGTGGCATATAACACAATGGAATGCTACTTGATTATAAAAAATGTTGAACTCTTGTCATTTGCAACAACGTGGTAGAAATGAGGGTCCTCATGCTAAGCAAAGTCAGTCAGGAGAAAGACAAATACCCAATGGTTTCATTTATACATGGAACACAGGGAAACAAACAAAAGGGTCAGATAAAACCAAATAACAAACACCAATAACAAAGCCTAGAAAACTGACTGGAATAAAGGCTAGAAGAGAGGGAGGGGGAAGACATTGGGGAGGGGGCACGGTGGACTACGATGGAGGACCATGGGTGCACTGGTGGTGAGAATGTTGGGGTGACATGCGTCTGAGGAGGTGTAATCCTATGTCTCTGAATCCCATACAATGTTGTAAACCAGCATTACCTAGATGGATCAATCGATCAATCAATAACAAATCAGACCCCCGCATTTACTCACGGTGTTTACTGGGACAGTAACTTCACTTCTTTAATCCTAACATTTGCTCTGGCAGAGTATCACTGGAATCATGGAATTTTATAAGGCTTTCATCAGATAATACTTCGCTCATGCTCAGCACATCCCATGCTCATAAACCATCGTAATTCCCAGGGTAAAGCAGAGCCGAAGATCAGTTCTCAAGCATGGCCACACCGGTTACAGCACTGTCACCTCTAACAGGTCAGCCTCGTGCATGAACAATCGTAAAGTACCTTTACTAACACCTATTGTAATTTTGATGTTATGAATACTTTTGCTTTCATATCCTGTCGAGGGTTGCTCTATCTAGAGAGAGAAACTTGCCACAGGATGGCAGCAAATAACCTCTAAAGTCTCTCCTGGCTCTAAAGTCTCATGAGGATATGAAAATGATCTATAGCTGGAATCAAGTCAGGATAAAGAGGACTGAATTACAGCATACGGTAGTTGAGGGAGCCAGAAGCATCCTACCTGCTCCTTTCCATCCAGGCAGGAATCCGCAGGTGTCCTTCGGAGTCTGGGGCTATTTCTGAGGCTCAAAGGATGTCTTCACCTTTCTGTTTCCCTTCTCTTTATACTCTGCTCTCCCGTGATTACATGTGATTGCTCTGAGTAGAATTCTCCAGAGAGGATGCCTGACCCACCAATCCCAAGCTCCTTGATTGTGCACTAATTCTGCAATATTTTAAGCACCTACTGTTTACCAGCCAAACACAGATCCTTGCTAGAATCTTTGAGCAATGATATCCAGGTGATGAGTGGGGTGAGGGTCAGACCAGGGAACTCTAGTGAGAGCATCACTGTAAACTGGATGTGCCTCGTCTCTCCCAAATCTCTAAGAGGCATTGTCCTAGCATTCTCCCTCCAAGCACAATTATTTCTAAACTGCATAAGCAGGATTACTCCATTCTTCAGAATACAAATTTTAGTATTAATCTCCTTTCCACATCAGAATGCCTTTGATTAGCTAAACTATAAAGTTTTCCTACCACATACAATATAAAAACCTTGAGAGAAAGAAGGCGTAAATTGAAAACCAGTTATGTACCAGGCACCTCATCCCAGTCCTATGAGGATATATAATTATATCCATTTTACATAGGAGATAGTTGAGGTCTATAGAATAAGTAACTTAAAGTTGCAACTTGAGTCCAGGCTTATGCCCAAGTAAGTGGGTTTTTTCCCCTTAGACTTCTCTAACCATAGTAATTAACTCTAATCAAGCATTGAAAATGTAACACCTCATCTAAATATGTTGTGGGATAATGTGCTGGGTCAGTGTTTTTCCAACTGTGGGTCATCATCTTGGTGGATCCCAACTAACAGTTTTTTAATGAAGGACCAGAACAGAATGGAACAGAACAGAATAGAACAGAAAGTACCAGAGTGCTCCATATGTAATTAGTAATTTTTTCAGGAATTTTTTATTTTAGTTGCACATGTGCATATATCCTTGCTTCCTAAGTAAATTACATTTTGTGATTAAAAAGTTTAAAGCTATGATTTCAAGCCTTTGCTGGTCTATAACCAATCAATAACTTTTCCATTTTGTAAAATCATGGGTCTGAGTAACTTTAGCTTCCACTACTGAACTACCCACAAGGCATTTTCATCTTCCAAGTACAAATAGCTCCTTTGGAAGTGATTAATCTTAAAGAGCAAGTTATCCCTCCACACGTTTTCCAGGTTTCATTCTGGGCTCTGCTAACATGTTTCTCTGACCCACCCTTCCAAATCATCCATACGGTGACTTTGAAGATGGGTTCCAGAGACAAGTTAAACTTCTCTAAGACATCCCTATCCACCGGTGCTTCTTGCCAAGTAAAGTGTACCATGGCACCTAGCTCTGGACAGAACCCAGGGGAGGAATTCCTTGTTAGCACTGACATCTGGTGGTCGCCAAGAGGCCAGCAGCCGCATATTTAACCTGAAGGAAAGCTTTGACCTGCCTGCCCACCACTCATGAACCCTACTGCAGCCAAAGTGACTCCTCATGCCCCACACCCTTCAAACCCCACACCCCATTTCCATCACCTCCCTTCTCCATGTAGCTGGTCACAACAGGATCAAGGACAGAACAGGATTTAAAATTCAACAGAGGATGGTCATATCCCACCCCATTTCTGCTCTCATCCTGTTGTTGTGACAATCAAAAATACCACACACATTTCCAAGTGTCCCCTGGGAAGCAACTTCCCTGGGTCAAGAACCACCGTAGCTGAAAATGACTTCGCTTCGAGCAACATACGCTTTTCTTGAATCGGGCACTCATAAAGTTTATGGAATTATGAGAGTCTACTCTAACACATTTGCTTGTTGATTCCCTGTCATTTGTAAGCTCTGCCCAGTCTGGGGCTGTTAGATATGTGATATTGTACAAGATCCTGCTCTCATTTATGAAATCACAGACACCACACTCATGGTCTTTCAGTAGCACATTTGCTACAGTGTGTATATATTTATCTACCATATGCATGTGTATACACACACATATTTATACACACACACACATAACATTTAATACAAGAACAATTCAACATATTTTTTTAAATTGAGGATTTCAAGGCACTTTTGATATAAGGGACTCTCCTAGGTATTATACCAAAAAAGGGAAGGAATCATAGGCTTTCAATGACTAAGTACAGCAATCAACTGTTGGGTAACTTTTATTTTTGTTAATAAACTACATTAATTTCCTATTGCATCTGCAACAAATTGCCACAAGCTAGTAGTTTGAAACAACATAAGGTATCCTCTTACAGCTCTGGAGGGCAGAAGTATAAAATCAAGGTGCTGGCCAGGCTGCATTCATTCAAGGGAGAGAATCTCCTTGTAGTTTCCAGTTTGTAGGTGCTATCTACATTCCTTGGCTGGCTGGCGGTCCCTTCCTTGTCTCACTCCAGCTCCTTGCTTCCATTGTCGCATCTCCTACAGCTAACGACTCCCTGTCTTCCCCTCGGAATCCTGTGTTTACACTGGGCCCACCCACCTAATCCAGCATAATTTCTCCACCTCAAGCTGGTTCATAAGGTCATTTGACTATGTAGGGTAAAGGTTTGGGACAGTAGGTAACCAGGGATCAGGCAAGGACGTCACTGGCTGTTTCTGATCCAGCCTCCTGCATAAGCCACAGCTAGGTTTCCTCCCACTCGGAGAGGCGCTGCCCTGTCACAGACAGAACTTGGAGATGCCGAGGCCGGGCTCCACACCCATGAAGTGTACAGCCACATGGTGTTTTCGAATCAAAAACACAGCAACTGTCACCTTTTCTCAGCTGATCCTGGGTCACTGACTGCACCTCACTAAACTGCAGTTTCCCTGTCTGTGAACTAGAAATGTCCCCTGCCCTCAGGATGGACATGAGTGAAGATCAGCTCTGAAAAGGGCCTGGTGCATAGTAGGAAGTCCAGGAGACCATCTTGGGGGAAAATGAACTTAAAAGAGGTAGAAAAGGAAATTGAAACCACCAATCAATTATGATTTCTCATTTTCCCATTCCAGTTGAGTATCAACAACATTAACTATTCAACATAACTTTAAGCTTCTTAAATCATAGCAATATCTTCCAAGCACAAAAGCACTTATTCAGGCCTGCTGTTTACATACATTGTCATGGCGAGTCTGCCCATGAGAGGGCTGACAGGAGAGAAGAGGAATCCAGAGAGAAGAAAAGGCGGGTCACATCGCCAGGGTGAAGAAGAGGCATTCCTCTTTTTCTACTTGGCCTACTTTGTAAAGACAATGACAGTTTCTTTCTGTTTTCTCATTATCCATTGTTAACATCAAATATGCCCACCACAGACATCAGGCCTGTGTCAGGAGTAAACAGCAGGCCTGAATAAGTGCTTTTTGTGCTTGGAAGATATTGCTATGATTTAAGACGCTTAAAGTTATGTTGAATAGTCAATATTGTTGATATTCAACTGGAATGGGAAAATGAAAAATCATAATTGATTGGTGGTTTCAATTTCCTTTTTTACAAATGGGGATTATTTTTTTAAATAATGCTTCCCTTCCTAACTGGTTAGAGCAAGGAAAGACTTCAAAGAATTTCATTAATGAATGTGTCATTCACCTTTCTATTTTGAAGGATAATCATTGCTTAAGGCAGGCCTTGTATCTCACCATTGGTGGCAGCACCTGAGTAGAACTGTTATGAAAAAGACTTGTGAAAATTTACTTAGTTTCTTTTATAGTCATAGGCACTGATCATTTTAATCAAAGATAACATACCTTGCTTAAAACAATTAGCTTTGACAACACACATATAAACGGAACATTACATTGTGTGTTCATTTTTTTCTTCTTGCCATACATGTTAGATAATAAAGACAAGAAAAGTAGATAGAAAATGATTCTAAGTAATTTGGGGGCATTATTACAAAGTGAGGCTGGTGAGATTTTTGTCTTTTTGACAAATTGAAGGAAGTCAACGGAACAAATCTTGTTTCAGGAGTGCATTTTCACTTAGCTGTCCTCTAAGTGGAGATGCATTACCCCAGAAAGAAAAATCAAAGTTCTTCAACTGCCAGAGATAAATTGACAAATTTGGCTCCCAGCAATACATTCTTGACAGCTACTAGAGTTCCAGGAAAAGAAAACAAGAAAATTAAATTTGACATAAATGATAAAAAAGAAGAAAGAAGGAATTTTTCCAGTTAGCATCTCAGTGTCTTTGAAGGGATTTTAGGACAATTCAATAACATACCACTTAGGCCTTTCCCTCATTCACCCCCCACAGATGTGACTGTTATTTTAATGGAGCTGCATCCCTACAGACAGGTGGTGGTAGCTACACATTTAGTCCAGGGGTTGTTGCCTGCTGACTTGCTCAAGACAACTTGAGAACAAATGCGAACAATGACCTGCTTAGAAGTGAACTGTATGGCTTCCCATCACCCCTCATTTCTGTACTCAAGAACACACTTTGTGGAAAGAGCTTGTGGTAGTGTTAAAACCCTGAATTACATATGTATTGTACAATAAAGCGGGCATACTGAGTAAGAATCACGTGATCCATTAAAATCTAATATCTGGTATCTGATCATGATATCATGACATCAAGTGCCATGTGAGGAAGATCCTGGTCCTTCTTCAAGTTAATCTCAGATAGTCAAGAGGTCCGGGGCCTCCCTGGTGGTGCAACAGGTTAAGTGCAGCACTATGAAGCTGTCTGCAGCCACTGCAGCATGAGTTCGATCCCCAGCCAGGGAGATTCCCACATGGCACAGCAGACCTCTCCTGTCTCGCCCGCTGCTCCCTTCAGCAGTGTACTTCAGTCTATCTGCCTGTTCTGCTCTCCACTCTGTCTCTGGTGAATCTTCTCATCTGCCCCACACACACCTCTGGCCTACACCCCAGCTTGTATGCATAAATTTAAAAATCTTAAAAAAAAAAAGAAATAGGTAGGTCTGAGAAACCCTGCAATCCTATTTGTTCTAAAGTATTTTAAAGAGTTGCATTACATTTTTTGCTTACATTTTTGTTTAAAAAAATAGGACATGAATTCATCCCCTTGTAAGAAATGAATGATAAGGAAATATGTAAAATAAAGTCTAGAAGTTGTCTTCACTCTCTACCCTATTATTAACTCTTTGTGTGTTTCCCTGAGAATAAATTGGGAAAAAAGATATCAAATGTTTTTAAAATGTCCATATGCTTGAAGTCATGTCATGACCAAAGACCAAATATTAGACCCCTCTTCTAAACATCTTCCCTGAAGAAGTCATCAGCACTGGTCAAAGATGAGAAGTACATACTGATGGTGACAGAATGGACTGCAGGGCTGTAGGTTCATATCGTGGTCAATCCACTCACAACAATAAGATCTTGAGCAAATGCCTTAACTACCTCAGTTTAAACAGGGATAATATTAGTGTCCATAATTTTATTGCGGGGCTTAAATGAATTGTTATGTAAAACATTTGACACTTGGCAAGCACAAAAAAATGTTAAAGACGTCTCATTAAAATAAAAGAAAATGGAGACATCAAAAATCTCTAGCAACAGGGCCTCCCTGGTGGCGCAGCGGTTGAGCGCTGTGCTGTGGAGCTGTCGGCAGAGGCGATGCGAGTTCGACACCCAGCGAGGAGAATCCCACATGGCGCAGCAGATCTCTTCTGCCTCGCCCGCTGCTCCCCTCAGCAGTGTATTTCTGATCTGCCTGTTCTGCTACCCACTCTGTCTCTGGTGAACCCTCTCGCCACCCCACGCCTCTGGCCTGTGCCCCAGCTTATATGTATAAATAAAAAACAAATCTTAAAAAAAAAAAAAGAAATTTGTTAAGAATTTTAAAAAAAATCTCTAGCAACAGTGAGATTTATGTAAACAGGGCAGGTGTGTACAAAGTGTGTCAGAAACTGCTAGTTGATTGCCTTTTCCTTGTAAAGTACTAGAAACTCTGATTTTTAACTAGGTACATTATCACCTAAAATAAACACTATAGTTCCTATCCTTCCTTGCAGCAGATGAAAGGCCAATGGAATGTGAGCAGAAGAGAGGGGTGTATTCCAGATTAAGTCCTTCACCCCCCACCACCCCATCCCAGCCACACCCCGTTCCAATTTTCACATTAAGCTGGTAGGGAGACATTTCGACCATACTGATGAGAGCCACACCTGGCAGTGGAAGAAAACGCAATTCTGACCCTCTGACATTTCAGGGCAGCACCCCCTCAAGGGCTCCAACTGCCAAAACAGAAAAAGAAAGTTCTATCTTGTTTAAAACACTATTACTTGGTTTCTTCTCATGACAACCTATTTCCTATTAGCAAGAGGAAATGTTATGCAACTATTTAAGATGATGCTTTAAAAAGCAGGTTGAATGTCATGAAAATATGTATGATAATAAATTATAAATTATATATAATTTATTATATATAATAATATATATATACTATGATCTCAGCTTTTTTTTTCAAAACTCATGACAAAAGCCCTGAAAGAAACTGTCAAAATAAAATTATGTTTGCATATTTTCCCTTCTACTTGTCTCTACTTTTCCAGATTTACTAGAGTGTGCATTCATATTGATAATCAAGGGAAGATGAAGGATAAAAATTCTAGTCACTTATATTTTGGACAATCTCCCCCAGCTTCCAGGAATATCCCTTCCTCTTCCTCACTCAGAGTCATTTCATTCCTGCCCCTATTAAACTGTAAGCAAGCACTGTGTTTTATATATTAATAATTTTGTTGCATAGAATGTCATCTGCAGTAGAAATTTTACAAGTATTTAATGGGTAAATCATCACAATTAGGAAGGCAGGGTGACTATAAATACAGCCAACTTAAGGGAATAATTTGGCTGCTTTATTTGTGCATTCCCAGTATTACAAAGAACTAATTACAATCCAACATACTTTATATTATGATATTAAACTTAAGGACAATTCAAAATGTACTGGAATTTAGTTTTACAAATATTTTCTTTCTTAATATTCACCACTATTCTGTTAAACATGCATTATCATCCCCATTTTACAGAACTAGCAAATGATGGGCAAGATAGTAACCTAGATTATTCTGACTTCCCCACATTATCCTAACATCTTTTTAGCCAAACATTTTTAAAAACATATGCCTTTTAACCTCATAACAGCAGTAGCAGTAATAGATAGCAATTATGTAGGGCATGCTAAATGCTCAACAGTGTCCTAAGTAATATCATATGTAAGTATACATTCACATATATAATGAAGATTAAAAGAGTGTGTATATGTATATTCCCTGCTTTATTAACTACTTTTTAATAGCAAAGTCTAGTCATAAGAGAAATGTCAGAAAAATGCCAATTAAAGGACATTCTACTGACTAGTACTCCTCAAACCTGTCAAAGTCATAAAAAGCAAGAAAAATCTGAGAAATCATCACAGCCGAGAGGAGCCTAAGGAGACAAGCAACTAAATGTGGTGTGCTGCCTGGATGGGATTTTGAAACAGAGAAAGGGCATTAGGTAAAATCTAAGGAAACTGGAATAAAGTATGAAATTCATTTAATAACACTGTATTAATACTGATTCATTGTGACAAATGCACCATAATACTGTAAGATGCTGGTAATAAAGAGAACTGGTTACAGGTACATGGGAACTCTCTGTACTCTGTAATTTTTTTAAAAATTCAAAACTATTCTAAAATTTAGATTTTTTTTTAAGAGAGAAATATATGCATTTGACAAAAACTTCAAACAGAGAATATAAAATGAATAGTAAGTCTGCCTCCTACTTTAGACTTTTATTCCCTTGGGTTCCCTTCCCAGAGGCCACCATGGCTGCCAGTGTCATGTCTCCTTCACAAGCACATGCAGGTACTGACACTTTTCAGTGGAGAGATCTTTATTCCTGACTTGAGAATCTAACTCAATAGATTCAAATTAATTGAGTGCATTAGTTTCCTATGGCTACAATGAATTCCTACAAAGTTGGTGACTTTAAACAACAAATTTTTTTCTTTCACAGTTCTGGAGGCAGAAAGTTCAAGGTCAGTGTCACTGAACTAAAATCAAGGTGCCAGCAGGATCACACTCCCTCCAGGGGAGAGATTCCATTCCTTGCCCTCCTCCCAGCTCCTGGTGACTCCTGCCATTCCTTGGCTCACAGCCACATCACTCCTTCTCTGTCTCTGTGATCACATTGTCTTCTCCTCTTGTTCTATGTCACTCCGGTCTTCCTCTGCTTCCCTCTTGAAAGGATTATACTGTGATTATATAGGACCCACTGGATAATCCAGGATAAACTTTCCATCTCAAGATCTTTAACTCAGGGCCTCCCCGGTGGCGCAGCAGTTGGGCGCTGCGCTGTGGAGCTGTCGGCAGCGGCGACGTGAGTTCGACGCCCGGCCGGGGAGGGTCCCACATGGCGCGGCGGGCCTCTCCTGCCTCGCCCGCTGCTCCCCTCAGCAGTGTATTTCTGATCTGCCTGTTCTGCTACCTGCTCCGTCTCTGGTGAGCCCTCTCGCCGCCCCGTGCCTCTGACCTGTACCCCAGCTTGTATGTATAAAAAATAAATAAATAAATAAATCTTTAAAAAAAAAAAAGATCTTTAACTCAATCATGCTACAGACAATCTTTCAAAATAAGATTTGTGGTTCCAGGGGTTGAAATTTGATAATTTGGGGGATATTATTCAGCCTTCTACAGTAAGTGTTTTTGTTACTTTCCTTAAAGCTTCATTCACAGATTAATGATGAATAAGAACCAAACTATTGTCCAGAACTTGTTCAGTTTTTTAAAAAATGAAGAATGGCTAGTATTCTGATGACTCTACCATCCCTCAATACTGTCCCTCTAAGTGGTTTAATTAAATTCACTTTAAAGCATCCTAAGAGATATGGAGTGGTCTCAGGTAATATGCACCTGGTAATTTAAAGTACCTCAGATATTGTTTTTAATTTTCCTTTCTGTCTTCCCTTTCACAAGGGTAACGTAACTCCCAGGGCTACCAGCCCCTTCCGTCCTGTTGCATCAGTTTTCAACTGTGGTTGTCCCAGCCTCATTGTCAGAGCAACATGATGAAAGATCTTTAGCATCTGATGCAAGACTCTGCTCCCTCAGTGCCCTGGTGCCCCAGCACCAAGCTGGCTCTGTGCCCCTGTGTAAAAACCAGACTGCTTGTCTGGGGAACATCTGCCAGTCCCCAGAGCCCCAGATTCTGACTTTGAAAGCAACCTGCAGGGTTTTACCTGCAAAGCAGACAAACCCTGCACATAAGTTGACGAGGACAGCGGGGACCATGGAAAATGATGTAGATTCTAGGAGGAGGAATAAACAAAAACCAAAGACCAGACTCTGCAGACTCTCCTGATTCATTGTTCCAACCCAAAATACATGAACTCCTGAGACAGCCTGGAATTTCTTATCCACTGAGCATGCAGCACAGAGACTCAGTACTTTTGTTTTCTCAGATGATCAAACACAAAAAATGAAGGTCAAAATTGAGCCTTTCAGGAAAAATTGAGTTCAGAATTCAGCACTTTCCTACATCTTACGCTTTTACTCGTTCTTGCTGGTTCTCCTCAGTATTTATTTTGCTACAGGGAAGGAAGCAGTTAAATTTCAGTATGAAACAAACGTCACCAGCACTTTCATTTACCACCAGTAATTACTGCTCAGGGAAAGGAATTTAAAAATACATAAAGCATAACACCAATTCCCCATAGCCCACCTGTTAGTTCCTTTCTGTAGCCAGCATCATATTTATCAATATATATTAAGCCAAGTATGAAAAAGTAGAGAATAAATAGCCAACAGCTTTGTCACCTGGAGTGCTGACAGCGTCCATAACAGAGCTATCAGCCACCACGTCTGACCAGTCATCACACAAATACACCCTTCCTCCTGGAGAGCTGGAGGGAGAGGTCATGTATGTAGGGTGTTTTGCTGGCACCTGGCAAGTGGTAAAGGCTTGATAAATAGCAGCTACTGCTATTATTAGCACAACAGTGGGGCCTCACATGGAAACTCCATCCAGTATAAAGCATAGGGAGGGGAAGAAATGAGAATGCAGTTAGAAGTTGGGGCGGGGGTGGGGGGGGAATCAGACCGGCAAGATATACTAGTTTCTCTCCATATAACTTCTGCCCTAGATGCATATATATTTTTATTATGTGATGTTAGAGCCACCAAATGAGCTAAAATTATCATACTTCTTATGTATATCAAAAAAAAACCATTTCCCAATATTAGAAATTGGGTCAGCTATATTAAATTTGTTTCTTTTTAAAATCAAAATGGAAGACCCGAGTAACCATTTTTTTCCCTCCTACTCATCCCTGAGATTAAATCCTAGTATATTATAGTTTCATGGATAGTTTGCCTATCTGGAATATCTGAAAAACATGCCTGACTGGGTAAACCAGGTAACCCAGACAACCAGCACCTCCCTCAATCAACATAGTAAAAATGGGTGAAATTTGCACCATCTACCCTGCCCTTTGTACACAGTGGAGTAAAATACACAACTGATATTCATCACCAATATTTCCACGGAGAGAGGGTCCTCACTCTCATTCTGTTTATTTCTTTGTATCCTCTGTTAGTCCATGGGAGATTTGAAGAGCTTTTCAACAAGCACACATACAATACTAAGATGTAATATAAGTTAGTATAAAAAAATCATAGCAGGGAAAAAAATAAAAATAGTCAAGACTAGGGAGAGACTTCTCCAGACAGCCAGAGCAGAAACATAGAAGCCAGGGCCCCATGAGGCCGACTTCAGGTCTGGAGAGGAAGGAAAGGCAGGAGGCCCTGGACTCACAGGAGGATTCTGGAGCACAGGCACACAGACGAGTGAGACAGCAAAGCCTGCAATTCTGGACTGGAGGCAGCCAGTAAGCCAGGGACGCCCAGCTTCGTCCCCATTATTGCAACCTAATCCAATTCCATCCCCACTTAGGGTGGCCCCTGGCAAACTCAGGTAATTAGTTTCCAGTCGCGCGCCAGGGCATAGATAGAGGTACTGATGAAGGACAGATGAACAAACAGCAACGTGAGCATCTGCGGGCTCCCTGTGCACAAAGTTAGGAATTTCCTCGGGATTCAGGGTCTACTCCAAACACGGCAACATATAAATGCTAAAACATGGCAACATATAAATGCTAAGTTTATGGCCTTCTGTGCCATGGACCTCAATTTTTACACTCTTGGCAAGGACTATGCTTAAAGCAGGTGCCACCAATCATTCAGCAAGGTCAAAACAAGTTTCAGAAATACCCTCCTGAGCAACAACTTACTGGTGAACCTGCCTGAATGAATCAGCTGCATAATGTGCCCCAGAGGAACTAGGTGAATTCACTCTGCAGCAGTGACTGGTTAGGAAACAATACATTTTGGAGGACCTCTGCCAAAAGAATAATTTTCATTTTATAATGGTTAATTTTGAATGGCTCTTAAAAAGAGAAAAACAATCAGCTAGCAGGACCACCTTTTTTAGGAGGCCCTGGTTCCAAACAAGAGGCCACAGATCAGCACACTGGAAGGTTGGTTTCTATAGCCATTATCTATAGTCAGGCACCTAGGTGTTTGCAAAAAAGTTTCATGTCATTGAAGCAAAATTTTGCAAAGAGATGAAGAGTGGCAAGACTAAACAACTCAAACTATTATCTAATTTCTTAGCAATCCACTCTGGCTAACCCTTACAGAAAAAGCTTCCCATCACATTGAAGTTAATATTGTAATCGTTTTAAGTGGCTTGACCTTCTCCAATTGCCTCTTCAAATTCAAAAATGTAGGAATGGGACCCCTCGAGTAGCTCTTTCCCATTGCCCTGGTCCCTTATTTTCTTATAATAAGTAAAATGTACCCCCCCCAAAAATACCCACATCCTAACCCCTCCTGTGGATATGTTAGCTTATCCAACAAGCAGGAATAAAGGTAGAAAAGTGGAATTGTTGCTAATTAATTGATCTTAAGGTGGGAGATTCATCTGGATTATCCTGGGGCACCTAATGTAATCACAGAGTCCTTAAAAGTG
Organism: Scalopus aquaticus; assembly: GCA_004024925.1. Classification (NCBI taxonomy): domain Eukaryota; kingdom Metazoa; phylum Chordata; class Mammalia; order Eulipotyphla; family Talpidae; genus Scalopus; species Scalopus aquaticus. The sequence goes on from PVIJ01000492.1 coordinate 210,162, forward strand.
GAAGCTGGAGGCAGAAGACTCAGGACCAGGGCTATAGCATCATAAAAAGATTCAACCAGCCTCCCTGGTTTTAAGTCTGGAAAAAGGGCTAAGAGCCAAGGAATGCAGTTCTGAAGCTGGAAAGGGCAAGAAAACAGTTTCACCCCTACAGTTTTCAGAGAGGAGCCCAGTCATGAAATCACCTTGATTTCAGTTCAGTGAGACCCATTTTGGATTTCTGACCATGAGATAGAAAATTTGCTACTTTACTAGTATGCTACTAATTCCCAACACAATTCACCCTCTCTTCCCAGACTGAGTGGTCCTCTAACTTTGCAGACACACCGGAATCACCTGGGAGCTTTCAAAATACTGAATCCTGCATCCAACGCTCAGAGGGTCTGATTTGATTGGTGCAGGGATAGCCCAAGAATGAGGAATTTTTAAACCCCCCCATAGGAGGCTAGCGCACAGGTGAATTTGAGAATCACCATCAGAGTGGGTGTGGTGTATGTCTTCATTAGTTCCTCAGTGTCTTAACAGTGTTTGGTCTTTTCATACCATGACTATTCCCTATCAGTAGCAAAGACTGATGAAAAAAATCAGTAAAAGACAAAAACTGGCAAGTAAATTTTGGCAGATTTCGCTCACAAGTAATAGTATAAAAGATAGCACGTGAGAAGCCATTTTGCAGGAGCAAAATCTTGGCACAGGACAGTAGGCTCCTAAACCCCTATTCTGATCTGAGTTTTCTTGGAAAGAACAGAATCCATTGTGGCTAGGTTAACTAGGAGAAATATGTACTACAGACCTGCTAAAGCATTGGGAAAACTGAGGAAATAATCTCCAAGTAGCCTCAGGAACAAAATGCCGCAGTGCAGAAACGGGTCACCAAAGGGCCTCCGCCTCTTCTGTGATCGGTGTGTGTGTGTGTGTGCACCACACACTGCAGGGACGAGGCAGCTGCTACCGCGAGGACGGTGATCAGCCTGATGCACACCAGCCGAAGGGGTCCCCGTGCTCTACCTCTTAGTCCTCACCAACCACGTTACTAGACACTAAGGTCTACATTAATGCTGCTTCAGGAGAAAAATCTCCCCATGACTGTGCTTTCCAGAAAAAAGGAAGTACAGAAGTACAGCTTCCACTCCACTTCTGCTTCCATCTTGCAAGAAAGTCGGGGTGGTGGGGAGAAATATTTGACTTTCTATCTTCTGCACATCTGGAAAGTTCACAGGAAAAGCTTGAATAGATACTGGGCACCAATTCTCCATAAATACCACACACTATTTCCTGGCTAGCCAACATCCACACTACCTTCTCCTCATATTTCAACTTCCAAACATCAATATTTGGTCCCTTGTACCAAAAACTACACTCACCTCCCCTCAAAGGGAATGACCCAACGTTGAAGAAGACTCGGGATCGATCTTTGAGTGATGTTCATTCCTTCTCAAATTTGGCCACAACCCCACTCTGACACAGCAGACCCTGCTTTACAGCACTAACCCATTCTACAGACACAAACGTGGTGAAAACACCGATGTGAACCAATAATATATAGAAATTGGTTGCTCATTCGAAGACAGCATAATTTGAAAATCTGGCACATAGTGTGAGTTAAATAAGACAGTGATTATACAATTAAACCACAAAATACTGAATTTTGGTTTTATTGCCATTAAAAAGACAAAATTAAAAATAAGTTACTTAAATTGGGACGGTTATTTCAAAATCACTTAGAATTTGCAAATGGAGTGGTGAAAACCAAAATTTCATACATTTCACTTTTACGCCATCATCGTGCTTTTTAATAACTGCTTTCAATTCAATGAAATTGTAATAGGCTCTTTAGGAGCCATGGTTACAGTTTAGCACAAAGTTTTTACACAATTCAACAATAACCATTTGTGGGAAAGGATATAGAAAGGCTAAAAATCAAAACATTTCTATCCTTTATTAAAAATATGGACCAGTGTGACAAAAGATTTTGTCAAACTGATAAAAACACTGATTTCTTCATATGTTAACAGTTATCCAAGTGCCCCCACCCCCAAAGCCTCACCTGCATGGTCTACTTGGCAGCAATTTCATGTGAATATAAAGTCTTAGAGTGACTTATATTTTAATAGGAAGGATTCATTATGAAGTGGTTTGATGGTTGGGGGGGGGCTAACGATTTACTGTGTTCTCTATTAGATAAATTAACTAGTAATCAACCACCATCAGTAGACCATTTATAAAATTATGGGGAAAAGGAAAAGGGAAGAAGTAAACGGTGCGTGTATATATATATATAATATATGTGAAATATATATTTCATATATTATATATGTGAAATGTATGTTATATAGATATAAACCATAAATATATAATATATATTATATATATGACATCTATATGAGAACAAAAAAGAATATATTGGTGGTTATCACAGCCCCAGTCACAAGATGATATTTGATATTTACAATATTTTCCCAACAGAGCCAACAGGGGTTGCTTTTACTCTAGTTAGCATCACAGCTGGGCTAGGTTACATAGCTAGTGGAGTGACCCAGATTTTCACACCTAGAGGACCTGAACATGTGGTAATCCAAATTATCCCAGATTTCTGTAGTCTTCCATTAAAATTTAATGTTCAATAAATCAGGTAAACATGCATACTAAATATATAATTTGATGTAACTTTTGCCATAATGAAGTGCACTAGAAAACCCCAAGTTCAAAAAATACTTCTTCCTGCTCCCATTATATAATAAATGCCCTATTTCCCCTAAAATTAATCGCCCAGTTGACATAGTAACAACTCCTCTCTTGCCTATCAGCTCAGGTTCATTTGTGCAATGTGCCCAAAATGGTGAGTGGCGGTCTCAAATTCCAATGTAATGGGACAAATTGATAGCATGTGTCTCTTGATGTTTTGATTGAGAGGGCACATTTGTTATGTGGTGCTCCTGCCAAAAATGCCTAACCTGAATCATAAGGAAACAATCTTTCAGGCTTAGGAAAGAGGATTATAGATGTCCACAAAACAATTTATTGCAAGCATGCCCTGTTCTGAACAAACATATGGGTCACACATATCCTCATATTGTATCGCCACCCTAAGAGTTCCACTCACATACCTCTTCTCCAATCCTCCTTGACAACATTCCTCCCATCTTTTTCTTTCCAAATTTCTGATTGTCCAGTTAATCCAGTGCCCTTAGTCATTAGCAATGATCTGGTTGACCTGCACCTCTGAACATCTTTATTGTCAGTCGTCACTGACAAGTTCTTCCCCACCGAGAGGTTTGTTTTCCCTACTGTCCTTTAAAGTCACCACCTAGTGGGCTGTAATGCTACAGAAGTTGAATTCCAGTTGGCAAAAGACTATCAAGCAGACACAACCACAAACCAGGTCTGTTTTTTCTTTCTTGAATTGCCTGCCTGTTCACTAGGATCACCCCAAGAATCTGTAGTTATCAAGTGATGAAGAAGGCAATGCAACAATAGGTAATGCGTTGGAAGTGGGAGCCCTCTGTTGTGACCATGTCCCCTAAAATTAATCGCACAAGTATATGCCTTCAAGACCACTTAATAATGAAGGGTTGAAGAATGAAGAATGAGCGGGGCCTACTGGTGGCGTAAGGGGTTAAGTCTCAGTCTATGACGCTATCAGCAGCCACTGCAACACAAGTTCGATCCCCAGCCAGAGAGATGCCCACATGGTACAGAAGACCTCTCCTGTCTCGCCCATGGCTCCCCTCAGAAGTGTATTTCAGTCTACCTTTTCTACTCCCTGCTCTGTCTCTGGTGAATCCTCTCACCCCCACCCCCACCTCTGACCTACACCCCAACTCTTGTATGCATAAATAAATAAAAAACAATGGATGAAGAATGAGAAATCCATCCTGACAGCTTAGTCCGTCAGTTAACACAGAGTCCGTAGCCAGTGAGATCACCTAGTCTCTGGGCAGGTATTACATGAGATGCAAGCCTCAAAGGGAGAACAATCCACTAATGGCTTTGCTGCAAAACTCACAGAATCTATACTGCCAACTGCCTACAGAGACTTGCTACAGGGTCCTGCCCACCCTCGTCCGATAGAGCCCCCAGTCACCTTAAGATCACCGAGTTATTAGGGCCAAGTGACATCGCTGCTTGAGCTGTAACCAGGATCATCTGAAAAGCCTTCTCAGGCCCTGGGCCTCATGCAAAGCTGGCAGCCTTACTGATTACCACAAAATGGATCTAAGCAGCACCCAAATGTGGGTATGCCATCTCTAAAAGCCAGGAGAAAGCTGCCAAGCTTGTGCCTCTTTTATAGAAGAAGATGAAACAATTAATCTTTCACTTCGGAAAAGATATTCCAAAATGCCCCAGGCAATTGCTCTCCCATAAACTTTTCTGAGCTGACAGACCTTTAGATTTATTTGATTTTTAAATATCCTCTTTTGTGTATGCATCTTACCAAAAGTATAGCTACTTCTTTTTCACCAGGCCAGTGGAATGATGTCATCAATATTGTGGACCAGGATGATTTTCTATAGCACATGTGACGATTATTATCCCTGGAAACTAAAATTTTACTGAAAATTTGAGTGTTGCCATACCTCATATCTGAGGTAAGAGAAAGTATACTACTGTCTCTGTGAGGTAAAAGATCACGGATTCTGGTATTCTGCACTACCTAGAACATCAGAGGGAGTATTTGACAAATTATAGGTTAATACTAGTTGTTAGAAACTGTGATTTGGCCTGTGGTGTCACCATCTGATTAGGTTTATAGTAACCCATTGTGCTCTCTTAAGACCCATAGTTTTTTCTGTAGAGGATAAATTGATTCATTAAATGTAGATACGAGAAGAATCACCACTCTTACACTTTTAAAACAAAAATCTTCTCTGGTGGCACATATCTTTTATATTCTTGGGATTAAAGTATTGGTTTTGGTTTACTATTTTGACAGGTAGGGGTAATTCCAACTTCCATCTGACCCTTCATAGTTAGCAGACTTGGCTCCGCAAAGCCAATGTGATAATTTTCTGGTTGCTGAAATGTCTACAACTACACATTCAAGAGGAAGGAGAAGTACAAGAAGATTTCACAAACTCACTAGGACTACTGAGACATAAATTCATACCCAAAATCTATTTATCACCTCTAGAGAACCGCAGCGGTATTCCAAGTCTTACAGGATTAATGTTAATGAAAGCTAGAATCCAATAAACCCTGAAAAGTCTTGGTGGTTCTGTTTTCCCAGTGCAGACTTGAGATATTCAATAGCTACAGTTTCTTTGAGAAAGGCTAGGATGAAGGTCTGTATTGCATTTTCTTTCTTTTTTTTCCCCAGTTGGCCTCACCAGGATAAATTTTTAATGAAATTTTATTTATTTACCATTTGTTTACATCACTATATAGTTTTGAGGGCACAGCTTCACATGTCAAGATGTACACATGCTTCACTCATCCCCTCCACTCCCTTCTTGTAGTCATTCTCTTTGACATGCTTCTTGACACCCACAAACATCTGCTAATATTGCCAAGAAAATGCAAATGTTTCCTGACCAAACTTTTAAGGAAAAAAGCAGAAGCAGCAGAAATATGGTTTTTGCCTCATTTCTGTCTTCCAAACCTGCACCAGGTGCAATCTAATGGCTGAACTTAAATCATACCCAGAGCCCTGTGAGCAGGGGAGTCTGGGAAATGTGATATTCAGCTCATAACAGTGCAGGCAGCAGTTGGGGCGGACATTGTGGGCAGAGCCACCAAAACCATCACAAACCCAAACACTAAGATCTAATCTTAAATTCTGACAAAGATCCTATGTAGAAATATCTGTTTGCACCCAATGAGTCTACTCTCACTATACTTCTTTATATTCCTCACATACCTTTATAATCTCCTGGCAATTGTAGGTAAACTATAAATTCCAACTGATTGAATTATCAGTTTAGAAAATGTAACAACAGAGAAAGCCATTTGTTTTAATTTTTGACTCATTGCTACAAGTCACTGAAAAATGTCTGCTCCCCACAGCTGCAGCACAAAATATTTGCTGTTGATTTTGAGACCCCAGAGGGTCTTCTGAATCATCCAAGTAACAGTAAATTATATTTGGTAGCATTGTAAATGGAAGTACATTGTACAATATATTCATTTCTGGAAACTGATATAGGGAACCAAAAGACCCTTTTTTTCTATTCACCTCAGAAAATAGTTACTGTTGTAAGGAGAGACACTTTCATGGCTTCTTGCCTTATAGTCACCAATGTACCTTATAGAGGAGTTCCAGAAGGGAATCCCAAACAGTCCATCTTCTCCAAGATCCCACCTTTCTTATCCTGCATTCAGATGTCTTGAAATCCCTGATGTCTCTGGAGTAATCATTTTGCCTGAAACAGAGAACTTCTTTGTGAGTGTTTTTCATAGGAACAAATGACCCAGAGAACTAGAGTCCCATCCTTTCCATTCTTTTCTCAGAACCCAGACTCACATAATGTACCAAATATTGGGCCGAAACCACAACTTGCACACACACACACACACACTGATCCTATCATGACCCCATCGTAGTCATGAAGAACAATGGCTTCAGAACTAAATTGTGTGGCTTCCAACTGTGACTCCACCACAAACAAAATGTTGAGAAAGTTCTATTCCTCAATTTCTTAAACTGGAAAATGAAGATAATAATAGCATCTACCAAAAAGTTGCTTTTGAAGGTTAAATATAAGAATTCTAATCAAGTGCATAGAAAGGACATCTGCCATAAGGTGGGACCCAACATATATCAGCTGTTACTAGCATAGAACATGGATTTGGATGGTTTATTGAGCAGTGACCTCCCCTTGCTGTGTTGACAACCATGAAACACCATGTGCTGGCCGTGCCCATGGTCCCTTCAGAGGAAAGAGGAGACCATAGCTCTTAAGAGAGCTTCACTAAGAGACCATAGCTGGTGGCCACTGAACCAAAGATGAGTGAACCGCCATAATAAAAAGGGGCTAAATATACTTGTTAAAGCCACACAGCAGAATTTTGAGACTGAGAATCTCCCCCTGTGCTCACAGCTCTTCTGGAGCGTTATAACTCACAGCCCTTCAGGCTGTCACTCCTTATACTGCTCCTGCAGGATTAACTCCTGCTGCTCCATGTCATCTCCCATACTTTTCCTGACTTTATGTTTATTTACCAGTTGACTGATTCTGGTTCTCATTGATTTATAAGTCAACTCAGAAAAAAGTGGTTCAAATGCAGGGTATTGAAAACTTGGATCTATATTCTCAACCTGCTTCTTCAATCACTGTGACCCTGTCACATCTCTGGGAAAATCCACTCTCAATTTGCATCTCCCAACCTTGGTGGAGAAGGAACAACAAACGTTAAAGCTCTTAAAGTAGAGCTTTATTTATTCATCCATGTGTACTCATTCAGACAGAACTGTATTATTTTTACACAAAGAAAAATAGCGAATTTTTAATAACTGTAATGAATTTTCTTGACCACTAGGATGCCAAGGAGTTAGGACACTATGCAGCCCTTCAACCAGATGCATCAGAATTGCCTGGAATGACTGCTAAGAGTATAGATTCCTGGGTTCAATCTCATATTTAATTATCAGACTTTGTTAGGGATTTTGGGGGGGGGGTTTACAAAAATGATTGTTAACCAGGAGATTCTTATGAGCCTAAACTTTAAAAACCCCTAAATCTATGAAGATCTGAATGGCCCTATGTGGCCAAGCAAAGAATTCATTGGTGTGCATCCACTCAGCCTTATCCAGTTAGAGCCTTCAGTCAGTTCTGTTACTGTGTCACAGAATTCTCCTTCATTATATGAGTCTGGGTCAATATATTGGTGGGGGTGAAAAAAAACTGAGAAGAAAAATCAAGAAATTACAACCCAAGTTTATTGATGAGCTCTAAGGAAGAAATTGACCCATATGTAGACCAAAACAATATTCCATTTTGGTTCCAAAACTATAGCTTTTCAACACATAGTCTAGAAGCAAAGAGAGTTAACCTAATTGCCTAATTTCCATTGGGAATGTAGGGGAAAGATGACATTGTTGTAATAATGCTATCACATTACATTTGCAAAATAACCTATTCTCTCAAACAGCCTGATAATATTACATTTAAGCCTGACTATATCTCATTTAAACTTTGGATTGTTGATGGAATACTAGTCAGCAATCAAAAAAGATAAACTCATGTCGTTTGCAGCAATATGGATGGAGCTGGAAGGGATTATGCTCGGTAAGATAAGTCAGAAGGAAAAAGAAAAATATCAGATGATTTCTCTTATAGCAGGTATATGATGAAACCAAACAAGGGGTAGGGAAAGGAAAAAGAGAGAGACAAACCTAGCAAATTTTTACAAAGTCATATCACTGAAATAAAATTAAGCATTTCCTATCAATTTGCATGTGCTCAACATGAATATGACAGTCAAATTCTAATTTTGGCTCTAGTTTTTTTGTAATCTGCAATAAATGGTTGTTTACATCACAAAATGCATGCTAATAGTAATAGGCCTACAGTTAATACCTGTAAAAAATCAAGTCATAGACTACTTCTTAGATTTCTTCACTTGTCTCTTGTACAGCTCTTCAGGAGCATCTCTGAGGAGTGTCCAGCAGCAGTCAGCCAGCACAGTAGTGGACCATTTTCCCTGGTATCTTTGTTCCATTGATTCGATATATTGATGAAAATGTTCACCATGTTCATCACTAACCATACCAGGAAGAAATCCAGATGGGAATGAAGGAAGTGAATCTTTAGAGATATATTACAATCAAGTTTCTGCTACTGCATCAGCATGTCTTCTACTAGTTCCTTGTAGTTTTCTGCCCTAACATTCCCAAGAAAGTTTGTAGACACTAGGGGAAAAGCATTCCATGCTTGTTTCTCATCACCTTGCAACAACACCAAGACACTACAGATTAGGGCCTTTTTAAGTCAGTTATGATCTCACTGTTGACCAGTGCTATAAATCAGAGACATACAGCAGGGGAGGGATAGGGAGAGGGATCAAAACGGGCGGGAAAAGCACAAGAGACCATGGTGATGATTCACAGGTGATTTTGGTGGTGGGAATTTTATGGGGATTACACCTGAGAGGAAAAATCAAGCATTATACAAAAATGAACAATGATGTAAATATATATATATATTTACACATATATACATATATATATATACACATATATTTAAGAACAACAACAAAAAAACTTTGCATTGTCGAAGATACCAAAATTACAATGCACTGACTAGTAAGGTTAACAGAAAGCAAGGATTTATTTATCTTCCTCAAATAATTTCTTTTAAACACACTGAGATCTTGAAAACCAGATCAGGAAACTCTACAGCTACAATGTGAGAAATATCCAAACTCTGACTCACAAAATGAGTTTTCCAAGACAATTTTTATCTACAAATATGCAGTCAACAGGAAAAAAAATCTTTATTTGCCAGAATGAAAATTAGCTTCTCTGATTCTCTGGATTTGAGTGCATAAATTTGGTTAATAAAAATACCTGCTGTGGATCAGATTCTAAGGAGATGTATCATGTCTTCAACCACTTCCTGAACTTACTCAAATCTGCCTGTTGAAGAAAGTTTCTCTCTCATACATAATGCCTTTGACCACAAAGTCTCTGCCATCTGCTTTCACACTAGGGAGACATTTTTTGGATTCAGTGATGAAATTTTTAAAAAATCCTATTTGCACAAGTTCAAGTCTTGTTCTCTTACTCTGGATTACCTCCTGCTAAAATTACAAAGAAAAATAACTTTGTTAATTAAAATGATGAAGTGTGAAATGTGTTATTCAAGAATATTGATACCTTCACCTTTTATCTCCAGACTATTGATATTAATATTCCCATGGCCCTTGGTTTTTATTTGTTTATTGGCAATGAGAGCTGTTTTAAATCAGGGCTTCAGACATCATCATGTCAGGTGTCATATACTTCAAATGAGGGGGGAGGCATCTTGATTTTTATACTACCTTTGTATACTTTGCATCAAATACCTCCAGGATATTATCATCCTTAAGAATTTATTAAAATGGGAGAATACAGACTAGTTTAGACAATAAAGAACTATAGAAGGAAATTTAAGATGGGTTAGACAAAAGAAATCTCATTATTGTGGCTGATAAAGGAAGATTCTGAATCCTTAAATCTCATCCCACTGGAGACTTTCTCTGGGTTACAAGAGGACACTGCTCAAGGGCAAGTTCCTGGTCTCCCATACATCCTGGCACTTCAGCCCCAAACCTCCAGTCCTTGCCCTGGGGAACTGAACTTTGAGGCTTCCACCCTCTTTTCTTTGTTTGCCCCTTAGTAGCAGATCTAAAATTAGAGTGGGCTGAATAAGCCTATTACTTGGCTCATTTCTCCCCAGTCCTCCTCATGTTCCTGACTCTCTCATTTAACCATTTTCACTCCAGAGCAGAAAGTATGGGGATGTGTGAGAATGTGAGCAGGCCCTTCCCCTGAATGACCCTCTCTTGCTTCTTTTCTCGGGTCCCGCCCATATCCCCCAAGGAGTTTGGGGAATATGCTCTGGAATTTGACTTTCCATTATCCAGCAAATGAGAGGGAAAACAGTGAAGAAAGTGTGCCTGGGAAAACAAGGGATGCTGGGTGGTTCTGTTTATGATCTTCTCACTTCTACCACAAGAGCCCCACCCTCTCCCATGCTGACCCCTTGAGCGGAACTAATCCACACCAGCATGTCTCCATTTGGGGACAGGGTGTGCAGAGGCGGGAGGAGACTGCATCTCTGCATATCGGAACCATGTCAACCCAATCTCTCCTCGACTCAAGTCTCAGGCACTTTCTTCCCTCTCTGCTTCTGCCAGTGGCCCCACCCTTCTCCCAGGACCGAAGATTTCAGACCATGCTGTCCTCTTTGTGCCCCCAAGCAGTTCAAATAAGTCCTTCACATCATCTGTGACCTCTATAGCTTCCCATGTTGGTTGCGTCGGCTCGAACACAGACTTTGATATTCACATACAAGGATTTAGTATAAGAGACTACTCTGTTAATAGATTCTTGGACTCATCCATCAATCATGTTGTCTCTCTGCTTCCAAATGACTCTTCCTCAGGATTACTGTCTTCATGGCCGATTACTCACCCATCTTTTATAGCTCCCCATTACCCACAGATTGTGTTATAAGGAAATATTAAGAACACAAATTCTGGAGCCAGTAAGTCTGGGCTCTGGTGCTGATTCTGTTACTTATTAACTCTGTTGCTTTAGGTAAGTTACTTAACCTCTCTCTGTGCTTCTCTATGTCCTCCTCCTGATAGAGAGATAATAGAACATATATTTCCAAAGATTAAGCTAAAGATGAAATGAATTCATATGGAACAGGGTCTGGTATTTAATAAGCATACAGTAGTGGTTATTTTCATTGCTCTTGTTATCAAATACGGCCCCAACTTCTTGGTCCAACATCTATTGGCCTATACAATCTGTACCCTGGAACTGCACTCTTAAGATGAGAGCTGCTGGGCCCTCCCTGATGGCCTAAGTGTTAAGTCTTAGCACTATCACCGTTGCAGTCTGAGTTCAATCCCCACCCAAGGAGCTAACCCACATATGGCAGAGCCTCTCCTGTCTTGCCTGCTGCTCCCCTTAGCAGTGTAATTCAGTACATCTGCCTGTTCTGCTCCCCACTCTGTCCTCTCATCCCCTGCACCTCTGGCCTACACCCCAGTTCTTCTATGCATAAGTCAGTCAGTCTTAAAAATAATGAGAGATGTTATCCTGGAATTCCCCAGTAGCCAGTATCCCACTGCAGGTGATAGGCATGGTGGTCAATGCGTCCTTCTCTGCTCTTGTAAAGGAAATACTTGAGTTGAGCCAAAAGTCTAGAAGAAGTATAGAGAGCAAGGGAAGAGAGTGGTTTTCTTCACTTTACCACTCCCAGGACACATGTTATGATTTGAGAAGCCAGAGGGGAGATTTGAGTTGATTATAATCTAATGAGTCTGCCAATTCAGTTTTACTTTTCAGTAAGCACAATGACTGGTGAGTCCTGTGGGCCCTGAGCCAGAATTGTTTCAACTGGTAGCATTATCTGGGTCAGAGTGGGCAGCCTGGAGGGAGAATACCCTGGGCACCGTCGCTTCCACAGCAGAGCAGCAGCAGCCCTTGCCACTGACCCACTGTATGTGGGGGGCAATTTCTCATTTCCAGACTTAGCAAGGGCGCACAGACTGGGAAAGGGAAAGAGAAAGGAAGACGGACAGGGCACAGCAGAATGGGGGGTGAGGTAGAACAATACAGGGGGATCAGAGTCAAGGAGTAGAGGAAAGATGACAGAGACACCCCTTTGTACTACTCTAAGCAATTGTCAATATTTGTTAATAAACTTAGTGAAGTGCAAAATGGAAGATAACCTGGCAAATACAACAAGCCAGCTGGATTCTTGAAGCCTCGGAGTCCTCTTTTTCAGCCATAGCAGGTGGCTGGTTAGAGTTTCTGGGAGTTCCCCAAAGCACCTCAGTTCCTTCTCCTTCCACTGCTTGGGAACAAGGCTGGTCCCAGGCTTCACATCCCCAAACAAACCCTTCCTTTGTTGACAAGAGGAAGTGAGATCCCTGCAGGGGAGGGGGAAGGGAGCCCCGAGATTATCAGAGGGGTGGGGTCCCACCTCCGGAAGCGGGTGGGCATGCCTACTCTTAGAGAGGAGCCCTTCGCACTTTGGGGTGAAGATGTAGTCATCCTGAATTACTGGATCTCCACAAATATTCACCATTTCCTCACAGTACATTGTGGGGAGATGGTAAAAGAGCGTACATTTCTGAGCTATCTCTTCCTCATAGGTGAATCCTTTCATGACTATTACAGGTAGAATCAGAGACCAGATTCACAGATCAGCTTAGCCTTTAGCTAGCCCCCAATCTCCTCCAAAACAATAAAAACCCTGCAAATATGGAGAAATGCCAAGGTGTGCAATTTATTTAAACGGTATTTTTCAAAAGCCACGAAACCCTTCTCTATTAAAAGTTCTAGACAGGGGATAGATGCATTTGTTGAAAATAAGAAGGGGGAGTATTGATAAAACTACTCTTTAGGCTAGAGGGCACCAATTCATTTTTCTTTGACTTCTCCTAAAGGTCCCCAGCGCTGCAATAGCACTGTACTTTTTCTTGTTTGGTTTTGTTTTCGTTTACCCTAGGGCAGGGGCAGGGACCTGGGGAGGATGAGGTCCATGTTCTGTGGCAACAGGTTAAGTCCTTAGAGGGTTCTTAGGTTTTTTCCACTTCACTCCAACTGGGGCCACCTCTGTCTAGTCAAGCCACTGTCACCTCTCACCTGCTCGCCTCTGTCGCTCCCACTCTTGACCTCTTTACAACCTACCCTCCAAATGGCAGCCAGCAAGCAGGGCACTCCCTCAGGCGTGCCCCCTCCCACTTCCTGCACCCTGTTCCTTTCCTGCCTTGCCTTCACCGCACTCACCCTCGTTCAAGAATGTACCTAGGTGGAATTACTTGACTAACGGCACTTGATCCAGGAGGTGAAGGACAGGTCTCACCACAACAGCTCCAGCGCCTGGTGCAATGCCCAGCAACGAATGGGCTGGAGCTGTGCTCACTGGCTCGGTCAGATCACGTGGGTGTGGGGGAGGAAGTGGGAATGTAGGAAAAGCTGTCAATCACGGGCGAAGGCACGTGACCTTAGCTGGCCCATCAGAAAATGCTTCCTGAGTGATTCAAACCTGAAGCTGTGCGAAGCCTTCTGTCTGGGGTTAGGTTCTTCCATAAGCAGACTTTGAGTAGAAGTGATTGTTTTTAAGAAGAAACTAGTAGAGATGCAGGAGCAGGCTAGAGAAGCAGCCACGCAATGGCGCGGGCATCGGCTGAGGAGTGGGAGGCTAAGTGAAGCCTCTGGGAGGCTGAGCAGGTGGGGTTGGTCCCGACAGGAAGCTTGGTCGAGAGCCCTCAGTGCCCTTCTTCCTCCTCTTTGTCTCCATGTGGAGCCACAAACTCCAGATGAAAGGCTGCCACAGCCACCTGCCTGCGCTTTGGTTCTGGCTCACTTTCCATCTGCTTTCTCAGACTCGGCCTTGGTCTCCCTCCGCTGAACCCACAGGTTTTGCATTTTGCTATTTTCCATCTGCACCTGGCTCCAGATGTTGGCACCATGCAAACTCTCTGCTTGGCCCTCTGCCCGGCCTCCTGGTTTCTATGCACCTTCCTAGGAGGGAGATCTAAGGCTCAAAGACATCGCCCAGTTCCAAGACCTTGTGCTTATTTGTGCTTAAATATTTTATTGAAGGGCAAACCTGGAATCTACTAAAGTCTCCTGACATGTTTAAAATAACTAGACATTTGAGGGGTTTTCCTCAGTGTTTTCATCTAAGGAAGCTTAAATGACTATGAGGGGGAAAACTGCCTTTTAAAAATATCATTGCTCCTCTTACTTCAGCCATCTCCATCACTGCTTATGTGAGCTACCTCTTATTAATGCAACTGAAGACTCAAACTTCATGCATTTGCATACACATTTCATTCTCAGGCTTAGAGAAGATAACTTCCCTGGAGTCACACAGCTGGTATGTGGAAAGGCTTATATTCCAATCTGGGTCTATCTGCCTTCCAACTCATGCTTCACCCAACTTTTGCCAAAAATCATATCTCCTGGGCTGAATGCCAAGAACTAAATCCACAGAGCGTTTAGAGTATAAGGAGGAGAAACAAAGTAGGTCTTGGAAATGCTTTGAAAGCAGTTTCTAAGTATCTGGGCTTCATTCCATGACTAAAAGATCCCAAGTCCTTCACCACTTATACTACAGCTCATTCATTTATTCATTCACTCAACAAATACTTACAGAGCTCTCCTCGTGTGAGTCTCTGTTCTAGGTACTGGGTGTTTGTCAATGAACAAAACACACCAAAAGAACCAAAACCCACCTCTATGATTGTTCATATAGTTTACATTCTGAGCTGCAAGAAGGAGGATGAAAGAAGGGGTAGAGGTAAGCAATGAACAGTAAAAATTAAGTAAATTTTGTGGTGATCACAATGGGGAAATTTGGAGAGCAACTTAAAATAGGGTGGTCAAGTTAGGCCTCCCTGAGAAGGTGACTTTGTGCAGTCACCTTGACTGCTCAAGCAGACTGGAAGGGATTGAGAGAGTGAGGCACTTTTGTTAACTTGAGAAAGAATGGTGCAGGCAGAGGAATCAGTTCGTGCAAAGGCCCTGAGGCATGTCCAGGAAACAGTGACAAGGCCTTTGTGACTGGAAATGAAGGTGATTGGAGATGATGACTCAGAAGAGTCACCAGAAAGTCTGGAAATAAGGCACTACTTCATAGGGTGGTCTCTCAAATATCAGTAACATGGTAGTTTTTCCAACTCCACCGAGCCCTTAAGGTATTTATATACTCACCATTTTGCAATCAAAAAAATTCCAAATGAAAAGAATCATGGTAGTATGTGATAGCTTCATTAGCACCCCCCCACCCCAACTCCCACACTTTACTCAAATTTACAAGAAGCTGGGGTGACTGGAAACCAGAAGAGGCAAAAGTCCCCATTTCTCAGGCCATCTGCAGCTGTCTCCTCTGCACGCCTTCTCTCCCTACAGAGCCTGAGCCCCTCATTCCTCCCTGCACGCTCAGGGCCAGCCCAAACCTCAGATCTTACTGCTGCTCACCTTCTGCAGGAAGACTTTCGGAGAACTTCCGCTTTGTTCCTGGGGCCCTTCCCCAACCTGGGGCCCATTCTAGAATATATTCAACTTGATGCCTCCTGCCAGAAATCACAGTGATCTGTCACCTATGAAGACCAACCTTTCCCTAGGGACTGGGGCTCCCACCCCAGGGCTGGGGAACCTCCCAGGTGCTACTTTCATTTTTCTGGACTGGATTTTCATAACTGGGCCATATCACTTTCCTTCTCTTTTATGAATTCCTACTCGTGTTGCTAACCTATAGAACCCTATAGAAAGGCCTATATATAGCACAGGAGGGTTCAGGGGTGGGGGATACTTGCCAAGACTGGACACTGTCCAGCTCACACACTTTGGTGTTCGGGTCCACGTAAGGCAAGCCCGAGGGACAGTGGTCCAGGTCAGTCTGACACATGTAACTTGAATAAGGGGGCTGGGAGTACTTAACAAAATAAACCCAAAGCGCTAGAAGTCACCGACATTCTTGACAGAATTCTGTTTCAAATATTTTTTTGTACTATGTATAAAGCATCGATTTTTTTAAAAGATTTATTTATTTATGCATCCAAGAGCTGGGGTGTAGGCCAGAGATATGGGGGGGTGAGAGGATTCACCAGAGACAGAGTGGGGAGCAGAACAGGCAGATCGACTGAAATACACTGCTGAGGGGAGCAGCAGGTGAGACAAGAAGGTCCATTGCACCTTGTGGGAAGCTCCCTGGCCAGGGATTAAACTCCCTCAAACTCCTGCTGCAGTGGCTGCCTATAGCTTCATAGTGCTGAGACTTAATCCCTTGTGCCACCAGGGAGGCCCTAAAGCATCAATTTTTTTTTCCACAACTCACACATAGTTATTTTTTAAAATCCTGAATTATATATATAGAAAATAGAAGCTTCTCTACCCTATCCTACCCCTTCCTCACTCCCTATCCCCCTGCCCAGGGGTACTCACAGTTGACATTCCAGATAGATCTCCTGTGCCTATACAAACTCATGTAATTTTTTATTACATACACTGCTCTATAGCTTATCTTTGTTTTTCAAAGTATATTACAGAACATTTCTAGCCATTTATTGTGGGAACATTAACACATATATCCAAGTCATTCTTTTTCAACAACTCCTTTAATCTATAGTGTAAACATATTATTATGGAATCAAGTAGCCATTATTTAATTAGTATCCTATTGATAATATTAAAGAATTTTTTCTTTTGCTAGAACAAACAATGCTGCAATGAACTGTCTTATGAATGCATCTTTGAACCTAGGTATGAGTAATTGTATAGAACAAGTTCCCAGAAGGGAAACTGCAGGATAGCCACTGCCAAAGTGACCTTCAAAAAGTCTTTCTGCCCTCTTGCCAACAGTGTGTAAGCCATTGAGGAGACGTGGATTCTAAGTATTTTTACAATGTACTTTTCCCAAGAGAAGGGAGGCAGAATTGCCATTGGGAGCTACCATTATTAACCAGGAAGGCATCAAAATGCATTAGATCTCAGAGACAAGGCTAGCCCATGAAGAGCAAATAAGCAGCAAAATCAGGGGCCAAGACACATACCAGAGGCAGTGCAAGTTTGAGTTGAGTCTGGTTTTTTTTTTAGGGCAGTGCCTCCTATGAGAATTCATTTTGCACCCTAAAGGTGTCTGCAATGTTGAAAGGCGTTGTGCCAGGCTGGACAAGCAACTCTGCAAATCTGGTGTTTTCTATCTGAATTAATTGGGAGGGAGCAGAGCAGAGCTCTCTGCTCCCTGTGGCTCTGGAACAGAGGTGACATTGCCATGTGTGGACCAGGACTATTTACACAAACACATTCGTCCTGTGCTACTCTCCCCCAAGGGAAAGAACAGACAGTCAAGCTCTCAGGGCAACTTGGGATTTGAGCTGCCTCTGAACAGGACCCAGCCTCTGTAGTCCTCCACAGGAAGAAGACAAAGCCATAAACTGAGGTCAGCATCTCAAGGTGGAAGTCCAGATATGCTACTTAACAGCTGGGTGGCAGATAATTTAAGTTCTCTGAGTCCCTTTCTTACAGAAAACGCGGCTATAATTAAGCCTCAAAGGACTGTTGTAAAGATTAAGCAGGATGGAGAGCACCTGAAGGATGAGTGACCTGCAGTGCTGCTCCTGTGGCCTGGCTGGGAAGGAGCGAAGGAGCTGTGTTCAGTATGTCCCGCATCCAGGCCCACAGAATTTGATACCACCGTTGAGAACCTGAGGGGAAATATGGAGATTCCCTGATGTTCTCCACAATTACGTGATCTACTGTTAACTTCACCTTTAGGTCCCTAATCATCTAAATTAAAGTGGAGTGTCCACAATGACTCCAAACAAACCCAATTCAAATTTGTCTTAGCTGTCTTTTTTAAGTGTTTTATGGAGAAAAGATAAAATTAATGAAAAGTTTCCAACACAAAGTCCTGCAAACTGACTCTGTGGAAAAGGCAGCAAGTAAAAATCATCAGGCAATATTTAATTTCCTTGATATTAATTCACATAATATGAAATAGTTGATTTCATAATAGTTTCTACTCCAAACCATGAAAGAATGATGTAGTCAATGTTGGTATAAACGCCATCTTTTTCACAATTTTGGGTATTTGCAAAGATATTCTTATTTTAAAAAGAATGCAAGCATTGATGATTAATCATCCAATGGCTAATATTTTTGCAAGAGATGTCAGAAAGATCTTGGGTAAATTCAGGAATTTTTCTTTAGTTCTAACAGCTTTTAAGAAGTGTGATTTCCAATATTTACCACCAGAGGGCACTGCTGCAAAATCGAGTCTCAAAGTCACGTTGGATGTGTTGGCGCTGCTGTCACGGAAATGCTTCCCTTTAAACAAAATGCTCCCGTTTATTAGAACAAAACTTTGAATACAAATACCTCATACTCGTATTGACTGAGAACAAAATGTCTCGCTACATGCAAACACTGATATAAACACAAATAATTTCAGAATAGTTACAACGAAGTATTGTTTTCTTCTTAAAAGTGGAAGCGCATAAAGTTAAAAATAGGGTGGAACCAAGAACATGTTCAGAATAACCAGCCCCTCATCTCTTAGCCTCACATCTCTGCGTTCTTCTAGTTCTTGCCATCCGTACCACTCTGGTGGATTTAGCATCTCATAAGCTCCAGAGAGGCAGTATTGTAAAGAATCAGTATCTAGAAAAAAACTAGGTTCTAATCCCAGTTTTCCATATAATAGTTCTGTGCCCTTAAGAAAGTCTGTAAGCCTCAGTTTCCTCACCAGTAAAATGGAAATATTAATACTTACATTGTCAAGCTATGGCAAGAGGTAGGAAATTGTGCTTATAATAAAGTCCCTAGCACATTCTGTGCCTAATTCAATGTTGACATTTACTAGGATTGTATATGGGATTTATGCACATAAAGATCCTAGGAAAGAAATACTATTGTTATCCCTTTTTTAACAGACATGAAAACAGGTTAAATAACACACCAAAGGTTACAGACCGACTAAGTATCCAGCAGACGGAGAGAACTCATGTTATTTTTACTTTCCACACTGCTTCCCCTTGGGAGGTGGAGGGTGGGCGCAGGCACCATGTATTCTGCTCCTTTGCACTTCCAAGGCTGATTAACATGGTTGGTACTCAATAAATGCCTGGTGGAGATGATGAATATGCAGATGTAGCTGCTTTGCAGGGGAAACCCGAGATAAAAATGCAATTTGCTCTGAAAAGTCACAAGAACTTTACCTAAGTGATGTATTGTTATTAAATAATAGTATTACTATGACGAAATACACCGCTGGTCTCGCAGATTGCAGGGTAATTATATGCAGAGACTGTAACTCAATCCAAAAGGTGCTACATTTCCAGGAAAGAGAGAGAAAGGGAGGTCAGCTAGGCCCTAGGTGGCTCAGTTTCTGAGCAGGGAGAGGAGCGGGGGCCCGTGTAGGAGGCAGGGGGGACAAGGGGGCACTGAGACATTCACTGGCAAGCTGACCCAGGACCTGGCAGGTAACCACATGGCCCAGCCACTCCTCCCCAGCAAGACCCAAAGAACGATCTGCACCTGACGTGCTGTAGGGTCAATGGAAGTGATCAGGTTTTTTCCGCCCTCCCGCCATTAGAATCCATGATCGACACCTGTAGTCTTACACGCCTGCCTGATGCCGGACACCTGGAGTATGGTGTGGGCATGCATGAGTGGGCACACTGAGCCTGGAGACTGAGCATATAAGGGCAGCAGCAGAGGCCTATGTGGCAGAGGGCAGTAGAGACCAGAGGAGAGACCACCACAGAACGCCAGAGGGCCCAGGAAGAGAAGATTCGCCAGAGACGAGGACGCCTCCCCGCCTGCCCTGCACCTGGTTGCCTCACTACATGTGGTGTAGAAAGATCATTCAAAGTCTGAAAAGCCACTGAGAGCTCCAGGACTTCCCTTCACCTGTCTGCCCAGATCATAGAGAACCTGCTCTGTGCCTTGCAGGTGCTACAGGCAGCTTTAGCCCAGGAGCCCCGTGAAGGAAGTCAGTCTTTGCTTCCCAGCCTGTGTGTCTATCCTTGCCCCCAGCCCATTAGTTTCTTCCATCAGAGATTATGACTTCCCCATCATGTATTGCCCATGCCAAGTCTAATAACATGTTCAGTAACTCTCCACTGTTTGACAAATTAAAGGCCCCACACTCTCCACGAACAGCACAGAAAGAGGCTTTTGCCAACATCTGTCCTGAAGCATCAACGTCAAGTGCTTTCAGCCACAGCACCCTCAGCACGCTGGGACCAGCGTTTTCTTGTTGCACAGGCGGTAAGCAGCACGGGCCTGCTGCTGCTAGAGACAGAAGCTAATTACAGCAACCTGAACCTGCCATGACTAACATGCTGATTTAATTTCAAATATTTGTTTGTTGACCTACAGAAATAAAATACATGGCCTCACGGGCCAGGCCACCACTGGGGCCCCAGGAGAAATGTCTGTGTGCAAAGCAATTACGTAGGCCCTGTCCAGGCAGGGGTTGGGTTGCATGGTGATACCTGGAACAGAACTTTCCACTCTGGAAAGATGTCAGTTCTGTGGGGAATGTGGTTCAAATTGGGCAGTGAATGAAAGGCATGAAGCTGGCCGCAGAAGGCCCTCAGCTAGGGAATTTTCTCCAGCAGGAAGGCTAATTTATGGAAATAATAAAATAGCTCCATTCATAGAGAATCCACTATGCATCATGTCCTTTGTACATTTTTACATCTATTCCTCCCATTTTCATAAGACAGATAGCACTACTCCAATTTTACAGGTGTAAAAAAATTGAGCTTTAAGAGGTTAAATAACTTACCCATGGTCATAGTAATAACAGTACGAGATTTATTGGATGTTCACTATAATTCTGAACTGAGCACTTAATAGAATACCTCTCAGCCTCATGCTAATCCTATAAGGTAGGTTTTTATTAACTCCGTTTTCCAGATGAGGAAACTGAGGCTTAGGGAGGTTAAGTCACTTGTTCAAGATCAGAGCCAGGGTTCCTATGGTGATAACAGCAGCTAATATTTATGGCAGGCAGATTGTCTCATGTCTTTTTTCATTTCAGTTCTCACAATAACAACATCTCATTGCAATGTAGGGGTCAGTATTCCTATTTACACATGAAGAACTGAGACTCAAGATGGATTTCGGCATACACAGTCACACCCCAGCATTCAAGCCTGATATCACGGTCTATCTAACCGCCTGAGCTAGACTTCCTAGATCTAAGATTTAACCCCAGTCTATCTGGCTTCAAAGCCCCCACTGCTCAAGATGTACAATTCTCCAATAAGGCTTTTGTCGAAGTAGAAGCAATTGCCCTTTAAGTCCAAGCATAGTAGCACAGGCAACTCTGATCCCAGGGCAGTCAAAGCAAATTGAAAGCAGGTGGAGCTACAAGGAGACTAGGATAAGAAGAGTAGGCCCAAGGCTAGAAGTTAAACCGTCGCCCGAATGATCAGCCAAGGAGCCCTGTCCAGCCAGTCAGGAGCAGCCAAATCAGCAGTGAGAGTCCATCCAAGCCCAGGAATTTGGAGCAGGCTTGTTATCAACAATGATGGTGCTCATGCAGTAATATTTATTTACTGAGTGTCAGGTGTGAGACCAGTTCAGACCCCCATGGACACTCTCCCTTATGTTCTACACCCATTTTATGTACAAGGTAAGTATGTAAAGACCTCAGAGGCTTAAACGAGCTGTGCAAGGTGACTCATGGGAGAGTTAAAGCCAGCACCTGGATCCAGACCTCACCAAATCGAGCTCTTTCCACCATTAACATCACCAAGGGGTGAACTAATTTAATGCCTCAGCCAATTAAGTTTCATCATCTACACAATGAGCTCATAAGTTCCTTTCCCCTTTTAAAAGGGAAGGATTAAGGCATTTCTTTAAAAAAAAAAATCTTCCAAAGACTAAAATTTTCCAAGCTGTTTCTAAATAAATATTCCTTTAAGGATGCAGGATCCTTGAAAAGATAGCCAGAGCATCAAAACAAGATACATCTCCAGTGTTTATCATGACTAATTAAACCAACAAAACATGAAATGGAAGTGGAATTGTATCACCGTTCATGAAAGCAGGCGGTTATTTAGACACACACACACATTCATAAACACCTTCACTGGCCTGTAATTAACGGAGATTCCACTCAACAAGAAAGTGGGCAGGTCCATGTGGACTTGGATTCTGTGAAGATTCCTCAGTGCACGTAGTACTTTATTCCTTCCTTCCCTGCTCCCCGGCCCCATCCTCCATAAGCAGTTTATACTCAAAATTATCAGTAAGTTCCCAGGGAAATCCCTGAAAGATGCAACAGGACTAGAACAGAGCTCACCGCTTTGTTAATTATCTCCAACACAGTCATTAGTCATGAGTCACAGAACATGAGGTGGAGGGTGTCCCGGAAGTTCCCCATCACGAGAAGCCAGTTTCTTTCTCCTCTGCAGCCTCTCCCTCAGCAGGAAGAAAAACCCCAGAAGATCATGCTGACTTGATACCTTCACTTAAAGTTAGGAAATACCTTTTAATTCATGTTTGTCTAATTCAGAGTCACAAAACGGGGCCAAAAAAAAAAGTACTAGTAAACATTTCTTTGGAAGTATTCACAGCTGAATGTTTTCATATGCCACAAGAATTGTAACAAATTTGTGCTGAAGTCTACGTATTTAGGCATTCTGTGGGATGGGTTTATTACTTTATATATTGCTAAATCCCCGGTGACTGTCACTTAATTAAATGCACAGAAGTCTTCACGGATGTATTTCTAATTTAACGTTTTTATGCTGCGTCTCAGAGGTCTCATTTCCCTTCAGAAAGTTTTACTACCATAAAAAGAGAGATTAATGAGATCAAAGGACTACTCTCTCTCCTCAGGCTGAGACCTGCTGGTATCTGAACTCTGGGTTCAGTGCGGAGGTCAAAGGAGCACCTTATCAAGAGGGAAACCCCTTTCCTCCACCAATTTGAGCATCTCTCACCTGCCAGCGCATACCCAACTGGTAGCATTCTTTGGTTCTAGAATTCCATAGAGATATTGCAGAACTGCACACTTAAAATTCTTATCAACACATTTCTCCACCCCATCCACCATCTTGGCAGAAGTTCTTGTAAAACTGATGAAGAAAGTCAATGCCATGATCTCGTCAAAACACTCAGGCTTGTCATGAAAGAACGTGTATGTCATTGTTAAGTCCTGGGGACAGCCACAACTTCTGGTGCTGTTAGGTTTCCTCCTCTTTCTAACAAGCTAACAGGAATGTTTAACCTCTGGGGTGCAATGTTGAACAGCTTAAAACAGAGCATGAGCCCTGTTCCCATCTCACCCACATCCATCTTCTCCAGACTTCACTATCTTTGTCTGAAGAAATGAAAGAATTAGCTTTGAAAAGGCATCAATAAGAGAGCAAAAGTTTGTCTACTGCATGTTCTATCAACCAGCACTTTTATAACTGGTCTGCCTACAAATGTATAAAGATTATTGTTTAAAAATTTAATTTTGAAATCCTATGATCCTGTGGCATCACCCTCAGCCACTCAGTGTCCCTGTCCGGGGGATGTGGTTTCATCAGTATCTCTGTCTGTCCATTCCCTCCGTTCCCCTGCCTTCCTCGGTTAGGGACTTCATCTTGCTGCCCTGGCCTGCCAGTGTTGTCTTCTCAATGATGTTCTTACCAATCTATCCCACACTTCACTATCCCCCTTATTACTTACTCTATAGGACAGGTCCAGTTTTTGCCAATCTCCTGCTCACTAGCCTCACCCCCACTGCCCACGACTGCCACTGTGATCTGCCATTGTGTCCTCTCCACCAGGTGGTCCCCAGTCTCTGCCTCTCCAAACTCATTCTGCAGTGTTTCTCTTGATGTACCTCCCTGTGATGTCCCACCTTCCACCGTTCACTCCTGAAATTTCAGATCACCTTGTTGCCCCATCTTTGCCTGTCAGCTTCTTACCCCACCTTTTCAAATACTGCCACCTTCATAAAGGTTATTATGACTCCAAACCCACCCACTCCTTCCAACAAACACACACAAGATATGATCCTGCTCTCCTCTGAATCTGCATTGCATTTTGCACTTCTCTGAAGATGCCATACTTTAGGCAGTGTGAGAACTAGCCCTAACCACAAACACCCTAGGATGGCACATGCAAATCTGTATTCTTACAATGCTTACTTAGTATGACACACTAAATGTGTACAGTACACACATAATAACTGTGTACCAAATTCTCAGGAAATATTACTGAGTGCTATGCACTGAAAGTGACTTCCCCAAATCTGCATATTGAAGCTTTAATCCCCAATGTGACAGTATTTAGGGCCTCCCTGGTGGCCTAGGGGTTCATCTTGCCTTCCAAATTATTTAGAAGATTTTTAAATGTTCATGCCTGTTAAAGATTTTAAAAACATAGCACTGTGCTGAAAGACTTAATAGTATATGAGAGCATGCAAAATAAAATATTTTAATCAACAGTCACCCTGCCATTTGGTGAGCAAGATCCTATGGATTTGACAGTTCCAATATACATCATCATGAATGTTGTTATTGAATATATCCCAATGATCTGAAACCAGCTTATGTCCCCATGCCCAATCCTTGTCCCTTTCTCTGTGGAGTTTCTTTATAGATGTCTTTTAAATTCAGGTTGTATTGAATTTTTGGCATTTATAAAACTATCACTTTAAAAAGGAAGTTCAAAAAGTAATAAGCAGACCCAGATTTGGGTTCAGTGCCCAAAATAAAATGCAATTTCTTCATTTTAATAGGCTCCAGCCAAATGGCCAGTCCAATATGTAACATATGTCCAGCCAACTGGTAGGAGTCCATGCATTTGGTTCCTTCTGTAGATTAATGAGATTATGGCATTGTTAAAAAGAGGCAGAAATGCTAATTTGACATCTTCCATGATATACTTTACGGTTTGGGGTGGGGGTTCTGCATTTTAAGACATTTTTAATTACTTCGGTTTGCTGTGCCAGTGAAGACCATATGCCCATTCTTGTCCCTCCACGGCTGTCTCCATTGTCACCTGCACATTCCCAGGCAGAGTGGGCTGTTGAGAACTTGATTATCTCAGCCTCTGTCTGCAACACTCAAGGGCAAACTTCTCTTCCCACTTGTGCATGGACCTTTCCATTAAAGCTGTTTCAGAAGAAAATAAAAGTCCCTGATGAATTCAAAGCTAAAGAATGAGCTGACCTTTAATGAGAACTTAAATCAAACACTAGGAGATCACCTGTTTTTAAGAGCAAGGCACATAGTAAGAGACTCACTTATCAGAGGTACATGCTTCTGTGACTTGGGAAAAAAATTAGAACCTTACTCATATTTTATATATTATCTACTTTAAAAGAATCATTTGTAGTTTGCAATTTGTCACTGGGCTCTGTGCTGTAGGTTACCCCAAAAGGTTGATGTGTGATATACATACAGGGGCATTATTTCATCCCCTGTAAAAGCTTCTGAACACTCTAAGAAACTTTAGCAAAGTGGAGTTTTGATCATCAGGAGAGACTCATCCCATAAACATCCCTTTATACGATGGTGTCTCTCCAAACTCTTTTTGCAAAGCTTATTTAGAACTGAGGGCCAGAATTCCCCCCCAAAAAAGTATGCAAGTTAAATCAGGAATAATAATGATAACTTGACATTTATGAGGTACCTACTATGAGCTAGACAGCATTCTAATTTATTCATTTAATTCTCATAATTACGCTATGAGATACATACTATTATGATTTCTTTCTTATAAAGAAACGGAAGCACAGAAATGTGAAGTAATTTGCCCAAGATCACCCAGCTAGAAATACTATGGCCAGAATTTGAACTCAGACTTTGAACCCACTATGCTATACTAAAAAGAAGAAAATGAACAAAGTCCATCCCCTCCTCCACTGATAATATAAAGATAAAAGGACAGGCTTATTTTTCCAAATTCTCTTGAGTAGTTGTTGAAAACATTGTTTTCCTTGAACATGTTTTAACATTTTGGGGTTCCAAAGTAGGAAATAATGGTGTATAGTTACATAGTGGACAATAGCAGCCCTTCAGTGAGAAGGTATGCAGGAACATGATGCAAAACAAAACACAAGCATAGGCACCCAAATTCACCCAGCAAGAACACAGAGGGCAGTAAGAGAACATGAGTCCCTTTCTTCTCCACCCAACACCTGCTCCTCCTATAAGCTCTTCTTGATCTTGTGTTACAGAAGGCAGCAAGTGACTCCAGATGTGCTTGGAAACAGGAACTTCCCCACCACCTCCAGGCAGTCATTTCCTGCACAGATGAATAGTGGAGAGGACTGTCATCCCCAGGAAAAGGGGTGGAAAGTAGTAAGAAGGCTGTCATTGAGGGGTTGTTTGATGCCAACATCTCTTGACTATCCCCAGCCTGCGATACACCCTCTTTTGGGGCTTCTAGGGACCAGGAAAATAGAAAATAGAAAGCACTTGGAGGCTGGGGGTGGGAGGGAGAGATTGGCAGGAAACATCTGTGTTCCCCTTCTTTTCTTTTCTTCACTGAGTAGAATATTTTCTGAGAATATGGGCCAGTAGCCATAGGATGAGATTTAGAGTTTGACTGAACATCAAATATACCACTTTCCAGTCATGAGACCATAGACAAGTCACTTAACCTGCTCTTTGCTCAGGCCATCACTACCTGATATTCTACCGGTTGCCTTGAGATTAAGTGCAAGCTTTTTATGATAATCCTGAGGATCTGGACCTTGCTTACTTCCTCACCCTCACTTCTCACTCAAAATCTATATTCCAGTCAGAATTAACTTTCAAAAGTCATGCTAGTACCCACTTCTGGGCATATTCTGTTCCCAGTTCTCTGTTAGTCAGTGAGTCAATAATTATGCCTTAATCATCATCACGTACTAGATATTCAACTACACTATTCACACACTAACTTGATATCCAGGGTAGCAAAGTCAAAATCATGTGCGTCATTTATATTTATGACGTTCATATTCTCTCTCTCTCTCTCTCTCTCTCTCTCTCTCTCTCTCTCTCTCTCTCTCTCTCTCTTTCTCTCATACACACACACACACACACACACACACACACACACACACACACAGTGTCTAGGACACTAAAATGGTTTCAAAGAACAAAGAGTTAGTTAATCACCATCCACTGAGAGCTCATTCAATGCCAGCTAGAGGCTGAGGCAGAGGAACAATGATAGATGAGACATAAGCCATGTCCTTTGGGAGTCCACAGTCTTTTGGTAGGAACTGGCACATAAGCAAATAACTCCACAATGCAGTAAATGCATCAGCTGGGGGAAATGCAGGGTAGTACCTTGGGAGCCCAGAGGAGGGAGGTAGAGCACAACCTAGTCAGACCTTAAAAGTCTTACAGACGCTGTCTCCCTGTTCTTGCCTAACTCCTGACTAAACCTTTAGTCCACTTGCTCTCATTCTGTCCTCTGTGAAAATGGAGAACAATTCATCAACATCTTCCTCGTAATAACAGCCTCAACCCACCATAAAGGACAGCTCTAATGGACAAAGGAGTCACCAAGAACACAGTATTTCTCTGAATATTTCACTGTCACAGAAATCTATGACAGGACTTGGAACATGTCCAGCCGAGCTAACAGGAGCTTCCTGAACACTAGTTATTTTACCATTTCATAGTTAAGCTATTTGTGGGTGCTGTGTCAATGTTTCCAGTGTGGGACAACTTAAGTGCTGACTTGTTCTTCAACTTGAGGCACACACATTATTTTGTGTTTTGAAATACGGAGCTCAATTAGATTCAGAATCATTGCTAAATTAAAAAAAAAAACCTATGAGTTATCAGTGAGGTAAAGTCTCATTTTTCTGCTGATGAGGAAGGACAAATATTTCTTTCTGTTCTGAGCGTGCTTTCAGAGCAAGACACATGGAGGAATCCGCTGCCAAAGACAGTCTTTGGAACAGGTGGCAGACAGTCCTCTAGCAGCTGGGGCTGGGTGCTCAGAAAGGCGTCTGTGACCTATCCCTCGCCACAGCCTTACTCTGGCCACCAGAGTCCCCATTACAGAGAGCCTCCTGAGATAAAGAGCACTGTTATAAGGGACAATAACCTTATTTTCCATTCACAAGGACCAACAATTCTGACAACTGCTAAATACCACCCACCGCATGTGGGGCTGGGAAACAGACCTGGTTAAATGTCACAGGATGATGCATTGGTAGCATGAGTGCCCTCAGCTCAGATGGGGTCAGTGACACAAGGCCATTGCAAGAGTGTATTATTTTTCACTGCTGCCTTGACAAATCACCACAGACTGGGTGGCTTAAGCAACAGAAATTTATTTTCTCACAATTCTAGAAACTAACCAAGATCAAGTGTCTACAGGGTTGGCTTCCTCCAAGACCTCTTTGCGTGGCTTGTGGATGGCCATCTTCTCCTTGGGCCTTCTCATGGTCTTTCCTCTGTATTTTGGTCTTATGTCCTCTTCTTATAAGGACGCTAGTCATCTGGAGTAGGGCTGACCCCAACAAACTCATTTAAGAATAATTATCTCTTTAAGACACTATCTCCAAATACAGCCACATTCTAAAGCTAGGACTTCAACCTGTGAATTTTGGGGAGTCTCAATTCAGCTCATAACAAGGAGTGGAAAAGAAAATATGGAATGAGGACAGAGGGATGAGATTAGGCATTCACTCAGTGTTTCTGATTATGGAAAGTCAGGGAAGAGTGAAGGATCCCAGTAACCCCCTCCCTGCTAATGATTTCAAAACCCAGTTATCCTGTTGTGACCTCTCTCAAGTTCCAGGTCCACATTTTCAATTACCTACTGGATTCGTGCCACCTGCATGACCTGCCAACATCTTAAACAAACACAGGAAAACTCAGATTGAACTCACTTCTGATTTCTATTATTACCCTCACCAAACTTCCAGGAATTTTTCATCCTTTCCCTCGGTATCACCAAAGCCCTTTGCTCTTGCTTTGTTGTGTCACATGCACCCATCCCCTTTTCTGAGGCCAACTGCCATCACATCTCCTCCAGCCACTGAAAACATCCTGACCATTAAATACACCGCCCAACAGATCTCTGTACTTCTAAGCTCTCATGCTACCAACCATATTACTGTTAGATTAATTTTAGTAAACACCGCTTTCACCAAAACTGCCTCTGCTCCCAAACTATCTTTGGCTCCCTGCTCTCACCAAGAAATATGTAACCTAGCATTTGAGACTTCCAGCCTGATCCCTTCAAGTTTGAGAGTCAACTCCTTCCTTAAAACATTCTGGAAAAAACTGGAAATGAAGGAGTGAAGGAACACCTCTACACAAACCTATCGCTTCCATAAGATGACATAAAAATCATCTCCTGTACTCACCTTGAAAATGTCATGCACATGCTCATGTGCCCAATTTTGCTTCTTCTCTAAATTCAATCCTTCTTCTAGTTCCATAACAATCCTTCATTCCTACCTTTCCCTATCACTGAAAATCTCTGAATCTTAATTCATTCAACAGCTCTTAGCATCTGTAGCACCCCATTTAGCACTAAGTATGATACTGTTTGTGTTTTTCATTCTCTATTCCTGTGTGTTATCTTACTCCACAACTGCATGTGTGAGTATGCCTCACTCCACAAGGGCAGGTAATAATCCCCACGGCACATAATAATTACAACAACATAATAATTACAGGCAACAATAATAACCAAAGACAACGCAATAATAATAATCAAAGACAAGAATAATATCCAAAGAGTGTTTTCCATGTACCGGGTACTATACAAAGTGTTTTCTAGCATTAGCTCATTTAATTCAAACATCCAACAAGGGCAGATACTACCGTTATTCCCATTTTACAGATGAAGAGATTGAGGGCTAGAAAGGTTAGGTAACTGACCCAAGATAGCACACCTGGTACGTGGCAGAACAACTCAAAAACAGATCTGTTCAACACAGAAGTTCCTACTAATATTGCCATTCAGGGGCCTCCCTGGTGGCATAAGTGTTAAGTCTCAGCCCGAACACCACTAAGGCATGAGTTCGATCCCCAGCCAGGGAGCTAATCCACGTATGGCGCAGCAGACCTCTCCTGTCTTGTTTGCTGCTCCCCTTAGCAGTGTGTTTCGGTAGACCCACCTGTTCTGCCCCCCACTCTGTCTCTAGTGAATCCTCTCACCACCCCCGACCTCTGGCCAACACCCCTGTTCTTCTACCCATAAATAAATCAATCTTTAATAATAACGATACTGCCATTCACAGAGTAAGTGTGGAACATAGGTTTATGATTGAATTAAGGCTATACCTGCCCCCAAAGCAATTGGGATGTGTGGCAGGCAGAAAAACGGTTCCCAAACACATCCACATCCTGATCCCCAGAATGAATATATTATACTAGATGGCAAAGGAGAATTAAGGTTGCAAACGTAGTTTCAGGGGACCTTAAAATAGGGATGGCCCAGTGTAAACACAAGGGCCCTTCAAAGTGGAAGAAGGACACAGAAGAGATATCAGGAGCATGTGATGAAAGAATTTGACCTGCTGTTGCTGGCTTTGAAAATGGAGGAAGGGTCCAGGAATACTGCAACCTTGGAAACAAGAAATGGCAAGGAAAGTTTCTGTCCTAGGACCTCCGGAGAGGAACACAAATTCTACCGACACTGAGTTTCACCCAATGAGACTTGTGTCTGATCTCTAACCTATAGAGCTCTTGGACCATAAGTTTGGTTGCTTTAAATCACTACATTTGTGGTAATTTGTTATAGCAGCAATAGGAAACTACTTCAAGGTGTTTGAATTCCTGGCTAGCTCTCAACTGTCCTGATGAATGCTCTAGTGAAAGGAAAATAGGCTGCTCGCGTAGAACCCGAACATCTCGAATGTCTGCCTTTCACCTCTGTGAAAGTAGAAATTGTACAGTCCCCATATCACGTGTTTCCCGCCCTGCTCTGAAAATGGCTTACCAAGACGGACAAGAAACGCTGAGTGAATGCCACATGTTAGTGACAGAATTCTCTCGGCAAGATTATTATTACAATCAAAACATGTATACTATCCTTTTAAAATATCATTACCTCATGCTTTTTATTCAGAAGCACTTCCCATATATTATCTCAGGTGTCTGTGCCAGTCTTAAGTGTGCATAAATGGTAGTTTCAAGTGCACACCATGGATTTAGGATTGCAATTTTTGAGTCAATTCCAAGAATTTTCCTCTAAGACACCTAAATAGCACTGGGGAAAGATGTACTTTTCAAAATGGTTGGAAAACCAGTAGTGTTTTTGTACTGTTTTAAGTAGGTGACAGGTGGCTGGTAGGTGACTTCAGTGTAGACACAGACCCCTTTGTACAGAGCTGTCCTGACCCTTGTGCTTTATCTGATTATTTTTGAGTCTGTTACCGTGTCTGAGCTGTGGACACACCTAGCAAGGGGTGTTGGGGTTAGAGCCAGCATCCACATTTCCATTCTCTACTCCCTGTCCAGCTGCCCTTGACAGACTGATTTCCCAAAGCCACCAAGACTCTCACTCCTTCTGCTACTTCCCTTGTAAATCAGTAGAGAGCTCATGACACCTTAGTATCTGCTAGCTATAGGAATGGGGAAAATAATGGCTAGCACTCTGCTATTTTCCACGTCTTTTGTGTACACATTACCACTGAAAGTGCAACTCAGCGCGTCAGGCGGTCAGAATATCAACCCTGGACCTAGAGCACCTTGGCTTCTAATCCTAGCTCTATCACTCATCAGGCTGAGTGTGACCTTGGGCTCATATCTCTAGGACTCAGTTTATCTGTCTGTGAAATGACAATTTAGAAAGTACTTTATTGGTTATATCTTTTTTTATTCATATTTTTTACATTATTGTGTATTCCCCATAGGTTACCCACCACCAATTCACCCGTGAAACATCACCGTAGTCCCTTGTGCTCTTTTCTACCCCTTTTTGAGCCCTTATACTTCCCCTCCCTTACTGGATGTCTCTTTCTTGTTTGGTTCGCCTGTATTCCGGTTATAAGTGAAACCATTTGATATTTTTCTCTTTCTTGCTGGCTTATTTCGCTGAGCATTATCCCTTCTAGCTCCATCCATATTTCTGCGAATTGCATATGTTTATCTTTTTTGAATGTTGAACAGCATTCCATTGTGTATATATACCACATCTTCTTGATTCAATCATCTGTTTTTGGGCCTCTGGGTTGTTTCCATATTTTAGCTATTGTAAACAATGCTGCAATAATCATACCGGTGCACGTCTCTTTTTTGGATTAGTGTTTCTGTGTCCTTTGGGTAGATTCCCAGAAGTGGTATTACTGGGTCGTATGGAGGCTCCATTTTTAGCAATTTGAGGAACCAAAGTACTTCTTTTGAGTCTCCCTGGTGGTGCAACAGTATGTCTCAGCCTGTGAAGCTATCCGCAGGCACAGCAGCACGGGTTCCATCCAGCACGAGTTCCATCCTCGGGCAGGGAGATTCCCATATGGCGCAGCAGACTTCTCCTGCCTCACCTGCTGCTCCCCTCAGCAGTGTACTTCAGTAGATTGCCTGTTCTGCTCCCCACTCTGTCTCTGGTGAATCCTCTCACCACCCCACACCTCTGGCCTACACGCCAGTTCTGGTATGCATAAACAAATAAATATTTTTTTTAAAAGTACTTCTTTCTAAAGTTGCTGCGAGGATTGAGTGTTTAGATGAGACCGGCTAACAAAACCAATGCCATATAAGTGTGTTAGAGCTTCGCGACCTTGGGAGGTTCAAGGGTGGGAACAGGGGAACTCAGAAACTAGAGCGACTAGTCCAAGGTCACATAAATGTAATGAGGAGCAGAGACAGGATTCGTAGCCAGGTCATTTTGTCTGTAAGCCCATGTACTTTCCATTCTGCGGCACTATCACTTGTGTGCCCACTCCAGACCCACCCGCGCCCACCTCCCTACTGTCCATCCACAGTTTAAAAAACGAGCATTCTGGAGCACCCCGCCTCCACTCCGGGAGCTCGCAGAAACGCCGGAGAAACCACCCGGAAGATGGAAACGTGTGCCCTCAAGAGAAGCCAAGAAGTGTGCTCTCGGTCCCCGGGGCACCGGGCACCGGGCGGCAGCACTGAGCCCAGCGAGGCTCGGGCTGATCCGCGGGCGGCAGCTAAGGACTAAGCTCCAGGACGCGCGCACGGAGCGCACCGCGGGGCAGCCGAGCGGCCACCGAGGGCCCGGTGCCGCCTGTGGGAATCCCTCCCAGCCGGGGAGGAAGGCAGTTGTTTTCCTCCTGGTGGAACGTTCTACTTGAAATCGTTCCACCAGGGCTGTTCTCGCCTCCGACTCCGGGAAGAACTGTAATTAACACAGCAACAAACGCCCACGACGCTAACTGGCAGAGGTAGTGTAATACGAGCCGCTCCTCCAACCCAACCGGGCCAATTACTTTCCCTCCTGGCCTCCCATTTGGTCTGTTTTGGTTCCGCAGTCATCCAACTGTGGTGCTTCTTAAAACACGTCAGTGGCTGGTGTTTGTGTCTGGGACCGAACGGTTTCGCACAAGTCGCTGGAGACGGTGCTCCACCAGCTGCCGCGCTGGGTGCTCGCCTTCTGCAGCTTCGGGGGCGTCAGGTAGAAAATGAAGTGGCTGGGAAGGTGAGAGGGAAGCTGAGGAAGGACATCAGCCTCCTGCGATTTGTCTGAAGTTGGGCCGGTAGCCAACTCCGGACCAGGACAGGTAAAACCGGTCTGCCGGGTCTCCAGGCTGGAGCAGGTGGGGCGACCCCACGTGAATCGCGTCGGAGGCGCTCATCTGGCATCTGGCGGCTGCAGCCACAGCACTGGCTCAGACGCCGGGACGCCCGGGCAATGAGGGCAGGGAGAAGGGCTGGGCTCTGGTGGGTCCTGCAAATTCAGAGGCCAGGTAGGCGCGAGGCAGTTGGGCAGGTAGCTGGAGTGGGAGGATGAGGACTGCGGCGAGCACTCTGACTCCACTAAGCTTGCCAGAATCTGATCTCTAATGCGGCCATTACACAGAACCTTGCTCCGGCCAAGCATGGAACCCTGGCATCAGGTAGGAGCAGCTAGAGGCAATCTCAGGCCCTGCACCAAGCCAGCCGGTTCAGAATCTACTCTTTAACAATATCCCCTGGTAACTGGCAGGTACAGAAAACTTTAGCAAGCACAAGGTATAACATGTACCTTTCTTTGACTAGCGTTTTCCCTGGGTGTCCTGTAATGCCCAGCGTCTCCATCAGTGTCAGTGAGTTAACTTCAAAACTTATGAAAAGGCGTGGCTTTTGGAGAAATGTAATCCTGCCCACAGCTAAAGGTCTGAACCCATCTGGTTGCTTAGCAGCAGTTCTGCTAATTACCACTGAGAGGTGATGAGTAGAGGGCAGGCAGAGCCCGCAATGCTGCCAACCCAGAAAAACTCAGACTAGATGGGGAACCGAAACCCAAATAAGAAGAACTGAAAAACTATGAGATAATAATTTGAGAGATTACACAAGCCAGAATAATACATAAGCAGCATAAATATCAATAATATGCTATGTAGTTTGTAAATCCACTGTACTACATTTTGTGTGTTTATTCTCTACATACACAGATTCATAGATATGACCATATGTATGTGCATTATTATATAGAGAGGGAGAGACAGAATGTATTAACACAGTACCTCAAACATAATAGACACTCAATATATATTGAATCAATAGGTGGATCCTGTCACCACATATTCTCCTGGAACGAAGAATGTTGTGTTTTTAGATCAACACAGCATATATCTGTTCCAGAATTAAAATATATTACCAAAAGCCAGTCAGCCATTGACTTTGTCATTTAAATCATTAATTATACACATAGCCATGATAGAAACAGGACCCCCATTTGAATTTGATGGATTATGGGAACCTGCAGGGGCTCTAACAGCAGCTTCAAGAATCCTGCAAAGTCTTCCCTTTCAGAATAATCCAACACTCCACTAAGGCCTGCCTGCCACATCACAGTACCCTCATAGATCATCATCTGTAACTTTTTCCAGAGCCATTTTAGTCTTACGAGTCATAGATCTGCAAGCCAAACATTTTCATACTGAGACTTTCCTGAATGACCTGTGATAGTGCCAATTTATTCTGTCAAGCACTCAAGTGTCCTTAACTAGGCACTTCATTAATTGCGTTGTGCAGGGTGAGGACCAGTGAGAGGCAGGGGTGGAGCAAGTTCGTCGCTCAGTGGGTAGGGAGAAAAATCCTTACAGCTTTTAAAATTTATTCCACCCACCTACCCTACCCCCTTGGGATCTAAAGCCCACAAAATACTACAGAGATTTTTTTTGTCTTTTTGTCTTTGTGCTGTAACCCAAGGGCCTAGGACTCTCTGACAAATAGCACATGCTCAATCATATTTTGAGTTGAACTGAACTGAATAGAGTTGGTGCTTGGGTTCACAGCCAAGGGGAGATTTTTTTTTCTGTGTCACACCAAGGTACTAATACCTGTACATGTGCATTTTCCAACGTCTGTAACAAGGAAGCTGAAGGGTTCCTCCTGCTTCATCCTTGCCTTGGGCCATTAACATTGATGCTGTTGAGACAACGCAGTGGTGGCAAGCAATGATCCTAGAGGGAGAGGATTATAGTGCAGGCCAGGCCATGGGTGGAGAACATGCCCCCAGCATCACGTAGTAAAAGATACAGTGAGAAGAATGACTTCTGCGTGTGAACCACAGGAAAGCAGGAAACTGTTAAGAACCCAACATAGAATGTCAAACGCTACTTCTAAAATAAAAGATTCTAAAAGGCAAGAACCTCTAGTCAGTCAACACTTTCTCATCCACCTTTATAAAAACAGCAAATAATTTTGCTGTTTCCTATTTGCCAGGCACGCTTTTAACTTTTCACCCATTTAGTTCTTATACCAACACTGAGGGGGGAAGTGCTATTATTACCCTCATTAGATAGCTCAGGGAACTAAGACACATGGAGGTTCAGTACTTTCCCAAAATCACACAGAGCTAATAAGCAGCAGAACCAGGATCAAGCATGGAAAGTTTGACTCCAGAGCCTGTGCTTGTAGCCAGTGTGCTGGGTGAGTGTGGAGAATGAAAGACAAGCATCCTAACAGAGGAGGCTGTCAGCTTTTGTTCTTCTGTAGCTACCCTGGAGATCACCAGTAAATTCAGCAGTTCCTTCCATACTCTGATGGCCTCCCGTGTGAGGCCTCTTTGTGTCCCTATAGGAGAGGCAGGCCCGCAAGGCCAGGGAGTTAACGCCTCAGACCCTAGCCAATGAAGGGTGGGAATCAGGAAAAAAAAAAAAAGTCTGCCTTCCTCTCCCCTTGTGGTATTGTATAGGATAAACCCGAGGTGCCTTCTACAGCCTTCCAGTGGAGTCCCAGGAGTCTCAGTTGCCCAATGTTGTATCCCACTCCTTCAGGCAACCTTTACACACCCTCTTCCTCTCCTCACCTCATTTACCCATTGGGCATCCTGGAATCACCTTTTAAATAATCTCCTTGTCTCAGGGCTTCCTTTTGGAGAATCCAAAATCAAAATACTTGTGTGTAACATAATATTGAGTGAGATTTTTCCTACTGTAATAGAGATACTAGCTAGGACCCCAAACTAAGTATGTTAAGTAACCCACATACTAAAGAGAGCTAACTAGGACTAAAGGCCTGACATCGCCTTAACAAGTAACTGAAATACTTCTGCAAACACATCACTCTAGTCTTCAATCCATAGATCTCCTTCCCCTAATCCTCTTTACAAATAGCTGGGAGAATTAAAAGAATGATTGAAATTCTCGAATAGTTTGTGGCTTTCCCCTCCCTTCCCTGTGAGAGCCTCCCTTACCCAAAATAAGTGAAATTGCAGCAGAAGGGGACATTCCAAGTGATGGAATGCGTAAAGGATCTATAGGACACCCCAAAAGTACATGTACAACCCCAACCCCACACCAAGAGAACCAGCCTCTGGACACTAACACACAGAGGCCCTTGACTCCTAACAGTTGTGGGAGGCACATACCCATGTTCCCAAAATTACACCTGTCCCTTTCTCGCATTGCCAACAGCAAGAGAACTGGAAGAGAAGAGGGGCAAAGGGTATCAGGAACAGAGAATAGAGAATGGACCTGCCACTCTCACAGCTTCACATCCTTTGAATCAAAGTAAGGGAAAAGAGGAGTGTTAAATTAGATAAGAAATTGAAACTTTAAACAGGACTAGACTGTACTTGTTTTTTTTACTAAAAGACTCTGGTATCTCAAGATATAGGTAAAGGGAAAGGAGGATTCTGTCTCACAGTTAGGGCAGCAATTAGAAAAGAGAATCTCTAATATTTACACACCAGCCAAATTAGACTTTTCAGCTTTACAAATTACACTGGTTTCAAGATGAGAGTTCAGTAGAGCCTGCCTGACTATACTACCTAACAAATACCATAGCAGACAGAGGAGTCAAATGTTGTTGAATAATGAAAACTTGTTAGGAA
This sequence comes from Scalopus aquaticus, assembly GCA_004024925.1. Lineage (NCBI taxonomy): Eukaryota > Metazoa > Chordata > Mammalia > Eulipotyphla > Talpidae > Scalopus > Scalopus aquaticus. The sequence continues at coordinate 247,753 of PVIJ01000492.1, forward strand.
GCAGGTGACAATAGCTAAGTTTCTACATTCTAGAAAGTTTCTTTGCTTCACCATTATATGAAAACAAAACCAGAATTTATTTCCAAATCTTTGGGAGAACTGAGTAGCAAATATCCAAACTGGAAAAATAATCCATTTTGGGTGGCAGTCCACGTGGCTACTTTTGTTCAGTACCATTTATTTTAAAATATTGGGATTCTGACATTGAAAGAATTCAAAATCTGTTTCAAATGAGAACTCTGGAAACTAAAGACTTGAGGAAATTGCCACAGGGGATACTGTTGGTAAACTTTACAAGTAGCATTTATTGGTTTGCAAAAGTCACCAACTTACTGTCACAATTTTGGTAGAGCCAGCATGGTCGCCAGGAAAAGAGAAATGAAAAGAAGGGGGGAAACTTTCATCATCAGCAATGTGGAGAGCCATAAAATCAGTAATTAGATCTGGAGAAAAAGCCAGGGGGAGTTAGAACCACCGTGATGCAATCAGCTAATCTGGTGCTGGTTAGAATTCTGGCATAGCATAGGCAACCAGTTGCTATCTTTTGCTGATACAAACCAAAGGGGGAAAAAAACCAAACACAACAACAATAGATAATAATAAAGATGTTCCACCCTCTGGTTTTTCTGATAATTATTTTCCAAATACACCTTGAAGAAGATTTTTAATACTGGAATCAAAGGGAATATTTTTTAGAAAATGTATAGGAAAAAAAATAGAACATTGAGATTAATAAAGGGATTTTTTTATCCCAAGCAGAATTTGATTTTTGTAAGCAGAAAAAGAAGTAAAATCTAAAATTTTTAAAATGTAAAATTACATTTTAATCTAGTTAAAATGTAAAAAAAAATAAAAATAAAAATTCAGAGGACTCAAGTGAACATATTTATAGACTATTGTTCTATTATTGTCATTCATGGTGGGACATTTCTCATTCTTTTTTTTGCCAACCAACATCTGAACTTCTTTTCAGTGTTTGACGAACACCCCTCCCCAGTTCCATCTCCACTCCAGGGCCAGAGCCCTTTCCCTACCAAAGAAATAGGAAATTACCCTTGATTTCCCAGCCTCCCTGTGACTCCATTTATGAGATGCACCCCCACTCCTCAGATTTTAATTAAAAGAAGCAGCACTGCCCAGATTTGTGGAGATGGGTGTTGCTGGCAGACGCAGGGGTACTTTCAGAAACAGCAATGACAACGGTTATGGTGCAAGACCAGGTGGCTCCAACGTCAGGGATAGGCTCAGGGCAAGCCTTGGTGTCTGGTGTCCCCAGGAAGCACTTCTGCAACAAGATGTAGGCACCATTCTTGGCCTCTAGCTGCCCCACAGATTCTGTTAGCTGCCTGACATTCTTTGAATGAGACCTTCAACTTCTAAAAGCATCTGTGTTTCTTTGACAGAATTATTACAATATATTGGAAAGCTGCAAGTGATTTAGAGCAATTTATCTATTAGAAGTGAAAATGAAATCTCAGTCAAATCCCTTTTGGGATATGGAGATTCTGAAGGCAGTCCCTTTTGTCATTAAGAAAGAGAATAAGCCAGGAGAGTAAACCTGTGGATCTACAAATTTAAGTATGGAAATTGTTTGTAAACCAGACAAATCAACGCCATCATCCTCTGTACCCCATCCTTACTCCCACCCCTCCCCTTCTTAACCTCTGGTAACCTCATTTCAGCTCTCAGTGTACATTAGCACTTTTTGTTTTGTATGTTTATCCTCTTAGTTTCCTTATGTTACACATATAGGTGAAATCATCTGATTATTTGTCTTTACCTTTCCACTAATTTCCTCTTCGCATAATCCTCTCAATTGACAACTTTTATTTTTAGGTAAGTCCTAATTCTCAATAAGTTTGTAAAATGAAGGTTACTTTTTTCAATATTTTTTGGTATTCAGTAGGAAAAAATAGCCAAAGAGAGTTAGAATTCTAAATCCATTGCTAAATACAATATTTCGAAGCAGACCATCTTCTTTTCATTGACTAAGAACTTGCAGGAAGCTACAGCGTGGAATTAACCAAGGCCAGTTTAGCAGCGTGACACAGAACAAGATGCCTTATAATATGAAATCCATTTGATCTCACAAAGAAAAATTGCCACTGTTCCATCTGGAAACAGTTAAAAACTGGCCAAAATTGACATTTACTATTTAATAAATTATAGCACAAAGATAGTAATTAACACAAAAACAGCAACAGCAGATACACCTTTCATTAAAGGATGAAGGTTTAAGCAAACATTCCCTAATTAATCCTTTCAACGGCATCAGGAAGTAACTATTTAGCATTTTCATAGACAGCAGTTAATGTTTTCAAAGTGTTTTTACCAACAGTAATTAGTTGTTCTCATCAACCTTTTGAAGTAGGTCAATATCATTAGCCCCACTTTAAAGAAAAGCAAGACATTGAATAAATATGTAGAGAGTGGAGACCACTAACATAATTTTCATGTTTATCAATTCTCATTTTCCTACTCCTATCTTTAAAAGTACATGAAGGCACCTTTTAAAAAGAGCCTCATGTAAAATCCTCACACCAAAAAAAAAAAAAAAAAAAAAAAAAAAAACCCAAGAAAGTATGCAGAATTGTTTCTATTTCCCACATGAAAAAACTGAGGTTCTCTTGAGCCTTCCTGGTGGTGCAAGGGGTTAAGTTGCAGCACTATGAAGCTATCCAGAGCCACTGTAGCACGAGTTCGATACCCAGCCAGGGAGATTCCCACATGGCGCAGCAGACCTCTACTGTCTTACCCACTGCTTCCCTCAGCAGTGTATTTCAGTCAGTCTGCCTGTTCTGCTCCCCACTCTGTCTCTGGTGAATCCTCTCACCCCCCCACACCTCTGGCCTACACCCCAGCTTGTATGCACAAATAAATCTTAAAAAAAAAACCACAAAAGCTGAGGTTCTCACATGCAAATACATACTTGTCAGAGAGATGGTTGCCTATTTTGTCTACTTGTGAATCTTAACCATGGTCCAGAGTCCAAGAGGAATAATCTGCCCTGGCTGGGCAATTTCCTACTTCTAAGATAATTCTCTTTCAAAGAGAAAAATATTCCCAAACATTTGTGCCACACAGTATAGTGGCTTTTACAAGATATGTTCTTGTCATGAACAATTCTGAGCTTATTTTATTAACAACAGATCTAGGGTCCACCAAGCCCCTTAGACAACTAGAAGGAACATTTTGAACAGAAAAATGGCACTTGTTACATATCAAAACAAAACAAAACTACTAGATTCCCAAATGACTTCAGTACAGCCAGTCTTGAGAGGAACATGAGCTGATTGGTTTTTGAGAAGATTAATTCAAAATTGGGCAATCAGATTTGAGAAAACAGTTTTGACTGGAACAGTCAAACCTTTTAATGAAGATTTTCGTCATATATGGCATTTCTTCACAGAAAATACAGAAATTAACCATACAACTCTGTCCTTTGTTATTCTCTGTAATTATATTGAACTTCACATTTTTCTTTTATGAGAATAAATGTCAACTGTGTGTCTTACTTGTAATTTAGTTGGACTGTTTGCTAAATGTTAGCAATTACAGCAAAATATGAATAATAAAAAAGAAAAAGTTGTCAGATCACAGTCTGACCTCCTTTTTTCCCTCTACTGCATGAGTTTTGTCTATATCAAAGCAAAATAAATTGGAATTAGTAACATGCTATTTTCCATTCATCTAACTGACAATTAAGCTAAGTGAAGCAAATATGGCCTTGAAGTATATAGAATTATTCCACATTAAGCAAAAAAGAACTAGAGCCAGTGTATCTTCATTCACTAAGCTGCAAATGAGGTTTTGTTATTCTAGAAAAAACTACTTTAGGAAACTTAAGTTTTAATACAGGCTATTTTTAAAACCTATCCTTTCATTACAAGTACATTATAGTAATTCTGGTCAGATGTTTATTTTCTTTAGTTATATCTTACTGGCTGTTTCGTCTAAGGAAAGCACCAGTTGGAGAAGCCAAACGTGAACTATGACAGAATTCTAAAAAATGGAAAATGACATAAAAGTTTACAATGGGGAAATTCTAAAAGCAAAGACGTGCCCCAAAACCAACAAATCAACACTGCAACTCTATTAAAGGAACTTTCCTTTAATACCTTCCATGAGTTCTTATTATTTAGCTTTCCTCAAGAATTAAAACAGTTGACCATAGAACTAAGACATCCAGAGAAGGAGGTGTTAGTGGGCAGAATGTGGGTTACTCTGGAGCCCCCAAACCTGCACACTCTCAATGGGTTCTGCCATCTGCAGCATAAAGACAAAATATACTCTTGGTGCTTAAGACTTTCAATGGAAAAGAACTTTACCAGAATTAGTGTGTAATAGAAGAGAAAAAATGTAATTTGCAAATGAAGCACACAGTTACCAAAACCCTCCTGGGTAAACGCCCAACCAAACAGGGCTGACCCAAAACAGGGCCACTGAGGCCCAAAAGCCTGCCACAAATCTAAGGTAACTTCTGGTGGGGAACCAAAGGAAAGGAGCAGAAGGCCCCAGGTAAGTCTGTAAGAAAAAGAGGAAAATCAAAATACAAGTCAAGATAAAGGCTGCCATTGTCAGGCTTCCCACAGGTGAGAAGTCTCTCACCTAGGTCTCCTCCAAGTGTTGTTACAGGGCAACCCCAATATGAAATGGGTTGCCTGACAGTGGCTCCCCACCTGTACACTTAAAAGGGGCTTATAATAATCCCCCTCAACCGCAGGCACACATACAAAAAAATCAATAAAGGGGCCTCCCTGGTGGCACAAGGAGTTAAGTCTCAGCCTATGGAGCTATCCACAGCCACTGCAGCACAAGTTCGATCCCCACGAGGGAGCTGACCCACATGGCACAGCAGACCTCTCCTGTCTTGACCGCTGCTCCCCTCAGCAATGTATTTCAGTCAGTCTGCCTGTTCTACACCCCACTCTCTGGTGAATCCTCTCACCACCCCACACCTCTGGCCTACACTCCAGTTCTTGTATGCACAAATAAATAAATCTTTTTTAAAAATTAATAAAGGGTTTATTTACAAAAGGAGGGGACATGAAGAAAGGAACAACTTGAGAAAAAAAAGAGTGAAATTGGTGAATGTGTCCTACCAGTTTCGCTGAGCAAGAACGCCAATGGCACGCTGAAGCCCAGCACAAAGCCCAGAGACTGCCAAGGCCCACATGTCTGGTTATACCAAACCTGGCTGCTTAACTCCACCCTCAGTTCCCGGCATCCTCCCTTCCGTGATGATGGCATTATGGGATCTGTAGTCCTTATTGTCTTGGGTCTCTTCTGTCTGAGGTGGGGGTGGGGCCCATAAAATCCATCGGTGGAGATTGCTTAGGATGTCCTTTCCCCTAACAATGTCTCTCACCATGTCCCCAAATCCTTGGCACAAGTCTAAGGCTAAGAAGCACGAGCAGCTTCCTCTTCACCGTCTCTGCTCCAAGTGCCTCCTCCAAGTCACCCCCCTCCAGCTTTCTCTCCCAAGTCCCTTTTAGCTCCGCCTGAACTCAGCTCCAACCTCCCTTTTCTATGGATATCATAATGTTCCAGTGGGACAGGGATAGTGGGGGAGAGAGCACAGTGGACTGTGGTGAAGGACTATGGGTACTTTGGTGGCAAGTGTGCTATGGTGACTACAGCTGAAGGGGAAATCCTAGACTTCAAAATACTAACAACGATGTAAACCAATGGTATTTCAATGAAACATTAAAAATATTTTTAAAAAGCAATTGAAGCAGCTAAGTATAGCTGGAAATTCTTCGCTTTGAGGGAGTTCTGAGAGCAGTGCCACTGCCCTCATCACATTGCCCTGTGAGAACAGTTCATATGTTGGGCACCGTTTGGGGACACCACACACAAAAAAACCACAAGATGACGAGCAGTATAAATCAACAGGTTTGATGGGCCACAACCCTGGCAAAGGCAGCTGGATTTGAGCCTTCCCACTGCACCACCAGGGGGAACTGCATGTGCAACCAGTTAATGGAATCCTTAACCTTGCCTTTGCTCCCTTTAAACTGTTTACACTCTGCAGAACAAAGTTTCTAAAAGCAGGTGCTAACTCAAGGTTCAAAGGTTCACAGGGCTGGTAAGGACTGAATACCACAGTGTGAGGTCCTCAGACAAGGATAAAGGCTGCTTAAGTAGGGTGCCCCAATCACTATTTTATCATTCAGGGCCATTTACTCCACCCAGTTTGGCATGGGTACAAATAATAACAGCTAAGAGTTGAGTGTGTGATGTGTCTAATGGTACATAAATCTCACTTAATACTTATAACACCCTGAAGTAGGCATTATTCTACTTTTTACAGACCATAAAACTGAGGCATGCAGTGGTTAAGTGACTGCTTTGCTAGGATTGAAGCCTCATTTCTCTGACCACAGCGCCTGCCTATTTAACCTTGTCTTAACTAAATATGCACATTTTCTTGGTCAGAAAACAGCCTAAGGCAGAAGGCTTTGTGATGCTACTTAATTAGGAGGTGCAATAGTCAGGAGCAAAAGGTAGGAAACAAGAGGAGCATAGGGAAGTAAGGAGAGCCCACATGACTGCATTACAGAACTGGCCGCTGCTACCTGCTCTTGGTTGCTCAGTCTGCAGGATTTTGCCCCCAAGAAGTTATATCAACCATGTCTCATGATGGAGATAAAAAGGAAATAATTTAGCCACTGACTCTCACTTCTGTTGTTCAAAAGTTCACCATTGTGATAATGTATGCAATATGTTTATATATATGCATATATCTGACACATACATATGTATATATGATACTGGGCAAATGGGGCTTCAAAATTGGCCAAAGACAGTGCCCAAATTGCTTACCGGTCACTATCTTGGTTCTGCAACCCCGCGCACAATTGCAAGACTACTGAGGCTCAGGGAACAATAACAATGGGATTTATTTAACAAACAGAAAAACGCAAAGAATTACTAAAGTCAACATATGACCATTTACCTTACTTAAAGCAATGTCCAGTTCTTTAAGTCCCAGAAAAGTAACAAAGGGGGCGTCTTCCCACCACTGCTGAGGTGGAGCTCCTCTTCCAAACAATAGGCCATGTTTCCAAAATGGCATCTTCCTTCTTCTGCAGACGCTCAACAGAGTGTAGGGCAGGTTCCAACTCATGAGGATGACACAGAACACAACTGGAGATGCTCCCGGAACTGCCATGGTGCCCCAGCACAGCACCAGGCCAACAACACTGCAAAGAGCACCTACAGCGGCCAGACAGTCCAACAGACTGCACTGGCGCATTTTAGGAAGGCTCCTGCTTCGGGCCTCTCTGCCTTCTTCCTTCTGCCGCAGTAAAGCCAAAACCAGGAGCAGTTCCGTCGCTAGGCTACTTGCAAAATCTCCAAAGTTGCTGGCCCCAAAGTCACTGAAGATTCAAAAAACGTTTCTTCTTCTCCTTCCTTATAGCAACTGACTTCCCCTTCTCCTTCAGTCCCTTTTATTTCCTCATCAGACTCTCCACCCTAAACTGCAAACTTAGCATTTTTCCCTGGGGCTATTCACTCTCATCAGCAAACCCCCTCCAGGGGGCACCTCCTTTACTGGACTTTGGATTCAGCCTGGTTACATATATACATATATATGTCATTCAGATTACCAAAATACATTTTTTTTCATATATATTTGGTCTTCAGTCACAGTTCCTGGCTCACAGCTCCCAAAGCCTTGGAATTTCCAGTAGGAAAAGTGATAAAGTTGTCTCTTGTTAAGTTAATGATGGTAACTTTGGGAAAACACCTGAGGATAGGAGCTAGTTACCATGGGAACCAAGTAGGGGTTTAGAGAGTTAGAATTTGGAGTCCTAGCCACTGATCTTGGGGGAGGAGAGAAGAGCTGGAAGTTTCAACAATCCTGATGGCCAAATTGTTAATCGAGCACGCCTATGTAATGAAGCCTTCATAAGAACCCAAAAAGAGGGTTCAGAAAACTTCCGGGTTGCGAATATGTGGAGATTTGGGGAAAATGGCATGTCTGCAGAGGGCAGGGAAAACGCTCCAATCTTTCCCCATACCTCATCTTATGCATCCTTTCATCTGGCTATTCCCCAGTTATAGCCTTTGTAAGAAATCAGTGATCAAGTAAGTAAATGGGTTACCTGAGTTCTGTGAGCTGTTCCAGCAATTTAATCAAACCCGAAGAGGGGGTTGTGGGAACCTCTGATTTATCACCAGTCAGTCAGAAGCACAGTTGACAACCTGGGTTTGCAGCTAACATCTGAAGTAGAGGGTAGTCTTGGGAGACTGGGCCTTTAACCTGTGGGATCTGATGCTATCTCCAGGTAAATGGTGTCAGACTTGAGTTGAACTGCTTGTTGTGTAAGAAGCCTAGAAGCCTACACCCATGTTGAAATTGAGTCTGGGAACCCTACACTAGTCTCTACCCTCAAGCCCAGTGCAGGGGCTCTCTTGGCCCAGAAGCCAATTAGCAGTGATTGTCAGAATTCTAAGGTGAAGCTCCTAATGCCTGTACCCTTATATAATCTCCTCCCCTTGAGTGGGTGAGACATGTAGATAAGGTGGACTATCACCCTCGTTATTATATTATACTATATGACAAACGAGATTTTTGCAAATGAAATTATAGTCCCTAGTCAATTGAGTTAAAGGGATGATTATCCTGGGTGGGCCTTACCTAATCAGGTGAATTCTTAAACAGGGGTCTAATGATCTAGATGTACACTTGCTAGTCTAGAAGAAAGCAAACAGTCATGCTGTGAACTATGGATGGTTAGCAAGAAAACAGGGATCTCAGTTTATGTAGCTACAAGGAAATGAATTCTTCCAATAAGCAGTGAGCTTGGAAGAGAACCCCAAATCTCAGATGAGAATCACACACAACTCAGTCAATACCTTGATTTCTCAACCTGGTGAAATCTTTGGTATAGGACCCGGCTAATGTCTACCCAGCCTCCTGATCCATGGGAAAAGTAAGATAATAAATTTGTGTGGTTTTAAGCTGCTATGCTTACAGTGACTTGTTACATAGCAACAGAAAATGGATACAGAACCCAAGTGAAGTATGGTGGGGATTTTTGAGAGCTACTTATGCCTGCCCCCAGGTCTGGAGAATGACAAAAACTGGTACATAATTCTTACCTGAGAAGTCTGAGAGTGACTGGTCGCCTGAGATAGTCGTCTGCAGTGGCAGGGTGAAGAGAAGCCAGCAGGGTGCAGATTTGTCCTGGACCATGTTGTTCCTGGGAATGAGACTTCTCAAAAAGACTGCATCCGAGGAAGCTTCCTACTAGGAAAAGGCAAGCCCAGCAGAACAGGGTTGAAGATGTCCATCAGAGAAAGGATTGGAATGTTAGAGGTCAGCCAAAATAGGCAATTGCTGGCAAGGAAAGTGTAGGTAAGCGAGAAATTGTCAGGCTTTTCCACACTCCCCTCAGTGATGGACCTCTGCAGGCCTATGTGCATGCCTGATGGCGGCACCTGGAGTAGGCTGTGGGCCTGTGTGAGTGGGCGCACCTGGGCCAGAGACTGGGCTCATAAGCAGAGGAAGCGGCAGCAGCAGCAACAGCAACAAGAAGCAGCAGGGACGGAGGAGAAGCAGAGGCCACGAGACGCCTCCAGAGAGCCCGAGAGAGTGCATATTTGCTGGGGGCTGGGAGCCTGCCAGTCTCCTGGCCCCCTGGTCCCCCATTGCCTGCCCTGTACATGGTTGCCTCCCTACAAGAGACCATTAAAAAGCATAAAATGACGTTGAGGGCTTCAGAACGCCTCCTTTCCTTTTGACCCATCTTTGCAGCTCCACAGCAGAGCCTGTGCTCCCTGAGTCTTCCTGCCCATTACAGAAAGTGCAGAAGGAAGTCTGTTGAGTACTGGGTCTCTGAAGCACCCATAAAATACCCCCCAACAGAAACAACCAGCAGTAAAAGGTAGGCCAAGACAGAGGGCACTAAGGGCCAGATAATAGCAGCAATGGTCAAATAAGAAATTGCTGTTTCCCTCTAATCCAGGAATTCTCAATCACTGTACTTTGCCTCCATCTCCAGGGATAGCTATAAGAGCTGGAGACATTGCTGGTTATTTACAACTGGAGGTGAGGCCAGGGGTGTGGCCATGAGCTAGTAGGTAGGACTCGAGAGGCATTGCTAAACAACCAGGTAATGCACAGGAGAGCCTCACAGCAAAGAATTAGGCAGCCCAACATGTCCATTGAGTTGAGACTGAAAAATCTCTAGTTCTTCCTCTTCCTGCCCAGAGGCAAGAAACACCCCTTTTCTGTAATGCCCTCTTGCAGAATCTTAAATCATTTCCATGATGGGAGAGAAGGGCAGCTCTGAACTGAATTAAAAATGCAAATAGTGATAGGACTTTTTAATACCCCAAAAGAAGATTGTAATGTTAACCAAGTGTGGTCAGAAAAGCTGTAACAATCTGAGACACCATCAGGGAGGGTCAGGGAAATATGACTGAGTGTGTTTTTTAAATGCAGTCTGTAGATGACAGGGGAGAAAAGAGCACAAGGGACTATGGTGATGGTTCACGGGTGAATCGGTGATGGGTAACCCACGGGGAATACACTATAATGTAAAATATACAAATAATAATAAATATATATTAAAAAATAAAAAATAAATAAATGCAGTCCATAGAGAAAAAAATCAAGGGATTTCCCCAGTGCATCCTGGTGGGATTAGCTGGTTTGCTAAAGCTGTTACACCCTTAACAGGTTCAGAGAGAAGAGGGTGTGTCTGAAAAGTTTGGGCCTCAAAGGGAGGGTGTTGTGCTTGAAAGTGGAATCCCACAGAAGAATAAGGAAAATTCCCGTTGCCTTAGATTGGGTTCCCAAGAAGCGGAACCTGAGGCAGGGATTCTGGGGCAAGAGGGCCAGTAAGGGAGCACGCTTTGAAACCCTTGCAACAGTTTCCCGGAGCTGCCATAACCAAAGTACCATAAACTGGGTGACTGGAAACATGAGGAGCTATCCTCTCACTCTCCTGGAGACTAGAATACGAAGTCAAGATTTTGGCGGATGGTTCGTTCTGAGGGCTGAGAGGAAGGATTTGTTCCAGGCCACTTTTCCAGCTTCTGGTGATAGATGGCAAGTCTTGGTGTAGATGCATCACTTGACTCTGCCCCATCTTCGTGTGGCACCCTCCCTGGCTCCCTGGGTCTTCGCCTCATAAGGACACCATTCATACTGTTTTAAGTATCCACCTTACTCTGCGATGCCTTCATCCTAGCTAATTACATCTGCAAAGACCTTTTACAAACAAGGTCACATTCTTAACTACTGAAGGTTAAGACTCGTACATCTGCTTTTTAAAAAAAAACGCAATTCAACTCTTAACACCTCTTTAGGGAATGAGGTGCAGAGAAGAGCCAGGAAGAAATCTGGCCAGGCTATAAATTCAGCTCAATTCAGAACTCACCTGATCTGTTGGGGAGTTCTGAAGCTGGAAGGGCAACACAACATTATCCTCAATCAAGGGTGGGGCAGCCTTTTGTTCTCCCTGAACTGGCTGGAGTCCTTGACAGCTCCTGAGGGGAAGATGTATCTTCCTGGGCATATCTGAGTTTGGTTTCCAGGCCCCTAAGGCAGCAGCTGTCAAGTTTTACTGTGCATCAGATAGCTGGAGGCCAACCCCAGGCTTCTGATTCGGTGTAGCTCAGGGATGGGGCCTGAGAATTTGCATCTTTAACAAATTCCCAGGTGAGGTCGTGGTAGCTGGTCCAGGGACCACACTTTGAAACCCCCTGACATGGGGCAAGTTTGGGAAAGGAGCAGCTGTGCAGCCAGCCACTAATACCCAGAGCAACCAGGATGGGGCAGGGGCATGGAGATGAAGGATGGACTGCAGGCCAGTCACAGTGCAGGATCTGCACCATCCTTCTTCACAGACCAGAAGTGTGTGGGAAGCAAGAAAAGAAACCCAAAAGGGCTGCAGGGAATCAGTGTCCTCAGGAGAGAGCCAGAATTTTGTCATCATAAACAAGAGGAGAAACCACTCAGTTGTAGAAAGAGGAATGACAACACTACTGACTGCCAAATTGGAAGGAAGGAAGGAAGGGAGGGAGGGAGGGAGGGAGGGAGGAAGGAAGGAAGGAAGGAAGGAAGGAAAGAACTGTATATTTTTTAAACAATCGGGAGACCAGTGAGGTGTGTAGTAATGATGCAGGTGATTTTAAAGCTACAAAATCATTCCTGGATCTCTTCTGCATGCCTTGTGACCAGATTGACTGCCACCACCAACTGCTCCTTTTTTTCAGTCTCTCTGAGTCACTGGGTGACTGTCAACTATGCAGCAACATCATTTGGTCATTCAAAGGACCTGAAGAATCCCATCAAGTGTGCTAGTCTGGTTATTTAACTGCTAGAGACAAGGCTGATGGCAGCTTTAAGCTGTGGCTGAAGCTTAAGTATATGGATCTTCTAGTAAGAGAGTTATTGAAGATTGTACAAAATTGCAGCAATTTTACTGAATCCAAGAAAATGTCCTGTGGTTAGAAAGGGGAAAGAAATTATTCAAATGCATTATATGAAAGACAAATTAAAGCTGACGATTTGAAGAAATGGGCTAATAATAAAAAGGGAGTGCAGAGTCAATTAGCCTTGACTCCACAGAGGTTGCTAGAAAGAGAGTCTGGGAATAAAATATGTATTCATTTAACAACATCAGACTGAATTATGAAACTAGATTTAGAAAATAGCAGAATAACTTCAAGGAAAAACAAAGCAGGAAAAGGCTTTCTAAGACCTTTTCATTTCAAATCAAAAGAAAAGTAGGTGAGAACATCCATAAGAAACAAGAAGGAAGCATATTCATAAGGCATCCAAAGAGTCCAACGTCAGGACACACATCTTCCTGAGACAATCCCTGGAAAGACATATGGGAGAAAAAGTTGGGATTTTCAAATAGCTTTCGTTTTATTTTGGAAAGTTTTTAATTTTTTTGCTATGTGTAAACAGAGAAATGTCTTAGTCAAGTTAATGACCTCTCTGCACCCCAGCTTAAAGTTTTAAATGAGTTCATATATGCAATTAGAACAGCACCTGACATATGATGAGACTAAAGGCTAGATTGCTATGATTTAGTTTAAACAAATTTAACCATACTGACTTGGGAGAAAAAGGAAAGGCAACTTGAATCACATGAGCAATTTTGCCCATTGCATTCAAAGAGCACATGCCTTGATTAAGCATGAAATGGGAGATATGAATTCACAGCTTCCTCAGTTGGATATGGCTCCCAAGTACTTTCGGGAGGAGTCTGACATTTAAAGAGTAAGTATTTTTCCTAAGACTTGGCTTCTATTGTGCTCAGTGAAATAAGCCAGAAAGAAAAAGAAAAATACCGGATGGTTTCACTTACAGGAGGAATATAGGGAAACCAAATAAGGGATCAGGGGAAAAAATAATCATAATAAATTAAAAAACAAAATTAATAGGCAACTACAAATCAGAGACATTCTGCAGGGGAGGGGGAAGGAGAGGGATCAAAACAGGGGAGGGAAGAGCACAAAAGACTATGGTGATGGTGCAGGAGTGAATTCATGGTGGGAATTTTATGGGGATTATGCCTGAGAGGAGAAAGCAGACATTGTAAAAAAAGGAAGAACGATGTAAAAAATATATATAATTAAAAAAAAAAGTCAACTGCTTCATCTGCCATTTCAGCTAAAGAAGCAACACTCCATTGAAAAACTGGAAGAAAATCTTGCTCTGTTGTTCTCTAATGCAGAACATTCATAAGAGCTTCTCAAGGGCTGATGTATCTATGTATGATTTTTGCCTTAAATGCTGATATCACTCTACTATCTGTATTCATTTTTTTGGCTGCTATTTTTTGCTGCTACAAAAAAATTACCATAAACTTGTTGGCTTTAAAGAACAGAAATTTATTTTCTCACAGTTTTAGAGGCTAGAAGTCCAAACAGTTTCACTATACTAATATCAAGATATCTGGCCTGTGCTCCCTGCAGAGATTCTAAGGAAGAATCTCTCCTTGCCTCTTTCAGTTTCTGGGAGCTACTAGGCTTCCCTGGCTTGTGGCTACAGTCTCTGTTTCCGTGGTCACATTGCCTGGCCCTCTTCAGGAGCTATCAAATCTCTGCCTCTCTCTTATAAAGACACTTGAAATTGCATTTAGGATACACCTAGATAATCCAAGATAATCCTCCGACCTTGAGATATTTAAGTTAATCACATCTGCAAAGTCTTACCACATATAGTAATATTCAAGAATTTTCAGGAATTAGAACAGAAAGATATTTGGAACCATTATTCAAGCTACCAAAATATCTATTTATGTATTTATTTGATACTGAGGTAATGTTGGTTTACATTGTTGTTTGTATTTTGGTACAATATAGTACCAAATAGTATGCTGCACCCAACCCCCCACTCCCCCATTCTGGTTGTGTTACCATAGCACTCCCAGCACTCAAGGCACCCATAGTCCAACAGCATAGTCCATTGTGCTCCCTCCCCACTTTGTGCTCATGTCTGCCACTTCCCCTCCCCTGCTAAATATCTACATGCTAAGTTTTTATCCGATCCTTTGGTTTCTCTATATTCCACATATAAGTGACAACATCAGTATTTATCTTTCTCCATCTGACTTATTTCCACTTAGCATAATCGCTTCCAGCTCCATCCATGTTGCCATAAATGATATGAGTTATCTTTGTTGATTGCTGAGTAATCCATTGTGCCAAAATACCCATTTAAAGTGTGTGTGTGTGTGGTGTGTGTGTGTTTGTGTGTGTGTGTGTGTGTATAAAAGGGGGTGGAGAGAGTAAAGAAATTATGAGAAAATTGTGGTTTGATTAGGGTAGAAATTGTGAGAAAATTGTGGGGTTTTTTAGGGTAATGGTGAGCTAACCCAGCTCTGTTCATAGGTGCAAACTGATCTCCAGAGAAGAGAAATTAGCTGCTGCTCAACTGGCTTTTATAATCTGTGTTGAATACACCAGGTGGATCTTCAATTACAATATTTCCCAAGCTTTAGCTTAACAAAGCAAATTCTAGCTCCCCATCTTCTCCATATGTTGTTTTCAGTAAATAAACATTTGGTCTTGTGTGAATAAAGATTTCTCAAGCCCTATTGCAGGAACTGTATATTGTATGCCATTTGTCTGATTCTACCACCCCCACCCCGGCCTCCCTGGGTTTCAATTGCTTTAAGGAACAATCAGTTTTGTTGACACAAGAAATCCAATTTTCCAAATTTTCTGTTGAGATTAAACCAAGCCATTAGAAGCCAGAAACTGCCTTTCATCAAAAGACAAGGATAGTATGTCCATGCATGTTTTAGGATTTTCTTAAAAATGAAACGGAAAGGTAGAAAACTGACTCTCATGTCTGTCCTAATCAACTCAACTTTTATTCCCCTCCAAAGTAAAAGAAATAGATGCTGAAGAACTGGTGCTAAATAAGTAAAATAAGGATAGGATGATATCTGGACTATGTGCTTGGAGAAGATCGGAAGGTGCTAAAACATTGCTGTTACTACAAGGAGTTTTATGGGTGGGAGAAAGGTCAAGAGAATGCAGATTATATGCCCATTTTCCTTCACTAATATGAACAATAATGTAAAACAATGCCAATCTTGCAAAACTTCTGATTTATATTCATTTGAATTTGAATTTGTTTTAGAAGCAGCTAGATCAGATCATAGTCACAAGAAATTGAACAGAGGAGAAGAAATTATTGAGTACAGATAACCTGAGTTATTCTTAAGAAGTCCACCATAGGGGCCTCCCTGGTGGTGCAGCAGGTTAAGTGCAGCACTATGAAGTTATCCAGAGCCACTGCAGCACAAGCTCGATATCCGGCCAGGGAGATTCCCACATGGCGCAGCAGACCTCTCCTGCCTTGCCTGCTGCTCCCCTCAGCAGTGTCCTTCAGTCGATCTGCCTGTTCTGCCCCCACTCTGTCTCACTGCCCTATACCTCTGGCCTTCACCCCAGCTTGTATGCATAAAATAAAATAAATCTTTTAAAAAAAAGAAGTCCACCATAATAATCATAATCAGCAAAAATAGGGAAGCTTTAAAATATAGAGATAAATCTTTCATGGATTTATATAAACAATTTATTTAAACTTGGTAATATAGTTACAGTTCTTCAGCTGACCAGCTCTAACCCACCTGTCCATCACTGTTTCCTGTTTGTAACTATCTTGAGACAATAAATACTCCCTTCCAGGAATGCCCACCCCTTTCTTTCTCTCCATTTGGCCAAAACCTATTCATAGTTCTAACTCTACTTTTTGTTTAAAGTCTTCCTGAATCATCCATGCGTGTGAATGAATATATACATGCACGTGTGTGCACACACAATTTGCAATTCATAGAGTTCTATCAATTGTTTTTATGTGGATCATACACTTGTGTGTATTGTTTATTACA
Organism: Scalopus aquaticus; assembly: GCA_004024925.1. Lineage (NCBI taxonomy): Eukaryota > Metazoa > Chordata > Mammalia > Eulipotyphla > Talpidae > Scalopus > Scalopus aquaticus. The sequence goes on from PVIJ01000492.1 coordinate 264,129, forward strand.
GGTGATATAGAAGAGGAAGTAAACTGTTGCCACCATCTCAGGGTTGAGATCCCATTCCAAAGTCAATTGCTTGAGGGAAGTTTTGTTTGTTTTTCCCAGAAACTGCTGGGAGGAGGGACTGGACAGAGTAAATGTCACATCCCTGGTTGAAACTTAAACCTAAGGTGCTTGAAACTTTAACAGGGTATGTGGAAGCTGGAAAACTGCCATTACAAAGCATCTAGCAGTTTGGCATTGTGTGAGAAGTAGAAGACTGCATTATTTTTCCTTGTGTATGGTATACTTATAAACATAAAGACCACAATTTGAAAAAGAAATGTTCAAGCCTGGCTCCCAGGGGCTAAGGGCTACATTAGCTCCGGAGGATGATAATGTCTGTGTGGTCAGCAGTTACAGCTCAGCAGAATGCTGTTCCCTTGAGAGATGGTTCTCTTTCCAAGAGTGCATTTCAATCTGCTCAGTTGCTGGAACACTGTGGCTCTTTGTCGTGGAAGGATGTGAGTGTGGGACAGGAAGATGCTGTCAAGGGCTCAGAAACACTGTTACAGGCGAAAGCAGCTCTTTGCATGGCATGAGAGAAACTGGAACTCTGGGTCTGGAGAGAGCTGCTTTGAAGCCCAGGTCTCTTTCTGCTCAGTAGCACTGCTCTGGCACTCCAAGAAAGGTGGTTTTGGGAAGACAGTATCCCCAGAAAATGCCACTGGCTAACTGCACAACCGAAGTCCCCCTTTCTTTGAACCCTGACTAGTTAGGGGGATCAATGAGCGGAATCCAGGGAGATGAATACTAATTGTCTAAGCCTGTTATATTTATCCTGATCCCTTTTGCCAGATGATGACTTTCTCAGACTTCCTTGAAGATAGAAACTGAGACCCTGTTCTAACCAATGAGATGTGACAGGAAATCTTCTGGGGGGAGGGGGGTGTGGTAAGGGGAAGGGCATGACATCTGCTGCTTGTGGAAAGGGTTTTCTCTCTGAATTAAGAAAGCCGCATTTTGTTTCTGCTTGTGCTCATTCCCTCCTAGATGCACACTGATAACCACTGAGTGATGTCACAGGACAAACAGTAAACACCCTGAAGAGGGCCTGGTGAAAAGAGTCCAAGAGCCTGAGCTACAGATAACAGCAGAGTTTCAGCCCCAGAACTGCTTCCCTCCAGACTTGGTGTCATGTGAGAACATGAAGTGTCTTTACTGTGAAAGGGACTACTAGTGGGTAGCCCGTTACTTGCAGACAAAAGTGTCCTAAATAACATAGTAGTTCACCGTCGTCGCTGAAATTGATGAAGGCAGCAAAGGTCATGCAGGGAGGACTGGGGGTCTTGAAGATCAGAGTGAAAGCACTTGAGGAAATTTTGCCTGAACAAGTGAGATATTTTTCTAGGAACTGTCAGAAGCACAGCCAAGTTCTAGTGCAGAGAGTTGGGGTTCAAAATCATTACAGACTGGACTTACTATAAATATGACTTTAATTAGGCTCGGGCTGGTGAATTACAGAGGGCAAGCACTGACAGTCGTATCTCCCACAGTGACTGCACCAATTGAATTATTCGTCTCAACGCGACTCACAGTGCCAACCTACCATAAGAGACTGTGCCAGAATGTAAACCAGCATACTGTTTCCTTCACTGAGAAGTCTTGCCACCAAAGAGAAAAGAAAAATGAGGAGGAGGGGGCCTCCCTGGTGGCGCAGCGGTTGAGGGCTGCGCTGTGGAGCTGTCGGCAGCAGCGCGCGGTGCCAGTTCGATGGAGCTGTCGGCAGCAGCGCGCGGTGCCAGTTCGATGCCCGGCCGGGGAGAATCCCACATGGTGCGGCAGACCTCTCCTGCCTCGCCCGCTGCTCCCCTCAGCAGTGTGTTTCTGATCTGCCTGTTCTGCTCCCCACTCTGTCTCTGGTGAACCCTCTCGCCGCCCCACACCTCTGGCCTGTACCCCAGCTTGCATGTATAAATAAATCAATCTTTAAAAAAAAAAATGAGGAGGAGGTGGGGGATGAAGAAGAAAGAGCAGGAGTAGAAGGCAGCCTTCATTCAGGAGGCTGAATTAAACTGTGCTTAAGGCTATCACTGGTTTATATTCAGGGATAAGTTCTTTATTACTTTGTCTCTTAGCTGTTTCGTAGCAAATAGTTCACAGATCTATGGGACACCCACAGATGGCACAAACTGACAAGCTAGAGTTCAGGCACCTGGATAGCCTGCATGTGAACACTCACAAGGAAAAAAAACCCATGCTTATACTCTGAACTCTACCCCAGTGAATCACAGTGGAAGGCTTCTTTACATCTAAATGTACTGGCTACCAAATTATGGTTCCTTCGAAATTTTCTTGAGTAATACTGGATAAGGACATTTGTGGGCATCACTGCCCACTTTTTTTAGAAGTATGTGTCTCTCTAATTTAACTATTAAACTAATTTGAACTTTGCTCACAAATGAGAAGGCAGTAACTGTTAGCCTAGCAGATGGTTGGAAGTAAAGAAATTTCATGTTCCACATGGTTTCCTATTAGATCTTTCAAACATATTAAACATAGTAGTTCTCTTTTTCATAAGATTTAAAAAAATACTAAATATCTAGGGTATTTTTTAGATAATTGCCTTCAGCTATGAGAAATAGAAACTTGAAGGGGGAAAAGTGCCTAAACAAAGTAAGGGTTTTGTTTTCCACATTAAAAAAATTGAGGATTTAGATGGTTTGGGGTTGGGATCATGGTCCCGAGTATTTTGTCTTTTTGTTGGGGGAGAAGGGATGGCCTGAACAAACTCCACAGATAGGTTTTTACGGACCGCCCCCCCCCCCACCACCTCAGACCAGAGAGATACAAGGCACCTAGGACTACAAATCCCATAATGCCATCATACGGAAGGGAGGATGCTGGGAACTGAGGGTGGAGTTAAGCAGCCAGGTTTGGTATATAACCAGACATGTGGGCCTTGGAGCTCCCTCTTGGCTCTTTGCTGGGTTTTGTGCACCATTGGGATTCCAGCTCAGAGGAACTGGTAGAATGCATTCACCAATTTATTCTTTTTTTCTCCTTCCCTTTGTAAATAAACCCTTGGTTAGTGTTATTGTGTGTTCCTGCAGTTGTGTCTTATTATAAGTCCCTTTTTAAATGCATGGGTGAGGACCCACAGTCAGGCACCCCATATCAGGGCTGCCCTGTAACATTTTCACTTGGCCATCCTTGGCTGTTGCTTCATGGACTCATTTTGGCTGCTTTACCATCATGTTCCTATTTCTGTACATCTAGAAAATGAAAATTTCCCCCTACATCTGCTAAGGACCTAGCATCTCAGAGTCTCCACTAACCCTGTAATTGTTTTTGTCCTCCATTAAAAGAAAATCTGCAGGAATATGTTTTAAGTTTATCCAGTTACTTTTTCCCTGCAAGATACAGGAACTAGTGAATATTCTTTTATTTTTCAACTCTTTTCAAAGAACTAAACTCTCAGAAGCATCTAAACTCATATATGGATGGATTTGTAAATATCCTGGCTAGAAGACAAACAAAACCAGAATAGCTGTAAAAAAATTTTAGTTATGAAAATTATACATTGAAGGATAAACACATCACCTAGTTGTGCCTGTAAAAGGAAGGAAAAAGATACTGCCTTCAGTTTTAAATCCTGGTTTTTAATGAGGGAGGAATTTATTCATGCAGATATACACACATTAAGTGTGTGCCACTTCTATTTGTGAGCACATCTGGCATAGAAATAAAAGAATCTAGTAGTCAGACCCACCTGCAAATTCCCCAATCTGCACAAAAAAGGATACGCCACGCCCATCATACTTAATAACATCATACTTAATAACAAATTCTTTTTGCATCTGGTTTTACTGAGCTTGAACAAGGATGCCTGTTATCATATTGTATATTCTCAATTCAGAATATCTCTCTTTCATTCAATTCACAGGGGGCTCTGGGAGGAGGTTGAAAGTCCAGATGTCAGAATTGATTAACCCACCACTGTATATTTCATAGTGAAAAAAATAAAGATGAAGAACAGCTGGATGAGAAATACATAAGTATAGAATGCCTATGTATATATAAGTGAAAATAAAGGGGCTTGAAAGTATACATAACAATTGGTTAATAGGACTGCAATGCCTTAGTAAGTCATACATGTGGCAGATAAATTCAGAGACCTGCTACTTCAATGGGGATCCAATAGACAGGAACATCTCAGAATAACTCCTCAAAAAGTGGAAAAAAACAAACAAACAGGCCTCCCTGGTGGCCTAGGGGTTAGTCTCAGCACTATCACCGCTATGGCCTGAGTTTGACCCCCGCTCAGGGAGCTAACCCACATATGGCACAGCAGACCTCTCTTGTCTTGCCCACTGCTCCCCTCATAAGTATATTTCAGAAGATCCACCTGTGTCTGCTCCCACTCTGTCTCTGGTGAATTCTCACCCCCTATACCTCTGGCCTACACCTAGTTCTTCGATACAAAAAAGAAAAAAGAAAGAAACTGAAAAAAAAAAAAAAAAACCAAGATTCAAAATGTAAAATCACTTGTGCCCTTGTAAATGCTAACCAAAAAGTCAGCCACTGCAGATGAGGTTTTCAAAAATCTGGTGGGTAAGAAGAATTATTTGTGGATATTAGTCAAATTCTTTCCCTAGCCACACAGTAATTTTGCTCATTGAACTTGTGAACGAACAGGTAGCCGTGGTGTCAGAGATGGACTTTCCCTCAGCAAGGCTGATAAGGACTACCACTGCTAAGGACTTAGTCCGCCAGCAGCAAAAACCAGCAATGAGCCCAAGATGTAGTGCCATAAACTAGTACCCGGTGGCAGGTTGACTCCAATGGAAACTCCATTACAGGAAGCAGAAATTGTCCTAAAGGAATAGAGATGTACTCTGGCTATGAACTTTCTTACTCATCTGTCATATTTCTGCCAGTACTGTCATCCGTAGACTTACTAAATGCCTTGTTCACTCAAGTACTGACCAAAGAGCTAAATGTACAGAAAAATAAGGTACATGATGAATCGATGCCTATGGCAGTCACCATGGAGCTGTCATCCAAAAGCAATCAGTCATATTAAACAGTAGAATGACTTATTGAAGACTCATTTATGGTTTCACCTGGGAAATAATGCTAGGTTGGCATGCTTTCCTACAGCATGTGACATGGACTCTGATTGAAAAATCTATAAGGAGCCAAGATGGAGTGACGGGACCAGTTTTACCTTCCCATCGGTAACCATCAAATTTTAAAGCATTAAGAATAAAAGGACAAAGTATTTGAAAAAACATTTTTGAAGACACCAGATATCAGGCAATGAAGGAAAGGATCCTGAGAAACAGGAAACAAATGAGGTAAACCTGATTATTATCCTAGTTTACAAGCTTGAGAGAGTTTTCAGGCTGTCGTGCAAGGAGGAGAAACCCAGGTGGAGCCTGATGAACTCCTTGAATTTAAGATGGGACTGAGAGTCCAGGAAGGCAAGGCGACAGTATTCACATGCTGGAACACCTGTGAGCACAGGGTTGCATAGGAAGATCTCCAGAGAAAGATCTCCTGGAGAGGGCATTCCTTTAGTGCTTGGTAGACAACTGTGAGGAAAATGCCTTAGGCGAGGAAACTACATGCATAGACTAGAAGGACTAGTGCCTGGCACCCATATGGGGTCTGCAGTAGTGCCATCAACCAGAACGGAAAACCTCATCATCCCCGGGAAGGACACTGGCCAGGGTGCTTGGAAGGCTCTTATCTTGGTAATGGGAAATAATTCGTCCTAGAATAATTTAGCCTAACAAATTCTAAAAGCAAGACTCAAAAGAATCAAAATGCGTTCAAGAAACTACCCTGTGTGGAAGAACAAAGGTCATGAATCATAGAAATCGAGCCACGCCTGACAAGCTATGCCTTCCTACACCATAGAGGCCAGAAATCTGTAAATGGCTTTTTTCAGGTTCCCTTCAAGCTAGGATCGTAGAGGCAAGTTTTATTTGATTTTTGTTTTGTTATATTTTTGTCAGCCAGATATATTTTCACGTGATTTGGAAAGTAACAGTAAAGCAGAGGCATTTTTCCTGATGCTTTAGTTGCTTCCAGAGATACACATACTGGTTTTATTCCGCAGTCATATTCCTGTATCTAGATAGGAACCTCATGGGTATTGTAGCAGTGGCGATAGTGGCAGCGGTTTCCTGATTCATTTAGCAGAGCTCACTGAAGTCAGCAGTTTCAGGGGAACCTCAATTTTTCACTTTCCTAATAGTGACAGAGGTGGCAGCTCCCCTTCAGGCAAGTATAGTGGTTTTATTCTGCAAATGTGGCCTAAATCTCCCTTTTTCAATCCTTGAAACTCCTTATATCCTTACATTAGCCCTTCTTTAGATTAAAATAGCTGGAAATTATCCTAGTTCTTGAAAATTAATCCTATTATGGAATTTATGTTAGTTACCTATTACCATGTCAAAAATTGTCCCCCAAACTTAGTGGTTTAAAAGAATAAATATTTGTCATCTCAGAGTTTCTGCAGGCCAGGAATTGGGGCACAGATTTACTCGGTGCTGCTGGCTCAGAGTTCTCATGTGGTTGCAGTCAAGGTATCAGCCAGGCTTATAATCATCTGAAGACTTGACTGGGGTGCAAAGATCCATTTCCAGGATGGTTTACTCACCGACCTTGACAGATGCCTAGATTCTCACTATTAGCAGGAGCTCTTGTTTCCTCACTGGATCAGTCTCTCCACAGGGCTTCCTGGGTGTCCCAAAAGCATAGCCGTTGGCTTCCCCCCCAAACAAGCAATCCGAGAGAGAAGAAAGCTGCAGAGCCCTATATGACCTCATCTCCCACAGTATGCACCATCCCTCCCCTTTATTCATTAGAAGTGAATCACTAAGTCCAGCGCGGAGTTGAGGAGGAGGGTGATAAGCTCCACTTCTTGAAGGGAGGAGAGTCAGAGAAGCTGACATATTTTAAACCACCACACAATTCTCTACAGATGTGAGAGTACAATATTTTGCATATTTTTCCCTGAAGTTTGCATATAATCCCTCCATTTGCAAGAATATTCTTCCATCATGCGTACAATAACCCTCAGGCAGGTTATCGCTTCATTCTTCGCAGGTGGTCACATTTCTTTAATCTTTCCTTAATCATCCTGACTTTTCTTCTTTGAAGGCAAGGTTTCATGAAGATCAATTTGCCTCTCCTTACTCAGATTAATGTAAAGGCAGGATTTGTCCCTGTAGTCACTATGGGACATGGTTTTCACGCCAAATAATTATCAATGACCACAGACCTATCTTTTTTTTTTTTGAGTAAAAAATAAAATCCTACAATTGTTTCATGGCAGGGGACTCCAAGAGTAGTGAAAACACAGGTAGATCACTTTAAAAGTGTCAGAGTAAGGGAGCAGAAAAGGTTTGAATTATTCTACTAAATTCACTGAAGAAGTGGATCAGAAGATTTCAGGATAATTTTGAGTCATTATTTTTAAGGAAGCAGTAAAATTATTTTTAAAGGAGTACCATGTGAAAGAGTGCACGCCCTCCATTTTTTGAACAGAGACCACTTTCTTGCAACAGTGACATTTGCAAGCTATTTCAGAGCCAATTTGACAACACAAAAGAAAAGTTCCAAACTATAGTCACATCACAAAAACAGAGATTGCATTAGCCTTTTTAATTTGGTTAGTGTCCCAAATCATAATTTAAAATAAGTTAAATGTTGTGTATGTTGCCCAACCCCTTCCAGGTCCCCATGTCAGTAAAGATGACATAGCATTAGTAGAATGTGAATCAACAAGCATGGCTATTGGCACAGAGTAAGCGCCACTAAATTTCTTTGAATTAATCAATGGATTGACGTAACTGATGAGAGTGAGATCTTGTCACCTGAAGAAGAGTAGTATCAACTAGGCTGGGAAGCATTCAAAATTAATTGAAAATCTCAGTTCATTTTGCTTGATCTTACTGTTTTGGTTTTTTTTTTATCTTTAAAGAAGCAGTAAAATTATTTTTTTTAATTTTTTAAAAGATTTATTTATTCATGCATAAAGAACTGGGGTGCCAGCCAGAGGTGTGGGGTGGTAAGAGGGTTCACCAGAGACAGAGTGGGGAGCAGAATAGGCAGATCGACCGAAATACACTGCTGAGGCGAGCAGCGGGTGAGGCAGGAGAGGTCTGCTGCGCCATGTAGGAATCTCCCCTGCTGGGCATTGAACTGGCACCACAGCCACTGACAGCTCCACAGTGCTGCGCTTAGCCCTTTGCGCCACCAGGGAGGCCCTAAAATTATTTTTCAAACGTGTGAATCCATAATATTTTCAAGACTAATATGCTAAATACCACAAGATACAGCCCACATCCCTACCCCAAACTGCCTAATAAATGAAAAATATTAGGACATGTAAGCTAATAGCATAATAAAATGAGAATCCTAAAGATATATTCCCGGAGCAGGATCATCAAATTCTTATTACTGAGTGGTCTTTCCAAGTACATTATTCCTGTCTGCCTGTACCTGCTCTTGGTTTCCTATCAGACTATTCCCTGCTCTTTCACCCTAAACACATATATGCAGTTTCCACTTTAAAAAAAACTGTCTTAGATAAAAGGCACTATAATGAAAAGCATTTCCCTAGACATGAGTGCATTTGACATGGGCTTCAAAGGATAGAAAATGACCTCAACAGTTATGTGGAGACAACACATGGCATTCACTACATAAGGATGAGGAAAAGCAAAAGTATGGGGGCTGGAAAGTGCAAAGCATTTTTAGCACTTCAATATCCTTTGGTCCTAAGAAAATAATAGCAAATGTGAAAAGGAGGTCTATTAAAACACAATAGCAGTAAACACCTGTTCATTTTGGAGAAGCAATAGCCTTGACTTACGTAAGCCACCCATGAACCAAAAATGGGAACACCCAAGAAAATATGAGTCATGAGTTTTCCTTGACTCTATAGCTAGAATCGTATTTAACACACACACCCACACACACACATCAGTAATAAAAGGAGTCATTTGCCTTTTCACAAAAGGCAATTGTCAGGACATAGATATGAAATCTAAGGACTCTCTAATTATCATAATATGAATATTATCAATATCTGCGGAAGATGTCAGACACATTCAGCATGTACGCTCCAAATGGCTTCTAGAATCTAGTCTTCCCAATAGGATTTGGTAAATTGATACTCTGGGCCCTGACTATCAAGAAACTTGGAAATAGTCTAGTGTCCAAGAATACTGTGACAACAATACCTCTGGTAGTAGGAGGCACCAACTTGCAGTACAGGGCTCCGATTACATGTGGTTTCTCAGAAAAATGAAAAATATGTTTTTAGATCTGACATGCTCAAGGAATAGTGTCTTTAAGTCAACCAGAGTGGTTGTTCAGCTCATACATCAAATACACATATTCAAAAAATATTTACACACATATTATGTGCCAGAGACTGTGCTAGGTGATAGGGGCAGAAAAGGATAGATAAGACTAAATTTCTCCCCCCTGAGGAATTTACAGTCATGCAAATGGGGGGAAAAACACAGAGAAAGAAATCATGGAGAATAATGTTCTTTCTCTGTCACTTTTTAAATATTTATAATTTTTTTTATCAAACTCATATAAGTCCACATGTATTCAATTCTTTGAACAAGTAATTCTACAAGTCTTCCCCTTTCACATTCCATTTAATAAAGGTAAGTGTATCATTATTCCAGAAGTCTCACAGAAGAAGCAGCACAGAATTTCACCATGGGTTTGGTATGAAAAGAGATGGTATGTTTACAAACTCTCCTTAATAGAAGACTTTGCTTGGGAATCACCATCTGTTCTAGATTTCAATAATAGGGGAAAAAATAATTTGCACAATACCAAAGAACAGAATATTTTCTTGTTTTCTGGACATCATCTGGAAGGCACTGATAATCAAACATGCTCAAAACCCTCATGTGGATAATCAAGAATTGGCTGCAAATGTACTGACATGTTTCCTGCAGATGGCTGTGATTTCTCCTGATTTTCCCAACTCACCTAAAAGACTCATAATTTAGGAAATAAATTAGGGGTCAATCATAAGCATGATACTTGTGGCCTAAGCATACTTATCTTGAACACTTGAATTAATGATTCAAATTTTGTTGTTCTTTGTTGCTAATAGAAATAATTGGTATATTTAAGTATTAACAATATGGACTTGTTCTGGGGGAGAGATTTGTAAGAGAGGTATATATTTCATGTTTAATAGTACATATAAAGATGTTATTATATTCATTTCATTTATTTTTCCAGGTTTGTTGAATTATATTTGACCAAAAAAAATCATTTTATTTAAATTAAATGCATTCCATTAGCTACCATCTATCTTTTACACACCAAATACTGTGCTAGGTACTTCGGAAATATTAATGCATTTTTTCAGCATTTTAACTCTTTAAATTAGGTATACTTAATCCTCTTTTATTACTCAAAAAACTGAGGCCCACTTCCTGGTGGCGCAATGGGTTAAGTCGCAGCACTATGAAGCTATCCAGAGCCACTGCAGCATGAGTTCGACCCCAGCCTGGGAGTTTCCCACATGGTACAGCAGACCTCTCCTGCCTCACTTGCTGCTCCTCTCAGCAGTGTATTTCAGTAGATCTGCCTGTTCTGTTCCCCACTCTGTCTCTGGTGAATCCTCTCATCCCCCCACATCTCTGGCCTACACCTCAGCTTGTATGCATAAATAAATAAATCTATTAAAAAAAAAAACTGAAGCCCACACACATGGGAAAAGATGGGAGACTGAAACTTTTTTTTAAAAAAAACTTTCTCTCCTACTTCTCCTAACAGAATGATCCAAAAAATGCACAAGCAGCTACCAAACAAGAAAAGGTATTTAAGTTAAGCTATAAACCTCAAAATTAGGTGACACAGGAAAGAAACTGATTCTGGAGCCAAGCAGAGGAACAACTGGCTTAGGTCCTAATACCACCTCAACTGTCCAGACACTGTAATGAATTCTGAATATCCTCATCTCATGTCTGGAGAGAAGCAAACTTAGTGATCACCCTTGTCTTTCTCTTCTCCCGTTTTAAATTCCTCTTTTTACTGAGGAATAATGGAAACCAGAAGAGGATAAAACAAGGAATGTGAATGGCAAGACTGGTATTCTTCAAAAGACACAAAGATTTCAATCATACATGGCACGACCAAGTGGTATAGTATACACACTTTAAAGTGGTGGGGTGAATCGTGATTATTAACAATATCTAGATGAAAGAGCAAAGACACTACCTTCTCTCCAAATATGTGTACATTCACTCTATAGCTGTATTTCCTCAGGCTGTTGAACAAAACTCTCAACTCCCATTACAATTCAGGGGGAACCGTGGACTCAGCTACAGTAGAAAGAATACTTGCAGTAAATCAATACAAATAAAATATAGGTCTGGACAGAACCAAACATGGAAATGAATTGCAAGAAAACCTAATGTGGCAAATTTTAAAAAGGAAGGATGCCACAATGGAAAGCAAAATATAGAGAGGGAGGCAGACAGGGAATGAAGAAACAAATAGTCCATAACTAAAGAAAACCTAATTCAAGAAACAGGAGAAAATCCCTTGAATATGCACCCCTGTATAAAATATGAATAAAAAAGCCAACTTAAAAAAGCAAGAAATCAAATAAAAGATCAAAATGAAATAAAAAGGGAGCTTATGGATCCAATGAAACATTGCATACTAAAATAACATCTTTAGAAAACAAATAACTATATAAGAAAGAGAATAGTCTCTATTAAAAAATTGAATTACAGACAGAGGAAAGCCCAAAGATAATCATAATATATATAGATAAAGTTAAAAGAGATTAACACAGAGAGAAACTAACTGAGGTGGAAAATAAAGACAATCAAATACAAGGATAATTGCTCTCTCTTAAATAGAAAACCTATGCAGGGTTTATGAAAACACACAGATCTCCTACTGTGGGGAGTATAATTTTAATAACTTTTCCTTCTATAATTGTAGGCAATAAAACATGCCTGTATTTGCTTTACCTGTGACTTTGTCACCAACAGAAATTAGATGTGTTCCATACGACACTGCAACGCAGATATGTAAAATGTCATTTGTGTTCATTATTACTTCAAAACTATAGTAACTACTAAGCCCATCACTAAATCTTATTATTTAATGATGAATAAAGAAGCACATATTTCTAGAGCAAATTTTAAAGATTTTGATAATTGATCTTTAATGTAATTGGTTTCCTTGTAATCCTATGTCTTTTACTTTAAGTCTTTAAAATATTATTCTGAAAGGGACCCTTAGATTTTGCCAAAATGCCAGTGGGGTCCAATGCACAAAAAGAACATATCCCAGAAATATCAGTCATATCCCAGAAAAGCCTGTAGCTTCTTGAACAGCTTATAACATTTGGGAAGGACCCAAGCGAGAGAAGAATCCTTGTGCTGAATCTTTGCTCATTTGACAATAAATTTAACACTGCTTGTAGCTGAAACATCTATTTTCAACCAAGGAGTAGAACCTGAGTGTCAATAATGTCAGAGTAACCAACTAGGACTCCTCACAGCCTGGGAGGTGAATGGGGTCATGTCATGAGAATACCACTCTAGATTTCTAGATCAGAGAAAAATCATCGTATCTTGCTTAAGCTACTGTATTTGGGAGAGTCTCTTTGTTACAGCTATCTAATTTGGTCCCTAACGTGTTTATTACTTTGTAAAATATAACTTTCAAGACATTGACCAACAATTCCTCATCACCAGCCACAGAGATGGATGAAGAGGGAGAAAGGAGTTGAGTTTGGGGCCAACAGGGATCTTACCAATAACAGTAACGCAGAATTTAACCCAACCCATAGAAACTTAACAAACGGTAGGACAAGGGAGGGAGTTACATACTCATTATTTCTGTTTTCCTACACAGTAGCTAACATACAATTATCTAATATCTTACAATGCAAATATCCAAATGAAAATTTTTTTCATATTAACTGTAAGTACAATGAAAAACTCCCTAAACTTTTAAAACTTACCAATCATAAGAGAAAGTGAAAGGGTCTTCAATCTATGTCTAGCTCCATAACAAAAGTAAACACCATCATACCTTATTCAAAATTCTCAAAAATGAAGATTTTCACTCTGTAGTGATGCCTTAAGAGTGGCAAGGACTTCAAAAGAAAATTTGGTGTTTTTGAGATGAAAAATCAGTGCTTGGATTTATACCTTGTCCCAACTTGTTTGATAATTGCTTTTGAAATTTGAACTCTAAGTATTCTATCCCTTTAATCAAAAAGCAATATACACATCAAGTTGACTTTGTGTTTTGACGCTCATTAACATTTCTTGTGGGTATTATTTTAAAGTATGTAGTTTTTCCATTAAAGTTCTCAATTCACAAAAAATAAATACTTACATTTTTAGGAGCTACATAGTAGAGATGGTTTCTCAAAGAGGAACTAGCTTCAATTTTTTTTTCCAAAACGCTAACTTTCTTAATAGGTTCTCTTTCTTCAATAGCTGTCAAGGAACTCATGTGAATCTTTTCAAGTTCACAACCACAATGTTTACTTGTCTAAAAAAGGAAAATACCAGAATCACAAAGAGGCAGAATAGACACAGTGGTCCTTCTGCCTGAAACATCCGTGCTCTACCTCTTGGCTTGGAATCTCCTTTTTATCTTTCAGAGAGTTTTGTTCATCCATCTTCAGTAGGCCCCTGGTATAATTAGCTGCTCTGTCTTCTCTTTCCATAACACTTAAGTGATGTCCCTGTTTTAGCACTTGCTGTCTACTAGTTGTCTATTACTACAGCACTAGCTGTCTACTACTAATCTGCTTACACGGCTGTCTCCCCTCCTATGTCAGGAGTTCCTCAAGGTTAAGGCCAGAGTTGTCAGTTCTGAGGCGGTGCTGGGATAATGTGTATACAGAATCAAGACAGAAGCCAAGGAAAACAAAATTGGACAGGAAGCAAGTGCAGTGGAGCTAGAGTGACACCTCAAACTAGCCTAGCTTGCGGTAACTTTTTCCTTCTGACGTATTCAGTTTTAATGCAGAAGAAGAAAGAAGCAGGGTTCAGAGACAGACGGTATCTTACCAACTATAAGAAGATAATTTTCTTATAAGCAGCCTGGAGATAAGAATTTGAATGCAAGTAGCTTAGTTTGGAAGTGAAATAATACAGGTAAGGAAATGGGAAAGTGAGGTAAGGAAGGGAAGGGAAGGCAGTGGACAGAGGTACTATTGGGCCAGCTGCCACGGGTGGGGGAATGGGAGGGGACGAGTGGAGCTGGAGCTCATCCCCACAGGTGAAAACCTTTCAAATCGTGCAAAGCATGTATGTCTCAGGATTACCCCAGCTGCAAAGTGAGGGAACTGAACTTTATGTGAAATCCCAAGTGTCGGTGATTGGAAAAACCTCAAGTGAGGGACAAAATGTGGAGTCCTCTTTGTATTTCCAGCCTGTTATATTGAGGCAACATGGTTTTCCACAGTGGAGGCTTGGGTGGGTGTTAGAAGAGCCCTCAGACAAAGATGCAGATTCTGGCATCTGGAAGTCCAGGGAAGGACACGGAAAACTCCAGGCACCTGCCTAAGACACTGCTGACCTGTGCCACATAACCTAGCACAGGTTAAACTATACCCTTTTTTGCAGAAGGGAAGGATGCAACCATCCTGTGCGTGTGCCTATTCACGCCGTTACATAGCTGGTGGTGGCGCGAACAACTGGCTCGGCCCTACACCCATTATCTTAATATCAAAATTAAGATAGAGCCAGAAGAGCAAGAGGGAGGGGAGCTAGAGTATTCCCACAGATTCACATAAGGGCCTCGGGGAACTCCCTCAGGCTGTGGCCAAGTTTACATTAAACTGGGTAGAGACAATTGGATAAAATGAACTGAAAGTTCCAGTCACCTTCCAGTTGTGGAGTATCTGGCATACAAAAGAATCTAACTGGAATCTATACTATACAACAACACAATCAAAGCAACAAATATTAATATGACATACATTATGATTAAAGGATCCAGAAGGGCCAATTTTTAAAGATTATTTTTGTTTCATTTTAAAACATTTAACAATGGGGGCTCCCTGGTGGCGCAATGGGTTAAGTCTCAGCCTATGAAACTATCACCAGTCACTGCAGCACGAGTTTGATCCCTGGCCAGGAGAGTCCCACATGGTGCAGCAGACCTCTTTTGCCTGGCCCACTGCTCCCCTCAGCTGTGTACTTCAGCAGATCTGCCTATTCTGTTCCCCACTGTCTCTGGTGAATCCTCTCACCACCCCACACCACTGAACTATACCCCAGTACTGTATGCATAAATAAATAAATCTTTAAAAAAAACATTTAACAATAGAATTTTTAAAACACTTTTAGATTATGTTATTTAAGCATTCTATAAAAAAATTTTTTAATAAATTATTTTATCAAAATCAGGTTCATAAAAAATGCTTCTATAAATGGCCTTTATAGGGAAGTATGATTCTGCGAAAGAGAAAACAGATCGAGAAACCTAGAATGAGTCTTGTTTCTAATGACCATTGATTCTGACAGCATATAAAAGATAATGTTCTATGTCTCAATTTGAATATTTGACCATTTCACAATAGCAAATATGCATAGCATATCAATAATTATTAGCATCACCTAATATTTGGAGTGGGGAGAAATGCTTGTGCTTTCTCAGATGGCCTATATGATTTCTAAGGTCAATGCCAGCACAAATGATATAGTTGAAGTTATTAAAAAATACATTATGCTAAATCTTGCCCTTTGACAACAAATGGACTTGTGTAATTGGCTGAAACCCACGATGGGTACACACAAACACTGTGTCCAGAAAATATTCTGTATGAAAAGGAACAACTTCCTGACAAATTCCAGATACTGGTGAAGCTGACGCAATGTCTTTTAATATCTTCAAACTGGCACTTTTCCTCTGATGGCACATTTCACATTCTGATCCAAGTTCTTTCTTGGTTATATTTCAATTGAAATCACAAAACAGAATCCAGTCTGTTTTAAAGATGTAACTAGTTGATCAACCCAGGAGTGGTGTTCATCTCAGTAGCAAGAATCTATGTCTCAATTTGAGTATTTGACCATTTAACAATAGCAAATATGCATGATATATTCATATTCCGTGGGCAGGGAGTGAATGACACAAAACACCTAGCAGCTGGGTGAGCCAGCACACCAAAACTGTTGTATAAGGTATTTGAGATCCATTAGGTGCTCTGATTTTCAAAAATGTATCTATGGGAAATTACAAGCAGAATAGTTTCCACAGAGAAGTCTTCTTTACCATCTTTTCTTCCTAACCCCCTTTTCAGAAACCTGGTGATTTTTTTTTTCATCATTTTCATGACCTTCAGGGCATGGAGGAAACTTGCTGCTTACAAATCTAGTTTTTAATATATTTTCATGTAATCATCTCTGCTGCTCTGTTTTGAATGCTATAATTACATTATTTAAAGTAGACTCAAGGAACACCAACACTAACTATATAGAGTAAAGGCTATACAATTCCAACAATATTTGCATTTAAAACAATTTTGCCTGAACCTTTAGGACATCTTGATACACTCTAGGTTATTTAAGAAGTAGAGCAGCCAGAGAAAATGTAGAAAATCTAGTCTCATCTCTCTCATCCAGGAACTTCCGCTCATGCTGTTCATCCAGAACACAATTCCATGTAACTGCATCTTTGCCCACACAAGCTTACTATTTTCAAAGGCAGCTCAAAGTCTGAAGAGGAGGGTGTGTTTATGCACACAAATGCATGTATTATTCTAGTAAAAAACATAGATATCCAAATAGCTGAGTCCCAGTAAAGAGACATTTCTGGAAAGCATATAAAAGAATCTCATGGAATATGAGGGTTGGAATACCAATCCTTGTATAAAACTGGTCCTGGAGAATGAAAAGCTATCTGACTGGACACTACACTCTCAATTACTCAGGAGTCACATGTCCCACCCACGGTCCTCTCCCTTTTAATTAGATGCTTCTACTTACCAAAACGTGGTCATCACTCATGACTTTGTAGCTCAGTTTCCCTTCTCCAGTCATCACCACCAACTAGAATGTCTCTCTGCATTTTTTAATATCAGTTTCTGAGACAGAGACTAGTCAGTTGTGTGACCTGGGAAGGGCCACTTTAGGACCTTCTGGAATAATGAATTAGATCAAAGAAGTCCTATCACAAACAAGGTCACAACAGCATCATAGGCAGGACAGGCAAAGACAGATATGTGTAGTAGGACATCTGTGTGAATGTAGAGTTACTAGCTGTGTGAGATATCATAGCTTCACAATGCTGTATCTTAAAATTACTTTTTGTCTTCATCAAAATTCACTCCCTAGGGTGTCCCTGATGGTGATGGGGTTAAAGTCTCAGTGCTATCAAGCTATTGCCAGCATGAGTTCAATCCCCAGCCAGGGGAATGACACACATGGCACAGAAGACCTCTCCTGCCTCACCTGCTGCTCCCCTCAGCAGTTCTGCCTGTTCTGCTCTCCACTGTGTCTCTGGTGAATCCTCTCACTCACCCCCACCTCGCCCCAGGACCTCTGGCCTACACCCCAGTTCTTGTATACATAAATGAATAAAAATAAATCTTTAAAAAAATTCACTCCTCAAATAGAGAACATAATTACCTATCTGATATGAGAATTTAATATGATAAACTGATAACATAGGTGATAAAAGAGCTGAAATGGACAGCAATGAAGCCACCCAGTGATTAGTAACAGCAGAATATATTAGCACCCCTAAGCATGAAAGACAAAAGGAGAAGTAGGTAGCTAGGCCAGGGCAAGCCTTCCCAGAAGCTAGAAGCAGAGTCAGCTTAAATACAGATGAGGTCATGAAAGAAGCATGGCTGCTACTAGAGATGCTGCCATTGCAGAGAGGAGAGAAATATTCTGGGTTTTCCCTTCCTCCCTCTTTTCAGTCTCTTAAACCTGCCATTGGCTTGGCCCTCCTGACAGGGCACCTGGTGTCTTAGTCAGCACAGGCTGCCATACCAAAATACCATCGACTGGGTGACTTCAACAACAGAAATTTTTTTCTCACAGCTCTAGAAGCTTGGAAGTCCAAAGTCAAGGTGCCAGCATGATCGATTTCTGGTGACGATTCTTCTTGGCTTGTGGACAGCTGCCTTCTTGCCATGTACTCACGAGGAGAAGAGAGAGAGTTCGCTCTCTTCTCTGCATAAGGCCACAGTCCTATTGGATTAGAGCCCACCTTTATGACCTCATGTAACTTTAATTACCTCCTGAAGATCCTATCTCCAGATACAGTCACACTGGAGATTAGGGCTTCAGCACGGGAACACATTCAATCCATAACACCTAGGAAATACAGCCACTTGCCATTCCCTCTCCACTGTGAGACAGAAAGGGAAAAAAACAGATCTGAGCACCATAGGATAGGACTGTCAAATTCCTCTCAAACAGCAAGGTGGGTATTATCATTCTTACTTTGCAATTTAAGAAACAGGCAAGTTAAATAAATGTGTTCAAAGTCACAAACTGGTAAATGACAACACTATTGAAATCCAGGTCTTCTAGTTCCAAATCCAGCTGGCAATAACTTTCATCAAGCCTCCGCCACATATTTCAACTGCTCTGGGCTTTCACATCTCTTAATTTCTATACCACTTTTATTCTCTTCCTTGCAATTCATCAATGATGACTAGTTTGTTTTATCTTCATCATTCTTATGAGGAATATTCCATTATTCCAGTTCTTTCCAAATGAATCAAAAGTACCTTAAGATTTTGTTCTTAATCATGAAGCTATTCAGTTTCCATTCCATTGTCTAGTCACACAGTAGGTGCTGGATAACTTTAATTAATTTTCTTCCACATATGCTACAGTATTATTGAGAAGTTCCTGTTATTTTGCTAGTAAGACTTTTTTTAAACTGACTTAAAAAAATTTATTTATGCATGCAAGAGTTGGGGTGTAGACCAAAGGTGTGGGGGAGGGTGTCGGTGAGAGGATTCACCAGAGACAGAATGGGGAGCAGAACAGGCAGATCTACTTGAAATACACTGCTGAGGGGAGCAGCGGGAGAGACAGGAGAGGTCTGCTAGATCATGTGGGAAGCTCCCTGGCCTGGGATGGAATTTGTGCTTCGGTGGCTGCAGATAGCATAGTGCTGGAACTTAACCCCTTGTGCCACCAGGGAGGCCCTGCTAGTAAGATTTTTATCTATTCTCCAAAATGCCATAATTCTCTAGCCAACAAGAAAAATTTTCTGTGACTCAAGGAAATCATTTATATAGATTTTAGAGGTAATCCACAAAATGGTCTGTTTATGAATCAGGACCTTAAAATTTTTTCCATTTCCCTCTTAACTGATTTGTCTGTCAAGGTTATCTTTTATCTTTTCCATTTTCATCCTTAGTGTGAACCTGCCATTCTCTTTGGCCAAAACTGTCCAACGAATATCCAGCTTGGTCACAATTAACCAGTACTAAGTTACAGCACCCTCACAGATAAAATTTAAAGAACCAGAAATTTCTTTACAAAAGCTTCTAAGGGGGGAATGATAGATTTCTTTTGTTGTTGTAACTGTATGTTATGAAATATGCCATGTATTTTGAAATAGTCCAGAGTACTATAAAACCAATTTTTTTAATTAATAGATATTTTATTTATGATATTCATATCTTTTACATTATTGTGTGTTCCCCATAAGTTACTCACCACCTGTTCACCCGTGGAGCCATCACCATAGTCCTCCGTGCTCCCCTCTTCCCCCCTCTTGAGCCCTCCTCCCCTCCTTCCCTGCTGAATGTCGCTTTCTTATTTGGCTCCCCTATATTCCTGTTATAAATGAAACCATTCAATAATTTTCCCTTTCTTTCTGGCTTATTTCACTGATCATGATCCCCTCTAGGTCCATCCATGTTGCTGCAAATTGCATGTATTTGTCTTTTTTGAATGCTGAATAGTATTCCATTGTGTATATGTACCACATCTTCTTGATCCAGTCATCTATTTTTGGGTATCTGAGTTGTTTCCATACCTTAGCTATTGTAAACAGTGCTGCAATAAACATGCGGGTGCATGTATCCTTTCGGATTAGTGTTTTTGTGTCTTTTGGGTATATTCCCAGTAGTGGTATTGCCGGGTCATATGGAAGTTCCATTTCTAGCAGTTTGAGGAAATGCCATACAGCTTTCCATAGTGGTTGGATCAATTTGCATTCCCACCAGCAGTGTAGGAGATTCCTTTTTCTCCACATCCTCGCCAACATTTGTTGTTGCCTGTTTTATTAATGTGCGCCATTCTCACTGGCGTGAGGTATCTCATTGTGGTTTTAATTTGCATTTCCCTGATTATAAGTGATGTTGAACATTTTTTCGTATACCTGTTGGCCATTTGCTTTTCTTCTTTGGAGAAGTGTCTTTTTAGCTCTTCTGCCCATTTTTTGACTGGACTGTTGACTTTGTTTTTGTTGAGTTGTGGGAGCTCTTTGTAGATTTTTGTTATCAGTCCTTTATGGTTGTATCGTGTGCAAAGATCTTCTCCCAATTAGTAGGGTGTCTGTTTGTTTTAATTATTGTCTCTTTTGCTGTACAGAAGCTTTTTAGTTTGATGTAGTCCCAGCTGTTTATCTTTTCTTTTACTTCCTTCGCTATGGGAGAAGTGGTTTTAAAGATGTTGCTGAGATGTATGTCATGTAGAGTTTTGCCTATTTTTTTCTTCTATAAACTTTATGGTTTGAGGTCTTATCTCCAGGTCTTTTATCCATTTTGAGTTGGTTTTTGTGCATGGCGTGAGGTAGTGGTCTAGTTTCATTTTTTTGCATGCAGCAGTCCAGTTCTCCCAACACCAATTATTGAACAAACTAATCTTGTTCCATTGCATATTCTTTGCTCCTTTGTTGAAGATTAGTTGTCCATAAATATGTGGATTTATTTCTGGGTTTTCTATTTGGTTCCATTGATCCGCGTGTCTGTTATTTGCTAGAAAAGGAACAAGAGAAAAACCCAAAAGCCAGTACAAGAAAGGAAATCTTAAAAATCAAAGAAGAAATAAATGAAATGGAAATAAAAAAAAAACAATACAGAAGATCAACGAAACCAAAAGCTGGTTCTTCGAAAAAATAAACAAAATAGACAAACCTCTAGCAAGGCTTACAAAGAAAAAACAGGAGAATACACAAATAAACAGGATAAGAAATGAAAGAGGTGAAATTACAACGGACACAGCAGAAATCAAAAGAATAATCAGAGACTATTATAAACACCTATATGGAAACAAGTTCAACAACTTAGAGGATATGGATAAATTCCTGAAACTACACAGCCACCCAAAAATAAGATCGGAAGAGC
>PVIJ01000493.1:0-252590 GCA_004024925.1 Scalopus aquaticus
ACAAAATGTAAAAGACACAAATAACAATAAAAAAAAAATGGAAAAAAAAAATAAAAAAATAAAAGGTGGATTGGAAGCTAAAAAAAAAAATAAATAAATATAGCAAGATTTACTTCAATCAAATTATCACAATATAGGAATTTTAACTATTCACACAATTTTTTAAAAGCTAATAAATATTTTGTAAGTATTCCCTAATGACTGAAAACTTTTCACCATTTTAAAAAAAGTGCTTTTTCCTGTTTATCATAAAAGAAAATAAATACATACTATGTGAAAAAAAAAAAAATGTAAGTAAGCCCATGTAATTTCAAGGAAGTTCTAGAATCCTTGAAGCTCACACGTGGATCCAAAATTAAGAATCTATGATCTCAAGATCTGAGAGTCAGAGTGTAACTGGGCTGAGTCCAAAGTCTGGGAAAGGAGGTGCCCCCTGGAGGGGGTTTGCTGATGAGAATGAATAGCCCCAGGGAAAAACGCTAAAAGGTTTTGCAGTTCGGGGTGGAAAGTCTGATGAGAGATAAAAGGGACTGAAGGAGAAGGAGATTCAGTTGCCATGTTGGAGGAATAGAGGAAGCAGTCACCATGATGTAGGAAAAGAAGCAGCCACCACAAGGATTTAGAGTTTTTGGATTGAGCATTTTTGGAATCTTCAGTGACTCTGGGGCCAGCGACTTTGGAGGCTTTCCAAGTAGCCAAGCAACAGAAATTGTTCCTGGTTTTGTCTTTACTGCAGCCAAATGAAGAAGGCAGAGGCCCCAAGCAGGCACCTTTCTAAAATGCGTGAGTGCAGTCTGTTGGGCTGTCTGGCAGCTGTAGTTGCTGTTTTCAGTGTTGTTGGCGTGGTGCTGTGCTGGGGCACCATGGCAGCTTCAGGAGCATCTCCAGTTGTGTTTTGTGTCGTCCTTGTGAATTAGAACCTGGCCTACAGTCTGATTGCTATGCATCTGCACAGGCAGAAGGATGCCATCTTCGACACGTGGCCTGTTGTCTGGAAGAGGAGCTCCACATCAGCAGTGGCAGGAAGACACCACCTTCGTTATTACTTCTTTGGGACTTAAAAGGACTGGACTTCGTTTTAAGTAAGGTAAATGGCCATATTCTGGCCTCAATAACTCTTTGTTTTTCCCTGTTTGCTAAGTAAATCCCATTGTTATTGTTCCCTAAGCCTGAGTAGCCTTGCAATTGTATCTTGGTAAGCAATTGGGGCTCTGCCTTTGGCCAGATTTAAAGCCCCATTTGCCCAGTATCAAGAGAAGTCAGCAGGAACAATAAGCAGTGACTATTCAGCCAGTCTGCATATGAAGTCCACTGCCCAAACAAACAAGGTGTGATCTCAGACACGGTCTCACCGAGAATGCTACAAAACTCTTCTCTCTTCACAGTCTCTTCTGTATTCATGTGTTCAGTAGATATTCATTTGTGTCTATGTAACAGATAATAGTCTTGGCACTGAGTATATGCTGAAAACACAGAGTTCTTTCTCAATATCCTCCCTACTTTCCTCTCCATTTCACCTGGCCCAGTCTGTGATCTCCACCACTATTTTGCAGCCATGTGGTTTGAAGAAAAAAGCAGTCAAGAGATCTAGTGATGGTTTCTCTTCTGTATCAACTATTAGAGTGATTGTGGGCATGATCATGAGCTACCCCTAGGAAATTGCAGGATCTTAGGTAAGAGGACAGCTCACCTATGTTGTTTAATCTTATATACTTCTCATTCATCACACTCATGGCACTCTATAAATAAGATTGGATGGATGAAACTTTCCTTCTCTGAATTTCAATTAAAATAAGAGTGATTTCAACAAACAACTTGAATTCTTCTCTAGTCTAAAAATTCTGTAATTCTATTTATTTTCTTAGTTATCTAAGTTTTCTCTTTGAGCTAGAGTTCTTTACAACCTCAAAGCTGCTTATATTTTACACAATAAGAATATCCTTGTAAAATATCAGAAAATATAATCACCTTGATCCTCGGAAATATGCTGTGGAATTTTTCTTTTTCCATGGCCACTGTGCTGCTGACCTAAAAACAGATGTTGATTAATTTCTATGTTTTTTTCCTTAACTACACAGGTATATGTTTTAACAGTTTCAAATAAGTCTGATCCAGACTACTAAAAAGAAAAAATCCTAAATAATATTATATTCCTTTTTCTTATTGCTTCATTCCTCTAGAGGTGCTAGCTAGAATATCCACAAATCTATACCTCCATTTATAAATTAACAACATTAAGAGAAATATTCCTAACTCCTAAATGACAAGTTTAGGGGTGTTTAACTCAGCACAATGAGGATTTCTTCTCTACTTTAAGTGCAGCACTATTGGTTAAAATTAACACACAAAGAGAATTGTACCAACTACCAGGAATTGAATTAAGGGCAAGGAACCAAGTCACTCCCTGACTTCATGTTTTAGATACATAGGAGATATTATCAGATTTAGTCTGATTTTGCAAAGCAAACTGGCATTCTTGAAACTGTTCTAAGTGTTCTATAAAGACAAAGTCCCTGAAACTCAGGCCTCAGTACACATTACCATTCCAGCTTTCCTTGCTGAAACTGCTAGCTCACAGGTGCGTTATTCTGAATGTTCTTCGTAGGAACCCTGCACAGAAGTTTGTGCAGCATCTTCCTCTGAAAAAGGGGGAGGAGGGCTAAACTGAAATTAATGAAGGATTGGTGGGCTATTTACTAAAATGGAGAAACTTAGGATATAAACCTCACAGATACATACATTGCCACATTGCTAATCTCCTCTCAGCTGAGAGCATGTTTTAGTTTCTTAGCCCTTTCTCACAGAATCAGAGGTACCTGGTTATCCAGTCCAAAACTATCCTCAGAGTATCTCTCACTCTGCCCTGTATTCCTTCCCACCAAAATATAAGCACTGTGGCACTGGGGTTTTTTAATAGAAAAATGATATATGTGTATTATAAAATTCTAATAGAAAAGCATAAAAGTAAAAAATTCATCTGGAATTTCTCCATCCATGGAAAACCACTTTAAACACTTTAATGTTTCAGTGAAGAACTTCCTCCCAATCACCTCTCTCCATATCAGTTCTCAGCTGAAGGTGATTTTGCCCTCTGGCCCAAGGGACATTTGACCATGTCTGCAGACATTTTTGGTTGTCACTTTTGGGGAATTACTGCTGGCATTTAGTGGATAAAGGTCAGAGATGCTCCAAGGATCCTACAATGCATAGGACAGCCCCCTACAACAAAGAATGATTCAGACCAGAAGGTCACTAGGAAGAAGACTAAAAAAACCTTGCTCTATTTAACAGAGATCATGCCATACATACAATTAGATAACATTTTTATTAGGATGTATATTGTAGAGGCCAGCCAGCACATTACATAGCACTTACTATGTTCCAGATGCTGTTCTAAGTGCTTTATACACACACTAACTCATTCTCACAATTCCACATGGGTTTTTTCCCTGCTTTACATTCGAGGATCTTGAGAAGTTAAGCAAATTGCCAAGAGTCATACTGCTAATAAGGTTTGAACACACAGTGCCTGTTTTTAAACACAAGCCTACCCCTACTTTCCATTCACACACAGTAGTCCATTTAATAGCCTGGTCATTTTCATTTCTTTCCTTACTGATGAAATTTGGGTGGTTTCCAAGTTCTTACTGAAGAACCAACACTGTAGTGGATATCCTTGTACAACTTTCTTTACACAGTTATGAAATTGACTTTTCAGGATGAATTCTAGAAGTGAAATGGCTGAGTTAACCATTTGGAATTTTGATATTGTGAAATTACCCAACCAAGAAATATATCAGTTTATACTCAAAAATTTTTTTTTAAAGATTTAGTTATTTATACATATAAGGTGGGGTACAGGCCAGAGGCGTGGGGCGGTGAGAGGGTTCACCAGAGACAGAGTGGGGAGCAGAACAGGCAGATCAGAAACACACTGCTGAGGGGAGCAGCGGGCAAGGCGGGAGAGGTCTGCCGCACCATGTGGGATTCTCCCCGGCTGGGCATCAAACTTGCATCTCTGCTGCCGACTGCTCCACAGCGCAGCGCTCAACCGCTGCTCCAACAGGGAGGCCCTATACTCAAATTTTTACTATAAATTTTCTTGATCCGTGGGAAGTATGTAATGTACTCAGACTGATTTCTCTCCCCTTCAATCTCCTGACCCACCTCCCCAGCCTCAGAAGACTGATGTTAGGACCTTGATCCATGCAAGCACTAACAGTGGCCACGAGAGTGTGGTACTGCCCTGGCTCTCTTCATAAACCACTGTTTACTCCTCCTCAACAGTACAGTGAAACTTTATAACCACAAGGACAATGAATTCTTCTACAGAGTAAGAATTAAGTCAGTGGAGACAAACTCACAAAAGATCATCAAAATAGAAAAACGACAGCAAAAATAAGTATGAATAAACAAGCAAATTATTAATAGTTTCAAGGTAAGAAATGAAATCAAATGCATAAAGATTCTAAATGGAGGATTCTAAAAATTAAATTTGCAATTCTATAATCATTAATAAAATAAGTTCTATTGGAGAACAAAGGGGGAAGTACCAAAAGGAAAATCTGTTCATATGAGGTTAGATTTTAAAACATATTATATCTCCTTAAAAATTGCTTATTATTTTAAAAGGGGGAAAATACTAACTATGCAGTAGGGGAAATAGATAACACCATGATTCAAATGGACACAAAATCGCTGATGTAAGTATTTGGCCCACAATGCATAAATTGATTCTAATCATGAGAAAATAGACAAAACCAACTAGAAGAACATTCCACAGAAGAGTGGCCTTTATTCTTCAAAATGCCAATGTCATGAAAGAGAAAAGACAGACTGAAGAGCTGCTCCAGATAAAAGGAGACTAAAGTTGGGCCTCCCTGGTGACACAGCAGTTAAGTGCTGCGCTGTGGAACTGTCAGCAGCGGCAACGTGAGTTCAACGCCCGGCCTTGGAAATTCCCACATGGTGCAGCAGACCTCTCCTGCCTCGCCCGCTGCTCCCCTCAGCAGTGTATTTCCCTTGATTTGCCTGTTCTGCTCCCCACTCTGTCTCAGGTGAACCCTCTCACCGCCCCACACTTCTGGCCTGCATCCCAGCTTGTATGCATAAATAAATAAATCTTTAAAAAAAAAAGGAGACTGAAGTTACATGACAAGTAAATGTAATACACGATCCTGGGCTGTGCCCTGTATTGGAGTGAAAGTATTATTTAAGACATTATTGGGGCAATTTAGTATTGTAAAAATATTGTTTCCTGACTTTGACAATTGCAGTTATAGTTAAAGTATTAGGGGGTAAAAGGTGCAAAGATAATGCAACATACTCCCAAATAGTTCAGAAAACAATAAATGCAAGTATTACATATACAGCATCAGTGTCCATCAAAAGAAATAATGAACTAAATTATTACCCATTCAGTGGAATACTACATAACTGTTAAAAATAATGAGGTTGTTTTCTATGCATTGACATGGGAAATAGCTAAGATATACCAATAGGTGGGGGGAAAGTAACTTAGGTTAAATATACTTATAAAAGCTTTTTAAAGATGTATTTAATTATGCATACAAGATCTGGGGTGTACGCCAGAGGTATGGGGGGTGAGAAGTTCACCAGAGACAGAGTGGGAGGCAGAACAGGCAGATCGACTGAAATACACTGCTGAGGGGAGCAATGGGTGAGACAGGAGAGGTCTGCTGCGCCATGTGGGTTAACTCCCTGGTCAGGGATTGACCTCGTGCGGCAGTGGCTGCAAATAGCTTGATAGTGCTGAGACTTAACCCCTTGTTCCACCAGGGAGGCCCCAATTTTTAAGAGCATATATAAGTTTTATAATCAGAATTGAAAGAAAAGACTACAGAGTCATTGCTGATATTTGCAGGGTAAATTCTTTAGCTCCTTTTTTATGGCTATGTAATTTTTTTACAATAGAAAACTGCTTATGCTATAGTTATTATCTTTTATTTTTAACTTAAAAGTCAGTCATTTTAAAGTAAATAATTGATTATACTCTATTATTATTTTGAGAAAACCCATAAAGAGGGATAAATAAAACTTCTCTAAAGGACTTACCTTACCAGATCTTCTCTGAAGAGGTCCCACCGTCCAAGACCCGTAGGATAAATTGGCCAAACAGCAGGTCCCCCTTCCCAAAATGTCCAAGCAGGATACATGATATCATGGTACTCTGAAGTCTTCAACAGAAACAGAAATGCTGTTCTAAATCAGTCTCAGGTCAGAGAAAGAAGAAACAAACTACATTCATGCCACAGCATCCCTAGTGTTACACTGCCAAAGACGTATTTTCCCAAGTCTGGACTCTACACATTAAAAAGCAAAAGTGACCATGACTTATTCATGGGCTCATGAATCCCAGAGTTTGAAATCACATTAAAGGTCAACTTTTCCAGTTCCCCAAAGTTCTGTTTTTCTAGAGGATGCAAACTAAAATAGGGTTTTAGTTTAATAATATAATATAGCTAATTTGAATGATCATGTAGCTCTCTCATCTTTGAACTGCTTTTACACCTGAAGGGTATACTCTGTCACCAGTTCTAGGTTATTTCCTAGTCCTAGATTATTGCCTGGATTCTTAAAGAGCAAGAACCAAGACATACAATGCAAAGGTTAAGAATGTGGGTTCTTAATTAGATCATCTGAGTCTGAATGCAGACTTCATCGCTCTCCAATTCTTGGTAAGTTACTTACTTTTTTAATGCCTCTGTTTCCTTATCTTTGCAATGGAGTAAATAATAGTAATACTATCTATCAAATCAGCTTTTTTTGAATATCAAATGAGTTGCTATCTGTAATAATTTTTCAACAGTGTCCGACATGTGGTAAACATTCAGTAAGTATTAGTATTACCTAACACTGGGGCACTGTTGAGCTCACATGGTGGGTCAGTAAATTCATGGTTATGCACTAATCAAGGTGAGAAGTGCCAATGGACAGAATGGAGGTAAGGAGAATTATCCCACACATTTGAAAAAAGTTTGAAACCACTTGTTCCTTTTTTATGGTTACTTCTGTAAAAACTCAGGCCACCGATAAACCTCTAACTGTACTGTTTCTTCTTCTTTAACTGAAGTAATACTGTTTCTTCTAATGGAATTACACACACCAATATGCTGTTTGCCTTTTCTCATACCATTTAAAAAACAGTATGCGACTCATCAAGCACCTCAGACAAAAGAGGTGCTCAACATGATTAACTATAAAATTGATAGACTAAAATCTCCCCCTTGGAAACCAGGAATCACTGATTTGAAAACAAAAGGAGAGAATAAAGATGAGAGGAAAGTTAGAATAGCAATTGTCATATTTTATTATCCATATAAATAACTAATAAATAATACAAAGTCCTTACTGACTTACATGGGAACCTCTATCTGTTCTTCTGGGAGGGTTTCATGAAAAACAACAGGACCAAGAACTTTTGAGAAATGAGGTTAAACCAAGTGCAAAACAAATGTGGCCTCAGCCCACTTGCAATACAGGAAATAAACCATTCTAGAAAGAAAAGTAAACTGTGGTAAAGAAAAAGCAAGGATGAAAGTCTCTCTGCTTTGTAGAAACCAAATGAAGAGATGGTATTCCCATTCCCAAAGTTGACAGGATTTTCCTAAACCCACTTACCCACCTAGAATCTTCTCTCTACTCTCTTCTGGCTATCCAACCCACCCCAAATGGCTTCTAGGGGACCAAAGCCCAACCTGCCAACACATCATTTGTGAGAACTGGAGTATTGACAAAATACTAACTTTCGCAAGTTCCCCAAGCCCACAGGTGAGTCCTAACACTCCTATTCCCCAAGGGATCACATTTTACATTACCATCTTGAATATCTCAGGCCTGTGCCTTCAGTTCACTGTTTGGATGCAAATTACAAGGAGTTACCTGACACCTTCAATTTCACTGTTAGCCATGCTGGGTCCCTGGGATGTAACGGATGTGACAGAGGATACCCAATACTATGGCTGGTATCTATACTCATTGTAGGTACCTAACAAGTGTTCTTTCAGTGAAGGTGTTCCCCTACTCCAAGTTTATGAACGTTCTTGAGCCACTCTCTCCCACTCTGCAGGAATGCTGAACCCCACCTCTAATGTCCTATAAGTTCCTCAGGCTTTTCTCATTCTCTACCCTCCACCCCTAGTCCAATAGACACTTAAGCAATCTTATATTATTTACAAGCCCTCAACCTTATTTCTTCAATCTTATTGCTCAACCAGTGTGAAGTTAATAGGGACAAAGACCCATTTCTTAGCCTCGGGCCTCATTCTCACCATCATCAATCAGGCTATCACAGGGCAATCATTTCATGTTCAAATTCTAGAATACCATCCTTTAATCCCCCATATGGCGCTTTCCGTGCTTACCTTACTGAAGGAGAAGACTGGAATGGCAGGTTCCATCCATTTAGGAACCTGAGGGTAATCTCGAACATTGATCACCATCTCCATGTCAGGGAGGCGACCGATGACCTCCAATATAAAGTGCTCTACACCACTACACCTGCTGACCAGAAACACCTCAAGTTCACCAGTTTCTCATAAAAAACACTATTTTTTATTTCTACAATAATTCTCAGTTTATGAGGAAAGGTAAAAAACATTACATTACCTTCCTTGAATACAGAATGCTATCAAAATCAGTTTCGCAAGTCAGAAAAGAGTGTTATGTACACAGTCAAGAAGATAATGATAGCTTTCTGACTAGATTCCCCAGGAAGCCTCAGAGGATATCCTAAAGAAAGAGAAGACACACAGACAGCTCTGCTGTACATCCTCTCTCCCCCTACTGCCATCCTTTGAGGATGGCACTATAATATAGCACTATACTGAGAGCAGCATTCCAAGGCTTGACCAAAATTTTCTAACAGCATGAAATAACAATTTTAAAATACTGACTTATATGTAGGGTAATAATGACAAAGACTATCAATGTTTCATAACATTAAAAAATATGCTGGACTGTATTACTAGTAAGGAAAACTGGTGAAACAAGATGCCAGTTTTCACCACTCAGATTGGCAATGATCAAAAAGTCTGGTAATACAGTGATGGTGAGGGTATGAGGTCTAAAAATGTGATACAAGGGCAGTGGAGGTGTAAATAGGCACAATCTCTTGGGAGGACAATTGTTTCTATTTATCAAGATTTTAAAAACACACAATCAGCCTATTAATGGTACTTCCAGGAATTTAGCCTGCAGCTATATTAACAAGAGTTTAAAGGTGTACAGATAAGGATGTTCATTGCAGCACAGTTTGCAATAGATGAAAATCAAAGGGGAGTGGTGAGGAATAATTTAAATGCCCATTGATACAGGTCTTGAATATAATTATATTATAATCCAAATAATAGATTAATCGGCTATGCAAGGGTCAGGTGTTCTCTATGTACTCTTATGGAACAATTTCAAAATCTACTACATTAAAAAGTAAGTTACAGAAGAAACATGTTCCAACTTGTTAATGAGTCGATAACTGTATGTGCATAGACTATTTCTAGAGGTATACACAAGAAACATGTAATTGTGGTTGTCTCTTGAGAGGTGTCTCTTAAGGACTCGAGAGTCTGGGAGTCTAAAATGGTAGAGAAACTTCCTTTTCACTGTGTATCTTTTTAGGTTATCCACATACTTTACCATACATCTAGTGCTTTTTACTACTAAAGGAAGTAAACAGATAAATCTGATTAAAAGTTAAAAATACATAATTATAGTACGGTCACATATAAGAACTAAAACACTTATTTTCTTTCAGATTTGGCTATTAAAGTAGCACTCTCGCATATACTGTATGATTCCATTGATATAAAACTCTAGGAAATAATCTATGAGAGAATGCAGGTCAGTAGATACCTGAGGACAGGTGTGGGAGAAAGGCATGGTGGGAAGGGCTGGGAGAGAGGGATTGCAAACAGGCACAAGGAACCTTTTGGGAATGATAACATATTCATTATCTTGATGTATACATGTATCAAAACTCATCAAATTGTATACTCTTGAATATGTGCAGCATCTATTAACCATACTTCACTAAAGCTATTATTTAAAAGATGTCATTATTCTCCAGTTTTGAAATATCTCTAGTGTTAATTAAATGATTCTCTGGTTCCTGAGCAAATCTCTCAGCTCGTCTTTGAAATATCGAATTTATATTTCATTTTGTTTAGAATTAAATTTTCTAAATGTCATACAGTTTTTGAAAGTGAGTAACTTAAAAAAAAAAGGCGGGTGAATTAAAAGACACTATTTGTAGCTACATGGGAATCTGACATATTACACAACTGTGCTCATTTCATGAAGGACACTGGTTCTGAATAGCTCATTCTATTTCTATTTGATATGATTCTGTTTTCCTTAATTGTGTATATAGTCAGAATAGAGAACTTTCACTGCCATTAGAAATATAGACTATTTTACTGTCAATGAAAGACCCTTATGTTCTCTTAAGAATTCTAAGAGCTCATGATTCTGACCAAAATTATCTGAGGTCTGAATAAGAGTTATGTACCTTTCAGACAACTTGAAAGCATTTAATTTCATCGGAAATCATTCAGCTAATTACTAAGTATTAGGGTAACTCTCAAAGTCATATAATGTCTATGTTCATTTTGTATTTCTCATTAGTGAAAATTATAAATTCCTCTAAATTAATAACTTGTATTTAAAGTCACTAGCATTGTCCCAAATAATGAATCTAATATCCATTTAAAATACCTCCATGATTTTCCCCACTAGCACTTTATTTGTCTCTGGCACTTGATAACCACAATGTAACTGATTACCTAAGAGTAGTGGGATATTAAGTGACCTTTATTTTCTTATTTTGCTGTTGTTTTTACATATATTTGATAATGAAAATGTATTAATTTGTAATTGATATTAAGAATAAGTCCTTATGCTCAAATATGCATGATTTTTCTGACAGAATAGGGATTTAGAAATAATACCTCAGGTAAGGGAATATCATGTTCTCTGCTTTTTAAAGACTCTTAATGGGAGGCTTATCAAGATTTGTATATAATGTTGCCTAAAAAAATT
The DNA here is from genome assembly GCA_004024925.1 of Scalopus aquaticus. NCBI lineage: Eukaryota > Metazoa > Chordata > Mammalia > Eulipotyphla > Talpidae > Scalopus > Scalopus aquaticus. The sequence continues at coordinate 11,056 of PVIJ01000493.1, forward strand.
TTCCAGGCTCAGTCTATGATCTTCCCTACTTGCCCTCAGCACACTGAATGGGAACTCACCTCTCACACTTGGAGTTCTGGCTATTCTGGCCTGCATAATCTACAACTCCAGTTACTCCCTTGGGCCGTCTACTACCTTTCCTCAAATACTCAGTATTTAGAACAATACTTGACCCACAAGAGACTCAATCAATGCTGCTCCTCCCCCTCCAGCTCAGCTAACTCCCACTAGGTCTAATCAGCCTGTGTCCTGCAACTGCTCTATCTAGGGAAGAGTCACAGCTAGCACAAGTGATATGCCCGAGTTTCACATACAGAGAAAAAAAGGCTTTGATACAAGAAAAATGAGGACAGGTGTTAGAAAAAAAAAAAATTCCTCAGGCTAGAAGAACTTGGCATTATTTTGTAGTTCCCCTGAAACAAAGTTTTGTCTATCAGTGCTTTTAATTATCTCCTCTATAACAAGATTACAAATAAAACCATATACAATAGGGTCAGAAGATATGTCTACTTAGAACTCTTACCTTGAGGGGAACATGCAGTCATTTTCTCGGTATAATCTGTTCTTAATGATCTGATAGTGGGTCCCCAGCTTCCGTCTGACAACCTCTGCCATCATCTTTTTGGAGATACCACCTCGGAAAGGAGTCAGATCCTCTTCTATGACACTGAGAAAGAGTAGGCATCATCAGGGAAAGCAGGCCAAGAGAGTGACACCCTTCCACCCACTTCCCGCCTGTGGGCTTAGGCTAGTATTAGAGAATACAGTAACCTGGGAAAGAACAGAGGGCAGGCAGAAGCAACTCTAGCCCCAGAAGCACCACACATAATCTAAAACATCAACAACATCGCCACTGCAAGGGCAAAGCAAGTCAATTTCTGTCTTTTCTCCCTCCATCTGGGTTGCCCATTTCTGACATGCTGCGTATTCTCTTTCACCACTGTCTTTGTCACAGTGGTCTCACTGGTCCCACTGGCCTCCGTCTCAGATTCCCACAGAAGGAACAGTTGATACCTTACAGTTTGATACTGTCTGACTTCCTCTTTATGGTCTGCACTCACCCTACATAATCTAGCAGCCTGACAACAGTCACCAGAAATTATACCATTTTTGTACCCCTTTTAAAGCTCAGTACAGTCAATTTCTAATAAATAACACAAGTATCAATTGAATTTTTTTGAGAAGTTACAGAATAACATAATGTAGAGCTAAAGGGAGGCTGCTGTTTAGCTGATGATGACGGGAATCTGAGGCCCGGAGAAGCGGCATACCACAGGAATAATCAGTGGGAAATCTGGGACTAGATCCCAATGCCGCTTTCGAAGTAATCTTGCCACAACACCATGTTCCAGACCTAACTTAATATACTTTAAAAATAACAGAAAATTTATTAGATTCATATATAAATAGCCATTCCTTCAACGATATTTATTGAGTAGGTATTGAGGGACAGCACTGGGGATACAACAGTGGCTAAGACATAGACCTTGACCTAAAGCTTTCAGGCCAGCGGGGAAAGCAGTGCTGAGGGGTCCTCTGTTAGCTCTGGGCATTTTTATTCCTAGGAAAACCACCTCGGGAACCCCTCCTGCTCACGGCAACCAAGCACTCTCCAGAATCCTAGGGGACTTCCTTTGTGACAAGAACTAAACTCTCAAGGACACACCAAAAAAAGAAAAAAAGAACTCACCCATGGTAACAGCTGCAGTTTTGACTCGAACATGGCTCATAATTCTCCAAAGACCTGTTAATTTGGTCAATAAACACTTTCCATTTTGAACCTTCAAAAAGTGAAGTGAATCAAAGTTAGCAAATACCCCTGAACACTCCTATTTGCTAGCAGCAGGCATACAGAATGAACAGATAACCCCTTTCCATCCCACTGAGGGAAATGAACCTCCGGGAAAGAGTCATTGTGTACCTCTCCAACTTAGATTAAGCTCCTTTACTTGGGCCATCAGGTGTCAAAAAAAAAAAAAGTACAATTTCCAAGCTTAATGCCTGACACGTAGAGGCTATGGATAAACTGGTGACGCACGGCCTCATCTTTTAATAATGGAACTGAATCCCATACAAAGATTGATTTAAAGCAACAGACATTAACCTCTTCATTTCTCTGGCAGCCTAAGAACCGCCATCAACACCCCCTCCTACCCCCCCAACACCTCCTTTCTCCCTTTCTCTCTCACTCTCATGTGCGCGCGCGCGCCCACACACACACACACACACACACACACACACACACACACACTCCCCCAGTGTGTTTGAGGGAGGTGCAGAACAGCCAAGTGCGGGCGATAACCACTGTGGGTTGTTTACAGGGGTACTCCCTCTCTTCCCCACTATCACTACCGACTCCGGAGGATGGGTTACTCTCCAGGGTCCTGGGCAAGACAAACAGCGCCAGCCACCCAGACACTCGCTCTTTGCTCTCTGCGCCCTCGTACCCTCTGACCAGTTCTGTACTACAGGGGCCACAGCAAGCGCCCGGCGCCCGCAGCGAGGGAGAGCGAGGGGAGCGGCAGAGGGTCTCCAACCCGGCGAGATCCGAGCCGGAGCCGCAGAGTTGGCCTGGCCAGAGCCCACCTGACTCCTTTTGGCGGCCGGGTACAGGGGGCAGGAGTAGCAACAGCAGCCACAGCCTAAGCTGCGAGCGCGCCCACAGCTCCATCGCCAGCTGACCCACTGCGGAGTCCCGGCTGCGGTGCTGGCGGAAGCACCGCCCCGCACAAAGATGGCCGTGCAGGCCGCACCACGTGGGCTGGGGACCGCCCCGCACAAAGATGGCCGAGGGCCTCTCCGCCTGCCCCTCCCCACCCCCCCCAAGCCCTGGACTGCAGGAGTTTCTCTGGGAATGTAGCTCAGGGAGGTTGAGGCGGAGAGTTGTACTGTTAACGCACGAGTGCTGTGCGGATAGGGCTTGTTTAGAGCCGCACTATATAGTTAGCTACTTTCTGTCGAAGTGCACATAGGTATTTGAAATGCATCCTTCTCCCTCTTCTCCCCTCCCTCTCTCTAAGAATACAAGGAGAGAACTAATAAGGGTCATCCCCTGAAAAAAATGCCTAATAATGACAATTTCTTACACTCTGTAACATGCTGAAAACATCGTATTCTCTGCAGCCAGAAAACTGAAAGCCAGAGCCCACAGCTTTAGTTAGTGGCACAACCTAAGTTACTTATTTGCAATACACAAATTTTCTTATTATATAACATAGACTTTATTGAGCATCTGAATGTAAACTCCAAGAGATTGCAAATAGTGCAGCATAGTCTCTTTGTAATAGGAATTTACAACAATTGAGGTGACAAAGACGTGAAAAAAAAATCAGTGGACACCAACATATTGGGCAGTATATAGCTATATATAATGATCATTCAATTACAAATATTTAGACTTTGTCTAAATGTGCATGGTAACATCCTAGGCTAGTAAAATACATGGAAGTACTGTGCCTTTTAGTTTAGAACCAGTGAGAAGACGCATTGGAAATTAAAGGAACAATAGTAGTATCAAAAACGTTATCACAGTTAAATGAAATATGTTGTTATAAGGTCTGGCAATCAACAAAAAACACCTTAATAGAGGTTAAATAATCATATACTGAACACAAAGGGCTTCCTCTTACGGTGCTTACGTATCTGCAGCAAGATATCTCACACAGTGCCTTTTGACACTCTTGTAACGATTCCAAGTTTTTGAGTTCCTCCTGATGTTTCCCACCTCCTTACCTTTTTATCTACCACTTCCTTTATTAGAAAGCTTTTCTCCCACCAACTGCCTATTTATTCTTGGAGTCTTGGTTTACCAAAAATTCTGTTAAGTTTTTCTTGGTATGACACCACCTTCATCCCACACATTTGCATGCTATCTCTGGACCTTGGGCATACTTTCAATGTTTCATTTATTACAGTAAGTTGCAATTCCTGCATTTTTCTGGTATTTTGTTTCTTCCATTATATTGTGAGTTCTTTGTGGTATTCAGTTTTGTAAGTCCAGCATCTACCTAATCTTTCACTTGCCATACAGTGAGCGCCCCACTGGGTGCTAAGGCAGGACTTCGGGACCGGGAGTGACCCGAACTTACGTGACTTCTCCCAATCTGCCCCATTTGTAAAATGGGGGCTATAATTGGCACACGGCTGTTACTTGAAATCCAGGAGATAACAAGGAGCCCAACACTGTGTCCGCATATCACAGGGGCGCGGTAACCAAGGTCCCGAGGGGGAAAAAAAAGCAGGCCAGCGCTGCCCAAGAAGGCGGCTCAGCGAGCTCGGCGGAGAAAACCGGCCCCACTGCGCAGGTGCACGCAGGAGCGGGTGGGGTGCCCGTTTCTTGCGCTGCTAGTGCAGTTCCGGGGGTCAGCTCGCGGCTGGGGGAGCAGTCTGTCGCGGAGCTGACGTCATCGCCGTGCGCTGCCACGTCTGCTCGGCTCCGCGGTAATGGAGGCTGAGGTTGAGTGCTGACGGGGCCGGGCTCTGCTTCTAGCTTTAGCAGTGGCTCTGACTCTGTTACTGACTCGGGGTTTGGGTCTGGGTCTGGATCTGGTGTGGGTTTGGGTCTGGCAACCCGAAGACTGGATACTTTTTCTCGCTTCTCCGGGCGGGGACGGCCTGGGAGCCAGCAGCTGGTTAGGAGCGCCTCAACGCGAGAGGGAGTTCTCTTGCTTGGGGTCCAGCCTGTAAAGCCGCCGCCTCCTCCCAGGGATCCCGCTCCACCGGACGGGCCTCCTCCATGCGTGAGTATTGCGGAGCTGCCGTCTGTCCGGTGTCCCTGGCCTGTTTCGGCCGTCGGGGTTGTATGGAGGAGATCGCGTCGTTTTCCCCTGTTGGGGGCCAGTCGAAGTTTGTGGTCTCTTGCCATCTACCTTCCCCACCCTCTCTCTCCAAATCCACCCCAGTTTTTTGCTCCGCTTTACTTTCCCTTTTCTCGTAAGCTGAGAAAGTACCAGCAGCCCCACGTAAATCCAAAGGTATGAATGCTTTGTCTTACCTGGCGTTTGTAAGTCCACGGCCGAAGGTTGCTTGGAATAGGGAACATCGATTCGTCTGTTGTAACGTTTTGAAAACTAAGGTGTTTCCTTGTGTCATTCAGTTTTTAAATTGTATTGTTTAGAAAACAGATTTTGTTTTCCATATGGCGGAGTCAGAATTTTACCATAGCCTAATGAAAACGATTTCTTTTTAGTGAGGGTCATTATCTCTTACTTGCCTTTTTAATCCTGGAATTTCAGACATTTCTGAATGATTTTACTTTTTTTTTTTTTTTTTTTGGACTAGGCATCCATTTCGGCTCCTTCCAATAATTTCACTTTAACATACGGAGATACCATTTGAATAATTTTACTTTTAAGTTTTAAAAGGCCTGCTGGTGTACTTTCATTCATCTTTGTTCGACAACAATCTCTGAAAGATATGGCACACTTTTTGTCTTTCTGATTGAAGAAACAAACTGAGAATTTAAACTCAGAAAATACACGATGTATCTGATTTCAGTACCCTGAACCCTGATTCCTTGATTAGAAAATCTAACATTTTGGGTAGTGCTGATTCTCCTGTATTTCAAGTGACTTGCTGTGAAATATTCCATTTGTATTTCAAGTGACTTAACTGTAAAATATTCCATTTGAATTGGAAATGTATAAGCTAGATGTTTCTTGTAAATCTCTACCTGATTCTAGTATTTTTATATGATACAAGTTAATGGACAAAAGACACCAATTATGACTTCCCTGATGCTGAACAGAGCTTCATCAGAACTTAGGCTTCTAATCTATAGAGTTGGAGTGGTCCTTTCATTAGAATAAAGTAGGTAATGGACTGGGAACATTTGTTTGAAAATCTGGTTTTATAAGACTTGCTCAGTTTTTCTGGTTGTTTTATTACATTTGTTACATTGCTTGCTTTAACAAGGTAAACTGATAATAATTTTTTTTTTGTTGTTCAGAGTTGAAACAGGTTGATAACTATTAACCTGGGTTGCAACTACAGGTGGCACTGGAAGTAGACTGGTTCCCGGACATGCCCGGTGGAAGGAGGGGCCCTAGTCGGCAGCAGCTAAGCCGATCAGCTTTACCTTCTTTACAGACTTTGGTCGGTGGGGGCTGTGGCAATGGAACAGGCCTGAGAAACAGGTAAAGAAGAAATAATGCATAATTTGTAATATCCTGTGAGCAGTTAGCATGGAAGCTATCCTATTCATGTATTTATTTGTCAACATTATTTCTTGACACTGAGGTAGAAATTCTGCTCTTAAAAACTGAAAGTTTAATATTTCAGAATACTTTGGAGGTAAAAGTTATGTAGTGGGACTTACAAAGTGAAAGTAGTTCAATTCTTTTTAGTTATTAAAAGGGTAAAGTGAATAAAAGTATAAGGCTAATATGATTTACCAACTTACTAGCTTTCTTTTTTTGAGGACAGATAAAATAGTTAACACAGGTTGTAAATTATGTCTTTCTATCAGTGATATTAAAAAATTTCTTCAAAAAATGGTTTGAAATTAATAAAATGTCAGCTGTAGTGTAAATAAACATCTTAAGATTTGTGTCATATGAGAATAAAGAATGTGATCTTTTTAATGAAACTTTATCCCTGTTCCTAATTTCCTTTTTTAGTAGTTAGTATTTTATTGAGGTAACATTGGGTTACATTATTGATATTTTGGAAATATAGGAACTCCCACTCAGGTATCCCCGCTATAATGTACCCATCACCAATTCACGCATAGTCCATTGTGCTCCCTTCCCTCTTTCTCTGTTCCTAATTTTCAAAAGTTAGGATGAATTATTTCTAACGTTATCCAGGATATCAGGAGGTTTGATCATGTAGCAGTGGAAGGTGATGAGTTTTACCTGATGCATTGTTTTATCAAGATAATTTCTGCTTCCTCCCTGTATAGAGTTTTTTCTTGCCTTGATTCTAATTTTCTCATTCTTATTTATTTTTAATATATGACTATAATATTTCAAAAGAAGATCTTAAGCAAACCAATACCTTTAAATAGCAAAAATTTACTTATTTTCTTGAGCTTCCATAGGTACACAATGTAGGCCATTTTATATTTATAAAAACAAACCATTGTATAGTAAATCCACAATAAAGATGACAGTGATAGCTGTCTGTAAGGGTGAAACTTAAACTTTAAAAAGACTGCTTTCTGAATCTGTGTGATAACAATTTCATTTCTTAAATCTCTGTAGTCAGACTTACCCACTTTCATGCCCCGACATAGTATGTGATAGGTAGATTCCTGTAGGAATACAATTTATTGTCTGCTCTTCTGCTTAGAAGTAACCTTGTATCTGTCTAGTCTGCACTCAGCACTTTATCTTTATGAGCAGTACATTGTAGGAAGGAGCATTACAGCTTCTTGTATCTCAAAACTTGACAGTGTTATCTAAAGCTGTTGCTCATATGTAAGAGACCACTTTACTGATGTGACCCATCCTGTATGTGAGGTTAGGGACAGCAGCACCAAAGAACCATCTTTGCTTCAGGGGTCCCTCAGCCTGATAGGCTTCCTGTGCTTCTAGGTGCTAATCGTTTACAAAATAGAGAATAGGCGATGTACTAAAACACTTTTTTCCTGTCAAAGTTGACTTCAGATTGCCGGACTCAGTATCCTACATCCTAATTGTGGGGTCCCAAGATGCACTACAATTTTCTTCAGCATCTGACCATAGGCTGGAGGAAATTACTTCATAATTTACTCCAGTTGTTCTATTCCAGTTGTTCTATTTTCTGTTTTTTAGTCAATTTGTGGATTCCTCCATTTGATCTTCATCTGTCGGGACTGTAGACCAGATCTTTAGTCTCTTATTGTGGCAGTCACTGTAAAATTTAGTTCTTGTGCTTTCAACAGCTATAGAATCTATTTCCAGCATGACCTCTGCAGCAGTATAGGATTTACAGTTGGTTTCTCTCTATATTCCTCCCTGATCTATAAAGGCACTCAGGAGCAGGCAAGCTATGCTATCTTTTTTTACTCAGGCCAGGCCACATCTTTTATTTTATTTTATTTTTTTAGGATTTATTTATTTATGCATACAAGAGCTGGGGTGTAGGTCAGAGGTGTGGTGGGGAGGGGTGAGCGGATTCACCAGAGACAGAGTGAGGAGCACAACAGGCAGATCCACTGAAATACACTGCTGAGGGGAGCAGCAGGCAAGACAGGAGAGGTCTGCTGTGCCATGTGGGAAGCTCCCTGGATTGAACTTGTGCTGCAGTGGTTATGGATAGCTCCATAGTGCTGAGACTTAACACCTTGTGCCACCAGAGAGGCCCAGATCCAAAAAGTCTTAACAAGAATCAGTTAAGATCCATTCTTCTACCTCTTTGATGGAACTGATCCAGACATCATAGAATAAGCTTTGCTCTGACTGAGGTGCAGTGTACCTTTTCATGTATTCTAGTTCCACAGCCTCTTCTGATGAGATGTTTCCCAATTCCTGTGTTTGACTAAGGGCGTGTGCAGAAATTTGCCCTTGATAATGAAATCAAACTCCACATTTTTGGCCTCCAAAAGTTTATAGACAGTATTACTAAGGTTAGCGAGCCACGGCAGGGAGTACACTCAAGATTTGCCTATAGAAATAGGGTAATGGTTAGACAACAGACACCTTGATCTCTTACAGCTACAAAAAAGAAGCAGTTCAAAATTAGACTTCACAGGTAAATAAAATTTTCAATTAGAAAAAATAGGGCGGCCCTGCTGTTGCTTGGACTGGGCTTCCACTTTCTTTCCACTCACCACCTCAGCTGATTGCTGTTTTGCAAAGTTTGAAATCACTAATAGTGATTTTAGCCTTTTCTGGTCTTTACGATGTTATTTGTGTACTTTTCTTTTTCTGGCTTGCCCTTTCTTTTTCTTTTGAATTTCCAATCCAAGCTCTCTTAAATCAGTTCTGATCTCATCACTTCAATGGGACTCTCCCAGAAATTCCAGTTTGAGGGGATTTTTCTAATGTCTGATTCTCAGACTAATTTTCAATCCTAAATTTTGTTTTTGTACGTTTGCAAACTACTTAGAATTTACTATAGAGTATTATTTCTTATTCTGTGCTTTGGATATTCTCACTTAAAAAACAGTCATACTGTCATCTTCATAGCAGACATTATGAAAATGAAGTAGTAAGTTGCAGTAGCTTTAAAAAACTTGTAAATTTTTCAAAATTTCTACAGTGTGTTATTTTATCTTTAAAAATAAAGAGAATGAGAATATGTGAGTATGTTTTTGAAGAAAGATGCATCTAACATAGATACTGAGGTGAAAGATGTTTCCTATTTGAAGTACAGACCTTAATTTTACTAATACATGTTGGCTATCAACTTAGTGACGTGGTACTTTCAAATTTCAATCAAAAATCATCTGTGGTGGTAAACTATGGATGCTTGGGTGGTAGGTGAGTGTGGTAACAACACCTGAAGGGGGAGATCTTATACCTCTAACAAACAACATTATAAACCAATGTTACCTCAATGAAAAATAAACAAGAAAGTTATAGCTGAGCCTAGCTAGGATTCTAGCTAGCTAAAAATTCTAACCCTCCTCTGTCTTTACTCTAGCACATCTTTCTTCATATTCTTCTACTTTGACTTTGACAGTTCCCCTAGATAATTGTTCTTTCAAACTGTCCCATAGAATCTCTTTACTGTGGCAGGGGCTGCCGTAGGAGAGCTTAGAAGGGAGAAAGGCAAATAGGCCTAGGAGGCAAATAATACCTGCAGGCCTCAGGTTTCCCAGTCCTTTCTTAATCTGACTAACCTCTCCTGTGTGTCTTAAATATTGGGGTACCATGTAAAACATCTTTTGGGGGAAAATAAAATGTTCTGCTATTAGAAATGGACCAAAACCACATTCCTAGATGGTTTTGCTTGCACTTGAATTCTGCAAATATATTGGCAAGTAGGAACATTTGGAAAATACCTCTGCTGTTAAGCAAGCCTAGCTATAATTATGTATTCCTTTCTGTGCCTTTTTTGTATCTCTAACCCTGGCTTTCAAGGTTCCAGTCATGGTTGCCTTAATCTACCATTCTCTACCTGCTCTTATCATTTAGCAGTTAACTGGGATGGTGGAAAGAATATTTTAGATACGTTTAGATTTTTACATTTGGGTGGCAGAGAGGAGAAGGTATTTTAGGTGTGTTTAAATGTTCAGATTAGAATAAAGTAAAATACGGTTGTGAGCATTGTGTTTTGAAAAGTTACTAAAACTATTACTGAGTGATTGTTTTCTAATATTTTCATTTAGATTATTTTGGAAGAGGACATTCTATATTTGGTTCTTGATAGGAAAGAAGCTGCCAGAAGAGATGGTTAGATTATGGGGAAAAGGTATAAAAATTTGGATAAAGCAGTGATAGATAACCTAGAATATAGTTTTAGAAAGTATGTGTACAAAGACAGTGTCCATATGAGAACTCATTTCTGGGGTAGCTGTAGATTATTGATAAAAATAGATATTTTGCTTAAGTGTGATATGGTTTTGGATAATTGATTCTGCAAGATAGGTCAGTTGGTAGGTGTTTTGTGGCTTAATGGGCAAAGGTAACTTGCAAAAATCAATGAGCTCCTTTGGTGACACAATCAAGATTGAAATCTGTAGTTCCTTTTGTTGCTTTCAACCTGTGGGAGGCTAGGTTTTGTTCTTGGAACAATATGCTTAGATGATTGCCTTCTACAGAAGGACAGTCTGTGAATTTCTGAGTGTCCTACTAGAGAGTTTTTTCATGAAGGAGAATCTTACTTGATTTTTTTCTTTGTTTTCTCCTTTTTCTTTGTTTTCATGTACTAGGTTATTAATATTCCATGATCGTGTCTAAATGATAATTGCTTTCTCTATCCCTTCTAGTTATTTATCCCTTTGAATCTTTCTGACTTTATCCATTTGCTTAGCTAAATCCTGCTGCTGCTGGCTTTATAAAAGTTGGTTTCAGGCCTGCTTTAGTAATTCTTTTCTGCACACAAACTTTATAAGCAAGGACAAAGCAGGTATTGGACATAGACCACATTTTTGCTCCTTTTAGGCATAGTGAGCCACTCTTATTATTTATGAATACTTTTATATCAGCAGAAGGAAGTATTTACCAGTTAAGTCTAGATACCAGCACTGCAAGTAGGCCTTTCTAAGGATAGCTTTGTTGAACACCTGCTTTCCCTTCGGCAATCTAGGATTTTGGTACTAGACACAGAGTGTGCCTGTGTGATCAGCTCCCAGTAAAAACCTTGGGTGTTAAATCTCTTTTGAGCCTTTCTGGTATACAGATTATTCCTGTATGGTTTTAAGTAGTTGCTAAAGGAGTTAAGGGTGTTCTGGTTTCCTCCAGACTTGCCCCCATTACATTTTCCCTTTGCTGATTTTGGTTTGTCTCCTTTTGCTATAATATAATAGATCTTAGCTGTGAACTCAGCTATGTGCTCTGTTCTGTGAGAACTCCTAGTGAATCATCAAGCTTGGGCATGGTCTTGGGGACCTACAGCACAGTTTGAAAGACAATATTCAGTGTTAACATCAAGAACCACTCTTTAAGGAGAATTTGTTCCTATCCCTTGTGTTATAGATGAAGAATCTGAGATTCAGGTTATAAAGTTTTCTTAAAGACCACATCTGGCTAGTGGAAAATCTGGGGCCAGAACTATATCATATTGTATGTCAAATATTTGTCGTTTTACTTTCCTTGAATCCACTTTTATATTCTCTTAGAGGAATAATACTTTAACATTTCCTAAATAACATCTCTGTTACTAATCTTCTGAAATGCATTGAACAAATTTATTTTAGCTATATAGTTTTTGGTTTTACGAACTTTGATCGTAATCTCCTCTTAAGCTTCCAGCTACTGGTGCTCTTTGCCGTTGATGTGCTAGCTCATGGTGAGCTTTGTCTTATGGCTTGAAGTTTAATAGTTTAATAGCCAAGAATGTATAAATTATCATATATGTAGGCCTTTTGTACTTTGTTTTGAGTATCTTTCTTGAGGCCTAACATTTTATTGACTATTAATGGCAGAATCACATTAATTTGCTTTACTTGGACAAAATTCTATAAGAACCTATTTAACCTTTAAATCATAACAAATCAGCATGCTTTCTCACTTCATATATTTTTGACTGAAGAGGAATAAGAATTTTTGGATTGTTCTAGAGTAGAGATTCCTAATCTTGTAATTTTAATTCTGTAGTTATGATCAACTGGAATGAGGGACTAGATTGGCCACTGGCATTAATACCCTCCTAGTCCAGCAATGTGTACAACTCCAGATGCCATCTTTCATGTTGTTTTCTGTGTGACTAATAGCTAAGGGAGCCGTGCAGTGCTGTGACCCGTCTCCCAGACAGGGTCAGAGTACTGTGTTTTGATGATTGGTTTGTGATTGAGCAGGGAAGGTTGTAAAACCTGCTCGTATTTCACAGCCTATTCCTTAGTAGACTTACACAATTGGAATATACTCTGGAATGAGAGGAAGAAACTGTTAAATATTTTTCCAACCCTCTTCCCATCCTTGTTCTTCCCTTTTTTCTCCTCTGAATTTCTGCAATGGTATTCTTAACTTTTCAGAATGGACATAGTATACATTCCCACTAGACACTTACAGAATTAAATAGCACATACTATGTTAGAATTCTGTATTTGGAATTTTTAGAGAGAAAGAGTAATGTGAATATAGTTCCAAATCAAGCCTCTTTACCTTGTTCTGTAAACAGACCCTTATATCTCTATTACCAAGTGTACAAGCAATGGGAAATTTTGTTCTCTACCCCAATCTTATCAGTTTAGATAGTCCAGTTATTTCTGGACTACAAGAGTTGGGAAGGAAAAACAAAACAAATATATGAATTTAAATCTCAGTATTTTAATTTTGTATTAAGACCTCTGTCTTTCATAACTGCGTTGTATGCTGTCTTAATCTAAATGTGTATATTTGCAGTGACCTAGGATAAATACTGCCTCTTTCCTTAAGATTGTGATCTGATAGACAAGACATAGATGTATACAAAGAAATATTTAACAGTATGGAAAGTACAAAAAAAATCAGAGTGGCACAGAGGAAAGATGAATCAGTTTGGTTGGGTCAGAGTTAGCTTCATAGAAGATATATTTGTTCATCTTAAAATTCATGAAGGATCTTTTCAGCAAATGTGTACGTGAAATTTTAAGGAGGGTGGTTTTGGAGGGTGTTTCTGGTAAAAGGATTAGGTGTACAAAAGAATTGGTAGACAGCAGATAACATGGCTTTTATAAAAGGTGCATGTGAAAGAGTGATAAGAGGCAGCAGAGAGGGCCTTATAGGATGTACTAAATTTACTAAGATAACATCCTATTGGCAATGGATAAAAATCACCAGTAGGGGATTTTGGACAAAAGAATAAAGCTGTCAGACTTTCACTTCATAGAGATCTCTGAAGGCAACTTGGAGAATTTGGTAAAAAATGAAGTTGAATTTAGTTTAGGTGACACATGGTGTATGTTTGAACTAGGACTATGGGTTTACAGGAAGGCACAGTTTGGAAAAGTTTCATAAAGTGGAATCTAAAGATTTAGAGAGTAATTGGATGAATATAAGGAACAAAAGGAAAGTTCTAGTATAACTCCCAAGTTTCTGATATGAGCAGTTAACTGAGTGGACTGTGGACTAGGATCAGGATTATAGGAGAAAGAACACAGAGATGTCCAGTAGGCAGCTTGATAACCTAGGTTTAAAATTGAGCAATAAGCTCTCTGGAGAGAAATCTTAATCTTCAGGAGATAATGGAAGTCATGACCACCTATTAGATCAATGAGCAAGAGAGTATAGAGGGAAAAGATAAGACAAGAGGATCTCATGATAGAGTCTGGAGAAGGACAATAGTTAAAGGGTAGGTGGAGGAGAAAGCAAGAATTGTTTATACTATGACACTGAATGGTATTACCACTTGATTTTACCATAGTTTTCTCTTTTAGGAATGGTAGCGCAATTGGCCTTCCAGTCCCGCCTATCACAGCCTTAATCACCCCAGGTCCTGTTCGTCATTGCCAAATACCTGATTTGCCTGTGGATGGGAGCCTGCTGTTTGAATTTCTCTTTTTCATCTACTTGCTGGTTGCTCTGTTCATTCAGTACATCAACATCTATAAAACAGTGTGGTGGTATCCTTACAATCATCCTGCTTCTTGTACTTCACTGGTAAGTCTTATTAATAGGCCTCTAAATTTTTCATGTTACTTAGCCAAGAAAAAACTGGAAAGTCTATGTGTAGGAATCACTTTTCTTAGTAATTTTTTCCCTAATAAATTTATTTGTTAAACTATAGATTACTTTCAGAAATATGTCAGAACAAGGTTGTTAAAATATAAATATCTCAGTTTGGGCTATGACTAGAGGAAATGAAAATGAAGAAAGCACTTAAATAATTTGTTATAATTTCACAGGAAGGTTTTGATATTCAGTTTTCTCTATACAATGTTAAATTTGTTGGAAGTTTAAGGTGCCAACATGATTAAATTCTAGCAACTCTAGCCTTTTAATAGTTGTATTAGGGTAATGGTATCTTCTAATATAGATAAACCCAAACTTGTAGAATGCTTCAAACACAAGAGTCCAAGGCAGTTCTCCTGGTTGGCAGGAGTAGGATGATTCCATGTGGTCAGTAGGGGAGCCAGGCTGGTGGAGACGCTTTCAATCTGTGGCCTCCAAGGTAGCTGTGATCCATCCCTGTCAGCCAGAAAGGGAAAAGAGCATATGTAAGCATAGAGGAGAAGTTCATATCACTTTCATATAGCACCCCTCCTGACTGCTTAGAAGGCTAGAAAATAGAGTTCTTTAGCTGGGTGCATTATTGCCCTAGATAAAGTTGGATTCTATTACAAAATAAAATTGAGACAGAAACTAGCTGTTTCTTTAACTAGTTTTTATTTATTTTTTTTGTAAAAGTAAGTCTCTCCTAACCTCTTTCCAGTTGTTAAGAGGGCTGTCAAAATCTTGGCGGAGAGAAGAGTCTCCATAGATGGTTATATATAAAATAATAGGTAAGGCAAGTCATTTGCTGTGACAGGTAAGTAGTTGACAATAGCAGATTTAGATGGTCACTGGTGATATGCTCTCAGAGAAAGAAGATGATTATCCTGGGTAGTTTATATGTCTGGGCCTTGTAAATGATTTTTAAAAACCTCCCTGGCCAGCTGAACATTGAAAGGAAATATGGGCCAAAATCTTCAAGGTAGTATAGGTGGGAATAAAAATTTTTGTTTTAAATATTTGTCACTTCGTTGTTACTGGAATTAAGTATTGAAATTTTTCTTTCCATGTTGGCTATCAACTAAATGTCACATGAAGAGAATTTCCTTTTCTTAAGAATTATAATGATTCAATGCCAGATTGTATGGTTTTTTGTTTTTAATAGTCTGTTCTTTGGCCACGGTGTTAGAAAATGAAGTCAGATTAGGTCATCTTTAAAGCTTCTTCCAGTTATGTATATCTATAAGTAAATATCTCACTAGCTTAACAGTGACATTGGCAAACATTTGTTAAAATTGTACTATGTTCTTTGCAAGTGTTACCTCATTTACTGTTTCTGAAAACAGACAAGTCCTACTCTGTGACTTCATTGTATAAATGAGGAATGAGATCTAGAAATTATGAAACTGACTCAGAATCACATAGTTCCAAAATGGGCACTCAAGTACCTATTAAGCTTTGATTTCTGTTATTTACTCTATGTTTACTGCATAAATATTTGTTGAGTAATTCATTATAAGATTTCCTTTGACATCTCGTGGAAACTTACTTAATGGATTTTCAGGGTATTTAGGAGCTCTTCCCAGTCAACCATCTCTGGCTAAAGTTCTTCAAAAACCTCCCTACTGATGTTGCCTTGAAACTAAGGGAGCTAGTGCTCCTGTCATAATCAGGAAGCTGCTGCTATAGCTGCTGACTCCATTTATGCTGCCTTTGCTCTGACTCATACTATGCATGGCTGCCTTTGATCCTACCCTACTACCCCCTTTATTCAGTTTTGAATTCAAGTGTTAAGTGATGTTTGTGATTGGCAGAAACTAAATCATAACTAGAACAATAGTTGCAATAAAGTCTGGAAATGTAGTATTTAGCTTTCCAGCCTCTGCAATGGAGGAAGGCATTCTTAATAGACATTATTGCCTGGACTATCTCACTTATCTACCACACATGATTCTGACTAACACAAATTCAGTTGTGAAGCTAAAAATAATATATGGAAGAGTAAATAAGATTTTAACCCATGTATCTGAAAGGGACTTGAATCGGTGAACTGTTCAAAGATGAGTGGACTGCCGGATACCTAGTTACTTCCTGTCACTGAAGGTGTTTAAACGTCAAAGGTGGCTGCCTGACTGGGATGCCCTGGAAGGAACTTAAATCTCAATTAGGTGGTCTGTTTCTTCCTGGTAATGTACATCTGACTCGGAAATTTTTCAGATTTATATGTTAGGTTTTTCTTTTTCCATTTCAAGATCTTAATAATTATCAGAAAGAAAATATGTACACTTGAATATGAAAGTACTGTTCTGGTTGTCAAGCAATTAGCTGAATGTATCTTAACTCTTAAAAAAACAGAAGTAGAACAGTAACTTATTCAGTCAGAAGTGGAGGACTGTGTTTAATAAATATTTTGGTTAATGGAGAGTTATAATCATAAGTGTATTATCAGTTTTCAGTGATTTAGAATATAGCAAAATTTGCTTAGTGATAACATTAGGCACTTAAATCTTTTCATACAACAAATGTTTTAGATGCACTGTTTATGCATTAATAAGACCTAGACGTTAGCTAGGGTCTAGTGAATTTGCTTCCATTGTTTTGGGGAAGTGAGGTGAGTAATGAGATGTCTGAAAATAAGAGGATGAATACTGGTAGAATCGAAAATATTTAGAAAGAAAAGGAAATGCTCTAAGGAGTGGTAAGCCAACATTCTTACTACTCTATCTTTAAAATATATTCCAAATCTGGTCATTGTTACTGACCCTTTATTAATCCATCATCACTTTTCACCTGAATTGAAAGCAATAGCCTAACTGATCTTGTTCCCACTATAGTATATTTTCCACATAACAGTTGGCAGGATCATTTAAAAATATAGATAGAATCATAGTACCTTTCCTAAAGAACATAGGACTTTGCTTTAGGAAGAAATATCAGTTCAGTTCGATCTTCAGTTACTCATTATTTCACTCCAGCCTTCCTGTTGTTTTTCAGACTTACCAGTCATAATTTCCTGCTTTGGGCTCTTTGTGATAATGTTCTCCTCTGCCTGGGACTTTCTGCCCCCAGATCTTGTCATGACTGGTGCTTTTTTCTCATTTAGCTCTCAGCCCAAATGCTGTCTTCTCAGAGACACCCTCCCTAATCCAGTTTATTTTATTTTATTTTTACCGGCAGTTATAATTTTAGAAATGCTTTCTAAAGGGTTGTCATTACCTTTCCCCTTTAAATAAATTTATTAAAGATACAGATTTAGCCTCTGTAACAGGGTGGCTAAAATGGAATGAAAGCTTGTTTCTCCATTAAGTAAAAAGTAGTAGATGATAAGGCCAATGTGACACCTCTTTGTATCTACTTTTCTAACACCCCCAGCATGCTTCTTCCAAACCATGGTCCAAGGTAGCTGCTCCAGTTCCTGTCATCACATCCAGCCAACAGGAAGGAAAGAAAGGAGAAATAAAACTTCTTCCTTTAAAGGAGTGGTTTGGGAGTTGTATATATCACTTCCCCTCACATTCTTTGGCTGCAATGAGATGTTGCAAGGGAGACTGGGAAATGAACATTTAGTTAACTAGGAGTTGGTGCCTACTTAAATCCTACTGTGAAGGCAGAAGAGAGTAAGATCCAAGAGAGGTGGAACTTTGTATATCATTCTTCAACGCTGTGTGCTCAGTATGAAGAAGGGTACCTACATTGTGGCTAGCTACTACATTTTTATTGAATAAATTAATTGAGAAATTCAATTTTTTATTCTGGAAGGACAGTGGAAACCTATGGATCTTTTGATTATCAAAATGAAAATACATTTCAGTTTCATTACTAACTTCATTTTCTTTATCATGAATTTATATATAGACTTAGAACTAGAAGGAACTATACACAACATCTAGGTGATGCTTTCATTTTAAAGGAGGAAGAAATTAAGCACAAGGCATGCTTCTTAATTAAGTTAAGGAAGATAGTGTAATTGATGTATCAACTAGTAGGAAGTTTAGATTAATAGATGCCCACTTAGATTAACATAAACTTTCATAAAGAGGCCAACGACACTAACTCCTGAAGACTGAGAATTCCAACTGATCCATTAAATTTGTGGTGCATAATAAATGGCTCTTTAGGTAAATCATTCTTGCAAATTCTGCATTTTGTTCAGTCAAAGCTGTAATCTTTGCCTTTTAATTTAGCAAACTTTCAAAAAAGGAAAGGAATATATTCCAGATAGTTTAGTGTTTGAGAAGCTAAAGCAGTTTGTCATGAAAGAAGTAGAAGGTAGGTAATCTCTTTAAGATCTCAAATTCCCATCGTCTATAAGTATTAGGTGATACAAAATTTTTGAGGGGACAAGCCTTTTCTTGTACTAGTTCCAGTTGGATACACATATTTCTTTCTGATGCAGTTATTTGTTTCTCTTATAGAATTTTCATCTCATTGATTACCACCTGGCAGCATTTATCACAGTGATGCTTGCGAGGAGGCTTGTATGGGCCCTCATCTCAGAGGTAACAGCTCATTCCTTACATTCTATCACTTGTAGCTAGAGTTAGTTACTAGAATGGGTTCAGGTTGAAAATGTGAAATGTTCAAATGTAATTTGAATATAATTTTAAATTTCTTCACTCCCAATAAGTTGTGCTATTAGTTTCAAAGGTTTTCCTACAATATATTTAAAACCCAAATGTGAAATAATTCTAGAGAACTGTTAAAAACCTCATTTGTCCGGTAGGAGCTTGTTTTCAGCTTCTGACTTCTTTTTTCTTTAAGATTTATTTATGCAAACAAGAACTGGGGTATAGGCCAGAGGTGAGGGTTGGGGGCGTGAGAGGATTCATCAGAGACAGGGTGGGGTGCAGAACACGCAGACTGACTAAAATACACTGCTGAGGGGAGCAGTGGGTGAGACGGAAGAGGTCTGCTGCGCCATGTGGGACGCTCCCTGGCCAGGAATCGAACTCATGCAGCAGTGGCTGTTCATAGCTTCATGGTGCTGAGACTTAACTCGTTGTGCCCTTGTGCCACCAGGGAGGCCCCCAGCTTCTGACTTCTTCACTACAATCTTTAAAATAGCAATAGTTACAATAAAAATAGCGTGACTATTGATAAGTAACAATAGCTAACGAGTGTATGATGATGCAGAGTTATATGTAAATAATCAGTTGCATCTCAAACATTCCGGTAACATCCACTTGAAATTATATACCATCTGTGGAGTTGTATGTAATAGACTTCTAGAATTTTAAAATAACGTCATTCAAATTTACTTAAGACTAATCTTAAAGATTAGATTCTCACATTTTAGTGGGCAGTGGAAAAAGTAATTTGGACATTAAAATGATCTTTTTTAAATCAAATATTGTTTGAATTCACCACTGATACCATTTTTTTATAAATGTGTAAACTCCAGGGAGGAAGGTAAACATATTTTCTTAAGATTTTGTTACCATGTGCCCTGTAAGTAATTGTAAAAACAAGAAATGTTAACTGAGCTAAAATGGCAATAATTTTAACCTTGGAATTTCTAACTCAGGTAAAATGTAAATTGAAGTTACTGTAATTTCAGATAGCTGACAGTTTTTTTCTTTTAACACATACATGGAAAGTATGTTTGTGTTTATAAGCTCTAAATTTTAAGAACCTTGTTTCTGCACACAGAGTAAATACAGATATTAAGTCATGATCTGAAAGCCTTTTGAAGTTAACTGACAACTTTGGTAGGAGGATCGTTTATTTGTCACAGTGAGGAAAGCTGTAACCTTTTGTCCTTGGCTTTTTATTTACGTCATGAAAATAGATGCTTGCTATTGGCTATATTGAGAAACACTGTTCTTTCTTTAGAGGAACACAGTGGGATTTTAATTTTACATCTATTAAAATTGAATGATTTTGTTTCATTCTTCAGTTACTTAGAATGGTACTTGTGTATGTCAAATTAATATGTTCAGTTACTGTGTAAATGCTTCATAATTGAGGTTTTTACCTCGGAACTATAAAGGCTTTAACTTGAAGTGCTGTCTTGTTTCTTTTTCTAATGGCTTAATGGTTTAGCACTCTTTATCAACTGTAGTTGGAGAGTGTATTAGCTGTTTTCAAAAGAAACATGAAATTCTTACTGAGAACAGAATGCTTAAACTAATGTAAATGATTTCTAGTCAGAGTTAATATATACAAGGAGTAATGTCTATCAGATAGGGAATGTTTAAATAATCATGGTATGTCTGCTCAGTGGTATCGCATGCAACCATTAAATAGATGAAACTGTCTTTATGTATTGACAAACTAGATGTTAAGTGAAAAGAGCCAGACACAAAACAATGTGAAAATAAGATAGGTTGATAGAACAAAATATATATGATTTATATATGTGTACATTATCTCTAGAAGGACATATAGACCTACAATGAACTACCTGGTTGGTAGTTGGGAAACAGGACCGGTAGAAGGGAAACTTCACTGCAAACTCTGTTTTATGCTTTGTAGCTTGAACGATGTGAATATGTTACCTATTTTACAACTAAAAGCAAGAGCTTTATAGTGACTCTATTCCTAAAATAACTAAATTAGGTGGATAAGACCCTTCGTAAATTATCTTTCCTTCCATTAAAATATATTTGCCTTCTTTTTTTTTTTTTTTTTTGCTTATAACACAGAAAGGATCCCTACTCTGAGAAAGAACAATCATTTTTAAGGAGAGGCTGGAGGTAATTAATTTAGAAAGCTATATACTATTCCGGGAGGAATACCTCTCCAACTAGACAGACATTGTTTATTCACCTCCAGGTCAACTCTACAACTGTACTTGCTCCACAAATCAAAAAAAATTCAACTGTTCTTTTACCAACTTGAGGCAACTCTCTTTTTTAAAAATTGTTTTTCTAAGTAGTAAAGTAGTGCATTTTATTGGAAAACACTAAAATATAAAGAAGGAAAGAGTTTAGACTATGTAGATTATTCAAAACCTCGTTATTGAAAGAAACACATTTTGGTATATTTTCTTCCAATCTCTATGCATGTAGAGATTTTATATATACACTTGTGATTATATATATGTAGTATTACACATATTTACATATATTTGGAATATTATCTATATTTAGTCTCGATATTTGTGTTTGGAATATTTTTTTATTCCTTACCTAGCTCATTCTTCCTTATCCTTTGGTTCTCAACTGAAATATCACTTTGTCCAGAAGCCTTCCCTAGATTAGAGTTTCTGGTTTTTTGCTCTCCATAGGAGCCTACTTTTTTAAAGACAGCACTTACCACAGTTGTAAAAATAATTATTTGTATGAATTTTAATATTTGTCTGTCTTGGTTTGGCAGCTTTATAAAGGTAAAGGTTTTGTTTTGATTACCACTATGTCCCCAGGACCTGGTAAAGTATCTGTCACACATAGCACAATGATTAACAACTTGGACTCTGGGATGGCAGAGATGGGAAGGCAAAAATGATGCATACATCCAAGCTCTACTGCCCTGGACACATTGGGCAGAAAGAGGTTTTTGGTTTTTTTTTTTTCTGACCCTAAACATAGGAGAATGGAGGCATTAGAATAATTACATTAAATATGTGAGGTACATTATTTGCCCTGTAGTGACTGAGTACAACTTGTACCTTTTTCACAGTTTGAGGCTTAAGTAGTTCATTATGGTATTACTTCAGCTGCTTCTCTGTATTTGTAAATAACTATATAAATATTACATAGTGTATGTACATTATATATGCTATGTAGTATGTTGAGTAAAATAAGAAATGGACATATATGGGAGGGACCCTCCTATTTTCAGGTCCCTCTGAAAAATTCTTCATCTCCTTTCATGTGCTATTAACTTCAGATAATTTTTCCCCCTTCTGGGTTATGGGAATCTACCATTTCCCCTAACATTTTGTTCATGCTCTCCTTACTAGTTTATTTTGAAAGAAAATGACATTGCAAAGCTTCATGTTTAGACAAGTATGTTTTCTTACCATATTTCATCAATTTTAAAGATTCAATATTAAGAAAAGAATATTTAAACAGCTGTGATACAAAGAATGGAAGTGGTTATGCATCATTTCCATGTTTGCTCAAGTCAAAAAAAATTTTATTTATATAGGGATCTGCCAAAGATAATTAATTATTTTTGAAGCTTCAGTAATTCTTTAAACATTAATTTAGCAAACAGATTGGGGTAAGTATTCAAAGAAAACCAGAAGCACTGTAGCTGCTATTGAGGCCTTTACAGAGGCCTTTACAGTATAACTGGCAATAGAAGAAATGAATTAGTGACTCACTATCTCACTAAAAATTACCTGGTGGGTTGTTAAAATACGGATTCCCTTTGTCTCTTTAGGAATATTGGTGGGAGTTTGCATATTCATAAGCAGCCCAAGTGATTCTGATTAATGTGGTTCATAGACCAGATTTTTGAGAAGCCTCAATGTTAACAAGCTAGACAATATTATAAGAACTTAAAGGCGGTATCTGTATGAGGCACTTCAGGAATGCAAGGAGGAAAAACTAGCTGCTTGGAAAAATCTGAACCTTCAACAATGAGAAAGTGGGATGATGCAGTTTTTCCTTCTTTCCATACCCACCCTTCCTACCTTCCTTTTTTTTTAAATTCACAGTTTATCTTCCTCTAAAAATTACTAAGTCCATATTTGTCTCATTGCTTTTGAATGAAATCATTTATAAAATGTTTCTTTTGGTGCTTCCACCTTTCAGGCCACTAAGGCGGGTGCAGCATCTATGATCCACTACATGATTCTGATATCAGCTCGCTTAGTGCTACTTACTTTGTGTGGATGGGTGCTTTGTTGGACCCTCGTCAACCTCTTCCGAAGCCATTCTGTCCTCAATCTCCTTTTCCTTGGCTACCCGTGAGTACTTCAGTTATACTTTTTTTCTTTTTAGTAAGTCTTTTAAGAAATGTTACAGATCATGCAAATGATAAAAAAAAGAGCAAAAAATGAAATTCTTCAAATATAAGCTAAGCTTTCAGAAAATTGGGGAATCAGTGTGGGGGATAATCATAGAATTTATTTTCTAAACAGGAATATAATTGTAAGAATTATATAAACCAAGACTGTCCTAGGAAACTTGAGAGGTATGGCCACCCTACCAATGGAGAATATTTTAATTAACTCTTCACCAATTGAAGGCCCCTAGTATTGCCTATATTGGGACAAATGATGGTTAATATTAGTTAAATCAACTTGCTCAACCATTCTTACCCTTTTTATCAAATTAAAACTCAAATTTAAAATTTTAACTATTCTTAGGAGTCTATAATGGCATCTTACTGTATATATTGGTCATGAAACTGCTTTTCATAATTTAACTTGTATGCATTTGTCTAATTGTATATATTTGCATACCTTTGACCTTCACTGGATGCTAATAACTACTATTTATTGAACTCTTATATGCTAAATGCTGGGCTACGTGCTTACAAACATCACTTCATGAAGTCATCACAGTAACTCAGCAGGTAGTATATTTAGTCTGCAATAGCATATCCTAAATATTGTGGCTTTAAAAAGTCAGAAGTGTATTCCTGTCTCCTGTAAAGTATTTGTGTAAATCTTCAGTGGTAGCTGTGGCAATCATGGCATTGGGATCCAGGCTCTCTGTTTACGCCAGTCTCCCTTGCAGCATAGATTTTAAGAGATACTGAAAAATAAAGTCTTCATAGGGCAGTCGTATCTCAACAAAAATTCTTTTGCTATGGAAGAACAGGAGAACAGTGACTTGGCAGACAATCAATAGTCTTTGCCAAAGATAAAGACAGGCTGAGAGACTAAAAACATTTTTGTGATCATTTAGTTAAAAAGACTAAGGTCTTTTTGACCCCAGAGTCCTTGTCGTAGCCATTATTCTATGAATAGTTTTAAAGTGTCATTTTCAGGGGCCTCCCTGGTGGCGCAGCGGTTGAGCGCTGCACTGTGGAGCTGTTGGCAACTCGCAATGCGAGTTCGAAGCCCAGCCGGGGAGGATCCCACATGATGCAGCAGACCTCTCCTGCCTCGCCCACTGCTCCCCTCAGGAGTGTATTTCTGGTCTACCTGTTCTGCTCCCCACTCTGTCTCTGGTGAGCCCTCTCGCCGCCTCTGGCCTGTACCCCAGCTTGTATGTAAAAATAAATATTTAAAAAATAAATAAATAAATAAAGTGTCATTTTCAGAACAGCACCAGCATCGCTTGGAAAGTTGTTAGAAATTCTCAGAGTCTACCCATAACCTATTAAAAACAAAAATTCTGGAAATAATGATCCAGGCATTTGTCTTTTTAAGAAATCTTCCAGATGATTCTGATACTGCTCAAATTTGAGAATCATTATTTTATACTCTTTATGTTGCTGAAGTATAAGAATGGCTAATCACGTAGTATAAAATCAAGACATAATCAGAGATTATGGCAAGGATGCAGAAAGACTTCTGTTGGTTGTATTATGGCAGGTCAAATGACATTGTTTAAGCTGCTGTTTAAAGCACTCACCAGTTCAACTCATTAATGTTACCCTTTTCCTTCAAAGTAAATTTTCTATGGTATAAACATAGAAATCACTTTTTGTGATTCACAATTTTACAAGGGGTCTATTTTACGTCAGTTGTTTCTATATTTCTGGACTATTTCAACTGCTGGGTTGAAAACAAATGACTTTGTTACTCTGTTTACCAAAAATAGCTGGTTAAACAAGTTAAAAGTATAGCCATATTTGATTTGAAAGGCTAATTATAGATATATATCAAGGAATATTTTGACTAGGTTTAATAGGATACATCATCAAAATGGCTAACAAACTTTTTCAGTTCAATTTAAGTGCCTAAGAAGCTTAGTTACACTTGTAGGCACTCTGTGCCCCTGTAAACAGTGAAATAAGGATGTAAATTTAAACAAAATTTAGGTTTAAATATATTTACCTTTCCCTTTTAAAATGTGCACATGTAAGGTAGCTTTTATCTAGTTTCAATTTAAAAATTTTAAGGATGAGAAATTTAAAATATTAACTGTGGCAGTAGTGTAGTCATGTACTGTTTAACAATGTCTTGATCATATATAAAGGTTGTCCCTATATATAGCCTAGCTGTGTTTGGGCTACACCATCTCATTCTGTATAGTAAACTCTGTGACATTCACATAGTAAAGAAGAATCTAAAGACTTATTTCTCAGAAGACAACCCTGTTGTCAAGTGACACATAACTGTATATTTTTATTTTACCGATTATTTATAGGTTAAAAAGAGATGTTTTTACCCTTTTTTCCCCATTGATTCTCAAATAGCTTCTTAATATAGGATAAATTAGTGCAAAGATTATTAGTTGTACCTCTTAAATTTAACTTGAATCTCCCCACGGATCTCCATAATCTCTGCTATTACATTCTAAATCTCCATCTGGTCTTCTGGTAGTCCGTTCTTGCCATTCTCTATTCCATTTTTCATTGTGTCAAAATGGAAGTTTAATCATGTTACTAACCTACTTTAAAATCCCTTAATGTATAATTGTTTTACCTTACAAAGCCCTCCATTGTCTAAACCTTTGATGCTACCTTTTCACTTTCTCCCATTCTAGCCTGTATCACTTAATCTATTGCCACAATAATGTAACAACCACAAGACCGTGATAGCACACCACAGTATGTATTTATTGTGCATGTATTGGGGTCATCTGAAAGTCAGGATGCTCTCCTAATCTTTGTTGGGTTCAGTCGCATACCTGGGATTGACTGGATATCAGTTTAGGCAACTAGGAAAACTCAGCTGAGTTCTACATGTCTCATGCTCTGGTCGGCTTGCTGCACATGGTCATGAAATTGACAGAGAGGCAAGCCAAGCCTCATCGTGTTTCATGAGTGCAGCATGTCTGCTGACATCCCATTAGCCAAAACAAGTCACATTGTTGAGCCTGGCATGGGGTGGGATAAATCACCTCACCCACAGAATAAGGGCTGTGCAGTTACATGGCAATGGGTAAGACTAGAAGAAGAAGTAGGGTCATCATTGCGATCTGCCACATACCCCAACCTCTTGACCACACTCCTACATGTACAGTTTGTGTTTCACCAGTCTTCACTTTTAGCCTCTCTAGCCTTTGTGATTTTGTGCATGTCAGTTCTGCTTAGTAGCAGCTCTGAAATCCACTATGCATGTGTCCTGAAGTAGTAAGATGGGAGGGGGTAGGTATAGAAGTATCAGGCAAATGACAATTACCTTAGAGTTTTGATAACAGAAAAAATACTCAAACTTCTAGGAAATCTTGTACTTTTTTCGTCTTCTGTTTCTCTTTTCTTTTTTTCATTTTGAAAGATATTAATTTTCTGTTTCCTAAAGTTGTGAGTCTCTATCTTTGGAATATAAGCATCTCAGGAGAAACCAAAGCATTGTTTGGTAACCAAAAATTGTTCTGGTTCTGATCTCTCTAGAAAACTATGAGCAAGTGACATTTGGTAATTTTTTAAATATGTAATTGGGGACCTCTCTGGTGGCTCAACGGGTTAAGTGCAACACTGTGAAGCTATCCAGAGCCACTGCAACATGAGTTCGATACTCGGCTAGGGAGATTCCCACATGGTGCAGCAGACCTCTCCTGCCTCGCCCACTGCTCCCCTCAGCAGTGTACATCAATCAATTGATCTGCCCGTTCTACTCCCCACTCTGTCTCTGGTGAATCCTCTCACCACCCCACATCTCTGGCCTACACCCCAGCTTGTATGCATAAATAAATAAATCTTAAAAAAATTACCATAAAAAAATAACTATGTAACCGGATGTATCTTTTTATTTCCTGTTTTTCATATCTGAATTTATGTCCATGAAATGACTATTTTCATTACAATACCTAGGTCACAATATGGAAGTCACTTAATTTATACTTGGAGAGTGTTTTAAAAAATTTAAAGAACCATAGGTTGGGTACTTATAGGAAGTTATTAAAAATCTCAAAAATAATTCAGTCCCTTAATAGGGTAACTCCACTAATAGAAATTTATTTATTGTACTTCTGAAATTAAAAAAAGTTAATCCATCAAATATGTATTGAGTGCCTAGTATGTTCAGCCACTGTTTCTAGGCACCAACTCTACAATAATGAATTAGACTAAAATCTCTGCTTCATAGAACATACGTTGTAATGAGGAGAAGAAAGAGAAGGGGGATAAAACCCCTAATGAACATGTAAAATATTTGAAGTGGTTAGATCTGTGGAGAAATATAGCAGGCAAGGAACCACAGACATGCGTGTGTGCGCTACCGGGCTGTGGAGGTGGGTAGCAGGGGACTCCTCACTAAGAAGGGGAGATTGGAAATAAAGGGCAAGGCATTCGAAAATTACCAGGTGTACACAGCAATCTATGTAGGAGAGTGCTTACACATTATTATTTATGGTAGTAGAAAATAAGAAATAGCCTAAGTTTCCAACAAGAAAGAAATTAGTAAATTATGTTTTTTCTGTATGATAATACTATAGTATCATTAAAAGTTGCTAAAGGAAAATGGTTAATGATAAGAGAAAAGTAAGTACTTATGTACTTAAGTGTAAAATTAAAGCAGCAGGATGTAAGTTTATATTGTATGAGGCTGAATATATAAGAGAAAGTATAAAGTCTGTATACCCAATCATAAAAATTATAGAAATGATTACTAGGTGATTTATATTTTGTTATTGTGAATCTTTGTAGTTTGCTATGATACAATGAACATATATAACATTTGTGAGTACAAATTAAGGAGCTACCCAAATAATGAATTTAGCATCAGCAAAAGTCCCTATATTCACTAATGAATCATGATTATTTTACTAACATAGTTAGAAGATCTGATCTTAGGTGATGTCTGTGGTCTGATTTTCCTATTTACTTTTTTCCTACAGGTTTGGTGTTTATGTTCCTCTCTGCTGTTTCCATCAAGATAGTAGAGCTCATCTTCTCCTCACAGACTATAACTATGTGGTTCAGCACCAGGCAGTAGAGGAAAGTGCCTCAACTGTGGGTGGTTTGGCCAAGTCCAAAGACTTCCTCTCCTTACTGCTGGAGTCTCTAAAAGAACAGTTTAATAATACCACGCCCATCCCCACCCACAGCTGCCCCCTGTCTCCAGACCTCATTCGCAATGAAGTAGAATGTCTGAAAGCAGATTTCAACCACAGAATCAAGGAAGTTCTCTTCAACTCCCTCTTCAGTGCCTACTATGTTGCATTTCTTCCCCTGTGTTTTGTGAAGGTAAGTAGTTATCTTGCTTTTAAGAGCTTCCTGGATTTGTGTGAATTACATAAACTGGGTATTTCTTATTTAATCCCCCTTTTCTCTGTCTCCCCTTTGGCAGCCTGGATGGTGGAGTTCGGCTGCATCTGGAGTGCACTAATACCGCTTCTGGTTGGCGGATAGGTATTTCCATATATGTGATGCACCCGTGGTGGTCCCCTCTTTTTTTCTTGTTTTTTTTTCCTGTTTTTTTTTTCTTTCTTTCTTTTTTTTTTTTTTTTTTGAGTTTCTGGGAAGAGTAAACTTGTACTTACAGTAGAATCACTATGTGATAATTTAAGCGACTGAAGTTTCAATGCAGGTCAGCCTACTGTAGTTGATTTTAACATGGTTATCAAGATTTTCCTTGAGTTTGATCTAACCTTTATCTAAACTTCAATTTACTTCAATAGAAAAGGAAAAAGGTCCTGGATGTCACTTGGGCCCAAAGTCTTTTGGGACATTTTAGTGCCCTTCTTCACCCATTGAGCAGCACATCTGCAGCCGGAGTGGTTATTCACAGAGAACACTCATTTCTTCAGAAAAAAAGCACTTGAAATACAATTGCCTCTCCCTCCCAACCCTAACTCATACAGCCAGAAAGTCAGGTTGAAGGATTTTGGAAAACTCTGCTCTTGAACTTTCTCCACAGACAGCAGGACAACCAATGCATGTGTGACTCAGTGTGACATATGTCCGCAGGGCGTATGTACACGCACCCGTCCCTGCCTTCTTGCTCGCCAGTGCGTGGGTCATTCCTATCTCTTCTGATCTTTTGCAGAGTACCCAGTACTATGACATGCGCTGGTCGTGCGAGCATCTCATTATGGTGTGGATCAATGCCTTTGTCATGCTCACCACACAACTCCTGCCATCCAAATACTGTGATTTGCTGCATAAATCAGCTGCTCACCTGGGCAAGTGGCAGAAGCTGGAACACGGGTCCTACAGCAATGCTCCACAGCACATGTGAGTAGGCTGGAGGGTAAACCATGTAACATCTTTCTACATGCTGCTGATCATGTTTATTTGCTTTGTATGTCATTCTTGTTCTTGGCTTTGACATTTAATTTTTAGTTTTTGTCAACATGGATGCTTGTAATCACTCTAAACTGAACACAGGGTACATTAACTCATTTCCACCACCATCCCCAGCCCCTCCTTAAATGACTCCTACCTTTCAGCTACCCAGTCACTCTAGAATATGTAATTTGTTTCCCAAGCAATAATCTCAGAGTTTTCTTTCAGTCTTAACCCTTTGCCCAAATTCAGAGAGTCATGATATATATTTTAAGTCTTTTTAGAAGACTTTAAGTTTCATCTCATCTTCATTGCCATAGCTAAACAGTTGCTAGCTAATCATCTCACACTTAGGCAGCTTCTCTCTTCTTTTCTTTCTAATAAATACAGATTTGTTCTAGTAATTTTCTTTGCCTGCACCTTCTATTTTTCCTTTTCTTCCTAAACTCAGTTAATGTTTCCCTGCTTTCCCCATATTTAAATGAAAACTGTCCCTAATTGAGTTCTAAATATTCCTTTTATTGTGTCCCCTCACCAGTTATTTTTCTGCATGATTCCTGTGATCCAAAATGGCTAACTTTAGAAACCTTATATTCTCTCATTTTTGAGCCCTTTATCATACCTTCTTCTCAGACCTGGACCATCTTCATCTTCCTCCCTTTTATAATTTGAACATTTCACAAATTTCATCACCTAGAAATTCTTTCCTAATTAAGTGGGACAGATTGAGGTGACCTTCCCTTCCCCTCTCCCCCTCTGAGTCCTCCTTCAATTATCTGCCTTGATGTCTGATACAGATTAGCACAGGTCTTCAAGCCCAGGAACTGAAAGAGATTGGGCCAGGCTGAAAAGAAACCCGACTGTGGGCAAGGACAAATTTCAATAAAAATTGAAAATACAATCCACAGTACTAGTACTGTACATCTTCAGGCTCCTGATGGCACATGGCCATGAGGTGTATCATCACTTTAATGCTGGTAAGTGTGAGCAAGGCTGATGGAACATTTTCTGAACTGGGAAAGCTTCAGGGTGCTAGAATTTTTTTTTTTAACATATCTAAAATGCTGTCCCAGTTCTTACCCTAGGAAACTAACCTTTCCAAAATCAGGACGAGATGAATTAACTTAGACTTTTTTACAAAGCTTAACCTGAAGATCCCCATCCCCACCCCAAATCCATTACATTGGTGCTGGAAAGAATGAAACTTCTGTAACTTCTTTTTCCTAGAGAAACCTCTAAAAAAATAAACCAAGAAAGCGGTAAAAAAGTCTGTCTGTCAGTACCATGTGTGTCTCTATGTCTTCTGTATAGCTTTTTGCATGTATGAAGTATTTAAATTATAAATAAATAAACTGGTATTTTTTAGCTTTTAGTGATATAATTCTGTAGTAAATGTCACAGTAGTGTGACATGTTAATTTTTCCACTGCACTATTGCCATCTACTTTCTCTTGTTTGTTCCCTCTAGCATTTCCACCAGTAGACTCTGCTCACTTGGGATTGAGATGAAAATTCACCTGCTTATACTCAATTTTGTGACTCAGACATTTATTTTTTCCACATTTATTTCTGCTCAGTGTGCTTGGACACTGAGTTAATGGTATCGCTTTGCAGCCTCTCTTTACTGTGTAGTAATGAAGTAATAACAAAACCCTTCTAACTCCTAGTTTTACCATGGAATTACTGTATTTTCAGAATTCAGGCAAATGAAGCCTTGACTACTTAATCCATTCTATAGAAATAAGCTGGCCTTCCTAGATGCTATCTTATCTGTAACTGTAAATATTTAACATTGCATTTCTTTCTCCCTTAGTTGGTCAGAAAATACAATATGGCCTCAAGGGGTGCTGGTGCGACACAGCAGATGCTTATATAGAGCCATGGGGCCTTACAACGTGGCAGTGCCTTCGGACGTATCCCATGCCCGTTTTTATGTAAGTGCTGTTTATTTCTTTTTAAAAATAAACTTAGGGGTCAGTGTTAGAAGGCTACTCTATGTGTAAGCATCTTACACAGTGTGTAGAACATACTAGGAAATTAGTACGTGGTAATTAATACTGCTTCTGTGATAATGGCCACAGTCCTTTGGAAATATTTTCTGAAAGATAGTTTGAAGGTCATACACCATAATCCCAACTTCATGCTAAACTTAGCTGGCTTCTGTAGTTACATTGAAATTGTTGAGTCTGATATTAACTTGAAACAAGAAGGCAATTATCAATATTTAAGACTTCTTTTTTTAATCTTATAATTTTGATTTGTAGTGGTTTGGTTTACTGGTATCTTTATTGCAGCTATATCCTTAAACAATATTTAATATAGTATTGTGAGGCAGTTTTATTGTATTTTGTTTTATTTTTAATGTTTTTGTTATTTGTCACGTATAACATCTCCTTAAAATACCATGATTTCCCTTGTGAAAGACAAATATCATGAGCTATGGCTTAACTTCAGCCTTCTGAACTAAGAAAAAAGGGCTTAAAAGATAAAAAGGAAAAAACAATAGTGTAGTGCTTTGCTTTTGAATGGACCTCATATTCTAAAAAAGAGCTAGAGATTTTTTTTCTGAGATAGTTAAATGCCTTTCATCCTCCCTCTCCATCCCTTTATCCATCCCAGTGCCAAATAAAGATACATGGGCTTTCTGCTCCTCCTGGTATTAAGGACCCTTTCAACTAAATACTGAGTATTTGCATCAGGGCATGATATTTGGAAATACTATGGTGTAGGGGAAGGTGGGGCAAGGTGGGGGTTGGGAGGAGCATGAGGAAGGTGAAAGCCTCTCCTGACTTTGGTGGGATTGCTTTAAAGAGGAAGAGTCAAAACTACATAAGCATTTGTTTTCTATACAGAAAATTTAATTCAGCCAGCTTGAATTCCATATGCCATTAATGATTTCTGTTGACCCTTGCTATCCTCTTGAAACCTACAATAACCAGATATTTTATTCAAATTTTATGCTTGAAAAATAAGTATGTTCCTTGTTAGCATTGAAGAGCACAAGAATCAAGTAAAATCCATAAAGGAGGATTTGGCAAGCTAACTTATTACTGATTTTGCCTAACCAAACAGGTAAATCAGTGATTCTCAAAATGTCCTGAGGCCACTTGCATATAAATCACGTCTCACTCTTTAAAAACAGCCCCCTACCCCAGATACAGTGTGAAGATAGTTGGAAGATTGCAGGAATTTGGATCATTTGCATATTTGGAAGTGATTGCTAGGTACACTGAAGATTGAGAACATTCATTTAAAATGTGGCTATTACCTATAGCTGTTAGGATTTAAAACCTGTACTCACTTTCTGCTCATTTAGTTTACTAGAGCATTTACTTGTAATTGTTACAATTGCAGTAGAATCTGAAATTACCTTTCTGAATCTTTGTAGAATATTAATTCTGAACCATTTTTCTGAACCATAACATTACTGAGTATCATGTAATAAAACCCAGGTTAAACATCATCTTCCTCCTGAAGATGATCCCCTGACAATCTGGCCACCTTGAAGAGCTGTCATGATGATTTGGCTTTATTCTCAGGTTGAGCACTAAGGCCTATTAAGTTAGTTCTTTTAGATCTGATACATACCAATGTTACAAATCTGTCTCCATCTAAATTTAAGAATAGGCTGATTATGTCAAATTGTTCAGTAATTTTCCTTGTAGTCTCTTACTGCTAGCTTTCTAGTCATTATATGTTGTTATTAGTAAGCCAGGTTTTTAGCCAGACTCTAGTTGATAATTTTCCTTCCTTCCTCGTTGTCCTATCTTCGTGCATCCTGTTTTTCACCGTCCAAAGAACAAAACCAGCAGAAATACATGGTACAGAGGACTTAAGTCATTGACCATGATGGGGTAGACAGTTCGAGGAAAAAACAAGAAATTTACGGCATTTATATTTCAACTTCAACTTCCCCAATCCCAGCTTGTCTAGTATAGGTGTTTATGTCTTAAAACCAGCCTATTAACTAAAAATAACTTTTACATTTATAAATGGTTACATAAGTACATATATAACATCTTCATTTTTTACTTTTTCTCTTTTTATAGTCCAGAGGTCTTTTATTTTTTTCTCAACACGTATCATGCCTTGAATTCACAGGAAACAGGTTCCAGCAGCTCAGGCTCCTTTCCACTGGTTCTCACCAGTGTTTCTCTGGGAGGAACAGGCTGACACGTGAATCGAACCGATGAAGTACCTTTCTCTTTGGCTTCCTCTTTTTTTTTTCCTATTTACTGTCACATGTCTCAGGAAGCTGTCTCTGCTCTTAAAGTGGTTAATATGCTCATTACCGACATTCATTCTCTTCGCAAGAGTCTGACCCTTTGTTTGTTTGTTTACAACAATGCCAACTGTCTGCTGGGTGACATTGTGGACTCCCCGGTTTTGTCATGGTGACATGTGGGGCATTCCTTTTTGAACCGTGCCCATCCCCTCGATGTCTACAGTATCACCTTTCTTGTAAAATCCCATGTATGTGGCCAAAGGAACAGCTCTGTGCTTTCTAAAAGGCCTAAAGAACATATCACAGGGGCCTTTCTTCTTTACCTTGTGCAAGTCATTTTGGAGATTTACTAGAAGATGGCAGTTCAGGCTGAAAAGCCACCTTTTTCTCTTGCCTTACAAAGTCTAAAATCCTTTATCTGGTCCCTGTCTTAGATAAATATGCTTTTGGTTATCTCAAATGAAATACATACCTAAGATATAACCTAAGAAAAATCTTTCAAAGCAAGGCTCTTTGGGGGCAAAACCCCTTTCCACGTCTCAAGGGGATTGAAATAAAATTTATTTTATTATTTCTTGAGCCTAAAGGAAAAGGTTTGAGTATCTAGAGCAAGAAATAGCCAGACTGATATTCAGTAAGCAGATCTTAAGCAGATATGTTATTACATGTAGGGACCTATAAATGTGAAATTATTTTAGGGAACAATGTGAGAATTTATTTTTCTGTGAAATAACATTTTGATTTTTAACTTCCTTACAGTTCCTATTTCACCGTCCATTAAGGCTGTTAAATCTGCTTATCCTTATTGAGGGCAGTGTCGTCTTCTACCAGCTCTATTCCTTGCTGCGGTCGGAGAAGTGGAACCACACACTTTCCATGGCTCTCATCCTCTTCTGCAACTATTATGTTTTATTTAAACTCCTCCGTGACAGAATAGTATTAGGCAGGGCATACTCCTACCCACTCAACAGTTATGAACTCAAGGCAAACTAAGCTGCCTCTCAACAATGAGGAAGAACTCAGATAAAAATATTTTCATACGTTCTATTTTTTTCTTGTAATTTTTATAAATATTTAAGATATTTTATATTTTGTATACTATTATGTTTTGAAAGGTGGGAAGGGTAAGGGATATTAAATGTATCCATAAACAAGGTGATGTGATCTTTTCTGTGTTAGTATATTTGAATAATATACATACAAGGGGTGTGCCTCTCCAGTAAAGACATTGATTTGTTTGTATGGCTCTGGAATAACTCATTTATGAACACATCTCATACATCACTCAACACAGCACCTCTGGGGTGGCTGCTTTTCTTCCAGTCATTCTCATCATCTTTAGTTTTCATCTGGCCTATGGCTACAGAAAAGGAAATCAGTGGAGTTTCTTTCCCCCATTCTCTTTTGACTTCTGTGTTAGAATACTTGGGGATTGAGTGAGTGAGTCTTTGGGTGGGATTCTCCTTGTTGCCTTCTGTAGAGGAAGCATTTCAAGATAGGAACTCTGTATTTTATTCTGCTCTGTGACCTTTAAATAAGCCACTGTCCTGAAATTCAGACTTCGCAATTATTTTTCCTTATCTTTCATTCTTTTGCCTCCAAAGATTTACTAGTTAGCTGTTTGAAATAATTTTTTTAAAAGATTTATTTATTTATGCATACAAGAGCTGGGGTGAGGCCAGAGGTGGGGGGTGTGGTGGTGAGAGGATTCACCAGAGAACAGGTAGATTGACTGAAATACACTGCTAAGGGGAGCAGCGGGCAAGTCAGGAGAGGTCTGCTGCGTCATGTGGGTCAGCTCCCTGGCCAGGGATTGAACTCATGCTGCAGTAGCTGCCAATAGCTTCATAGTGCTGATACTCAACCCCTTGCGCCACCAGGGAGGCCCTGAAATAGTAATTTTTAAGACAAAGTCTTTGGAGTGTGAATACTTATGAAGGAAATGGTGTGTGGTTGGATCTGTGGGAGAAGACGAGTGCAGCTGCCATGTGGGCTAGAAGTATTAGCAGGTTGAAGATACTGTCTAACTGAGAATGGGTGAGTCTTCGGCTAAACTCAAATGCAGTCTACTAGCAACCCACCCAAATGGCCTGTTTGGGGTTTTGAGTGGAAGTAAATATAAGAAGTTACCTCTTTGTCTCACATAGTTTGAATTTCATATTCCAGAACCTTCATGTTTGTGCATTAACCCTTTTAAGTCTGTGTTCTTGAAAGATGATGTACTTAGCCAGCTAATATTGCTACTAATCTTTTAAACTTCTGGGGCCCTGTCTTGAGAGCCTGTTTTTGTGCTTGATTTGGATTTTTTACACTGTGAAACTTGCAGTAAGACACAGTATGACATGAAGTATAAGAACCAATCATGTAGTTCATAAACTGGCTCAGAAAACTCTTGTAGAAGAGTTCCCACAGGTTTTCAGCAAAGACAGCATGGGAAGAGTAGGTGTGTGTACAGTTTCCCATGGTGATTGCTGTGTTTATTTTGTGGTTGCTATGTTTAAATTATATATTGGTTCCTAAAATTTTTTTTTAAGATTTATTTATTTATACATACAGCTGGGGTACAGGCCAGAGATGTGGAGCGGTGAGAGGCTTCACCAGAGACAGAGTGGGGAGCAGAACAGGCAGATCAGAAATACACTGCAGGAGAGGTCTGCCGCACCATGTGGGATTCTCCCTGGCTGGGCGTTGAACTCACATCGCTGCTGCCGACAGCTCCACAGCGCAGCGCTCAACCGCTGCGCCACCAGGGAGGCCCAGTTCCTAAAATATTTTGATGTTAGACTTTTAAAAAATATATATATTTTGCATTCAGTCTGAGTCTTCAGGCATTCAGCAAATATATATTGAACACCAAGCACTGTATTAGGCATTGGAATATAACAATGAATGAAAAATACAAAGACCCTCACAGAGATTACAATGTGGGGGCTTCAGAATGTTCCTTAAATAAATTTATAATGCCTCTTGGTAGTAGTAATAAGTGTAAAGAGAATATTACCATGGCAAGGAAGTAGAAGGTGCTAGAATGACATTACTAATGGTTATCTTTGACTAGATAATTAATTGAACACAGATCAGATGAACAAGACAACCATGTAAGTATTTAGTGGGGGAGGACGATTGCCACATTCCAGTAACAGCAGAGGCAATGCCCTGAGGTACAATTCTGGTACATTAGAAGATGCGAGATAACCAATGTATTGGTTATCTTTTGTAATGTGTTTCTGAGTGGGGGAGGCTGGGAAAGCTGCCATTTCACTATTCTTTGGGATGTTGAAAATACACTTCTTTTGGCTAGCAAACATTTTGGTAAAATTACTTGACAAGGAAAGAAATGTGTGGTCTGGTCTTTAAGATATCTCAGCAAAATGACCCCAATTCAGTTCTGTCATTGAAAAGGAGCCAAGATAATGTATTTAAGACAATGGATGACTCTAGTAAGTAAGCTGACATGATTTCTCCTTTCCAGTTTGACCTATCTTGGCCATCTCTTACAGGAGTAGCACAGGAAGACCAGTGCCAGATAGGCTAAACAAATACATGAATATAAGAAATAAAAATTAATTTTGGCTCTTGGAATTGTGGAGTGCCCCCATCTTCCAGATAGGACAGATCAGGAGGCTAAAAACCCTTGAGCTCATTATGCTCCTAGCCATTTTAGCTGTGTCAGGTGATAGGGTCAAGTTACTGGTTACCTGTGTGTTTCTTGTTACATGTGGATCATGAAAGAAAGGACGCCATCCTTCTTAGTGATAGGACATGCATACCATTAAAGATGACTTTTCTGTGATTGTTTCTATGTTGGGAAACTAAATTGTATGTGGGAAAATGGTATAGCAAAACAGTTGGCTGAAGTTGAATTAATGGAAAAGGAAAGATGCTTAACCAGTTATCTGGGTGGTTTATGGTGGGTAAATGTGTCAGGAGTAGGTGGAAGTTCACAAGCATAAGCATAAGGAAAATATTTCTCAATATCCTGTTTGCTTTGACTGGATGTTAATTCCCTATACTGCTTTCTCTCACTTCCTTGTCAATCACCACCACCACTGCCACCCCAATTTCTACTTAGCAATTATGTGACAGACACTGCCGGACACCAGAGATAGTGATGTTCAGGGTTCGTTAGTAGGAGGCAGACAAGTAAATCAAGTGTAAAAAGGGTGCTTAGTAAAGCAAATACTTAATGGATGTAGAGTAGAGAAAGAATCTTTGGAAGCTGTAGTGTCAGGGAAGGCTTCGCTGCAGCAGTAACACAAGATGCATTCTGAAGGACAGAGAGATTACCACATAGTTGAAAGGGCTCATGTGGTGGGAGTGGGATGGCATAAACTCCAGACGTGCACTATTTTTTTAAAATAGCTCAATAATGCTAGAGAATTGGGCAAGGACTATATTACAGAGGGAGCTGAATTCTGCACTAAAAAATTTGGTGTTTTTAAACACAGATTCTGAAAGTGGCATACTTGAACCCTGCATTAGAAAAGTCAGAATCTTGAGGGTGAGATTCTAGTAGGCACTTTTCACAAGTTCCTCAAGTAATTATTTACCAGACAGAAGTCTGGGAACTTTTGAAGGCACAGACAGCTGATGAAAAATATTAAGCAGAGAAATGACTTTGGACTTAATATTTCACAGGTTCTCAAATCAAGGATTCTCAGTGTGATTTCTGGACTGACAGCATCACCTAACAGGGAACTTGTTAGAAATGGGAATTTTCAAGCCCTACCCCAAACCTATTAAGAAACTCTGGATGGAGTCCAGAAGTTTGTTTCAAAACACCCTCTATTTATATTTGATGTATGCTTAAGTTTGAGAATCTAAGACAACTTTGGCACCAATATGTAGGCTAGGTTTAAAAAATGTCAATGAGACATCTGGGAAACCAGTTAGCCAATCATTTTGAAAGTATGCTTAAAAAATTGGAGTGGGAGGTGAGTGCTTGTGGTAGAAAAAGTCATGGGCATAAAATAATGTAGAGAGAGTATGTGGAGTGAAAAAAATAGAATTCTGGTCAATAACAGCATGTAAGAGGAAGAGGAAGTGTTCAAACAAGACTAACAAATAAATGAAAGCCCAAGAAAGGAGAAGAATTCATGTTTCTAGGGGAAAAAAGATCAATAGTATCAAAGAGGGAAATCAAGAGAAGTGACTGATCTAGTTGTTAGATCATTGGGGAACTTCAGCAAGAAAAATTTTAGCAGTCCTGGGGATGGAATTCTGCTTGTAAATTGGTTTAGAGTAATGAATGAAGAAGTAGGCAGTGAAATTGAAGACTCTTGAAAGAAACTAGATACCAAAAGATAGTAAAGGGGGCAGAGTTAGGGAAGGTTAAGATAGCAGAGACTTTTTTTTAGCATGTTTTATATGCTGCAGGATAGAAGCCTGAAGAGAAGAAGGCTGGATGTACAGGAGTGAGAGAATAATGGATGTAAGGAGATTGAGAACACAGGAGTCTTGGAGTCTCTTGGGAAGAAGGACAGCACTTCCTATGAGCTAGAAAGGAGTCATATACCATATATGGATAAAGGGAAGTGGCGGTGGGAGGTTAGGGAAGCAGTGTAAACTGGAGAAATAAACAATTATTGTGGGGGATGAATAATAGCCTTTGTGAATTCAGGGAATGAGTTCACTGTCATGGTAGGTCATGAATTTCTAAAGACTCATCCCAGAGTTTTGTGATTTTCTCTGATATGACTCAATAGATAAAGTAACAGGGTAGAGAAAATGACTAGTGGTAACAGTCCTGATTCCAGTTTGGAGGTTTGCCAAGCAGGTATGACTGAAGTCTAGCAGTCATGGTGCTGTGCTGGTGAGTATAGTGGAGATGAGGCACCCTGAGGTCTGGAAGGAGTGAAGCTGCCAGGAAGAGTAGGTGGGCCAGGTATTAGTAATCTTGAGTGAATAGAAGGAATAAAGGAGCTCAGATACGAGATACTGAGAATGAAATATGGATGTTTAGGATCAGGGTTCTGGAATGTGCAACAGCCTGATGTGTAACTCTGGAAGTAAAAGCCCAATACTAGGTAGAGGCAAAAAGTGTAAACAATTGTAGCAAGGGTGTTTGGTGGGTTTTTCTTGGGAATATGAAGTCATCCAGAATGATGGTGGGACATGAGATAGAGAGGAAACAAGGAATCCCCAAAACTGGGAAATCTGGGACACAATACATGTGGCAACAAAGAATGATAAAAGTTAAAATGGCTGAGTGTCATACATTTTGGTGACAGGATTTTTGTATGACACAAGAAGTAGTAATGGTGTAGAAGTGGGAAAGTGGAGGACTTGGCTTTTTGTAGTATGTGTAAAGGGGGAGAAATGTACACCGTTTTGTGCATGGGATAAAGGTATCTTAGGGAGTGTCAAACGTTACTGAAGTCCTAGAAGTGGCAGCAGCATCTAGTGAAGAGATTGGATTGTAGTGAAGTTTATAAGGAGAGAAAGACTCCAGGGGAACTATAGGAAGAATTAGGTGTGAGGGGAACTGTGTGTTGGGTTGGGGAGGGGAGATTTAGGTGAGAACAACAGGAGTATGGGGATCGGAGTACACAGGGAGAAAGGCATTTGGGGCAGTAGTGAAGGTGGACAGACGCAGACCTGTGTGGTAAAAGGTCCTAAATACAAGATATTGTTGCCAAATTAATATTTCTGTACCCTTAGCAGTGATGTTTTTCATTGAAATTCCTACTAGTGGGCCTGTCATTTTGATCCATCGAGTGCCCCTCCTTTTTATAGTAATGTGTAGCAGGAAAACAAACTTTTGCTTTTTTAGTTCTCAGAGCACCATTAACATACTCTCTCAAATGAAAGAATTGCCCTTCTTGATTGTTTCAACTAATAGAAAAATTGAGTTCACCACAACCATACAGCTTCTTAAGATAAGGAGTTTTGAGATGCAGTAGTTTTCTTCTTGTCATTTTTCCATGTAATAGCCACTGACTGATACTGGATATCATGGATGATGTGTGATTTTAACAATAAGAAGGTGAAGTTGAATATACTTGACAATTATTAAAATAATAATTTCCTGAAGCAAATCATCAGCAATTTTGCTGTGAGACCAATCCTCAAAGTAACAAAAATGACATCAAATGGAGCAAACTAAAACAATGAGACTAAACTATTATTAATTTTGATAATCCCATGTCCTCTTATTTCACATTGCCATCATAAGCATTATACTTTATATCATTTATTAGAATACATTTTTAAAGCATAACAATCTGTTTCAATTACACTTAAATGTCTATGAATAGGTTTAATATTTATACTTTAATCAATAGAAAAACATTTTGGTTATACCTTTGGAAACATATTTGTTGAGCGCAACAGCTGAAATCATGTGACTTTCTAATAGACTCATTTGAAAAGTGCTTTACCTTGCAGAATTATAAGCCAGGAAGTACTACGGCATTAAATTATTGCAAAGCATTGTGATTCATCCAGCAAAACACAGTTACGTACTTCATGGGTTTCTTATATTTAACTGCATCCTCTTTCATCCTCATAGAGAAGTGATTCCTACTTTGCTCTTGAACCTCAAAGCTACTAGATTACCTACTGTGTGCCAGTCCACCTCTGGCGGCCCCCTAATTTGACACTGTGGATAGACTGACTTCACAATCATCCTCTGCCATCTTCCCCACTTCTCCATACCTAGAAAGGTACTCACCTGCTCTTCTGGCCTTTAGAAAGGGCATTGATAAAGGAGGACACATTCTTTATCATTTTATATTTTGAGTTAGCATTCTTACTGGGATTGCTTAAAAACATACTTCTGGCAATCTTAATCCTAAGATTCATGTTGTCATCAGATAGGACAAGCCATGGTAGAGGATGGCCCTAGTCAATCATGGTGGGAACTGAAATTACTGTGAACCATTCCCTTTCTAATCTTAGGCAACTGAATTTTAAGTTCTCCAGGAATTCTCCAAGCAGGAATACAAGGCCTGCATAGAGAAATGGCTGTCAAATGTGACTATCATGTCCTAAACACTAGACATGAAAGTAACAGCTTATCTTGGACCTATGACTTCATCATAAGAGGAGTTAACTCATTTTGTGATGATGGAATTCTCCCAAGCCTATCTCATATAGTATAGAATGCTGATATTACCTGGCTCATTTGCAGAGGATCCCACAGGTCTTCACAACCAAACCATTTAAAGCCATGTAAATCCTCAGGACTGTTTATTTTAGTTGCCACTTTCTAATTTTTTAAAATGATCAAAGCAAACTCTCAACACCCAGGTGTCACACTGGCATCTCCTATTCAATTTATACTTCTACTTAATTTGATTATTTTAAGTCAGTAAGTATTTTTTTTATTGAGAATCCTTTGAAAAAGTCGAGCACCATTAATAATCCTACTAACAATTTCCATGTGCCACATCTTTTCCCCTTCTGATATCATTTGGTAACTTACTGGTTCTAAAATTTCTCTTGATTGTTCATCAGCTATTTCATTTGCTATGACTCCTTCCTCTTTTTCATTAGACTCTTCAAGGATTTATGAATTTTGAGGTACCCAGTGCAGTATTATCTAAGCCACTGATAAATATTTGTTGAGGATGCTGATAACTACATTTTAAAAATTTTCCCAGAATCCAGAAGTTTGACTTTGGCAATATCTTGATTTTAGGAGTTAGATTAGACTCAAGTGTCTTAATGGGATTCTTGGTCAGGTGTCTTCATATTCACGTGAAACAGAATAAAAACTAAATTCCCTATATCTGGTCCATTTTGACAAAAAAAAAATTGGCTCAGGAGGGCCATTTTGCCAGTAAATATCGGTTATTAACATCCAAAGCAATCATTAATGCTGAAAGAAAACATTGAGGACATCATGCATTTCACTTCAAATGCAACATCTGAAACCAGCCACCCCTGCACTGAAGGTTGATAGCTGTGATAAAGGAGCCCTTTGAAAGTTAGATTCTGCAGCCCTTTCCAGGGCACCAGGTAGACCCTCCTAAAGAGAGCAGAGCCTCTTCTGTCCCTCCCCTGGATGGAAGCAGGCGATCTGATTCCCCTCCAGCCACTCCCAGGGGGTCCATGTTTCTATTCAGAGGCAGTGACCACAGAGGTTATCTCAGGACATTTGGGGGGAACAATTTCAGGGGAAAATATAATGAATTTTCTTTGCCAGGGAATGGAATTTCATCAGCATCAGGCTAGCCCTATCCTGTAAGTTTATGAATGTTTGTTGACAACTGACAGGCTGGGAGCTAGTTAAAGGAGAGGACCACACTAGCAGCAGCACACTGACTGAGAAGGTGCTTCAGCTTTAAGGCCTTCTGGATTGACTGACCAGGAGAGCTCACAGTAGGGAGTGTCTCCACATTGTTGTCACTGTGTCTCATGACATCCTCATACCCATGCAAAGATGTCAGCACATAAGGATGGCAGCTGTTTTATAAATCTACATATATCCTTTAACCATTAGAATTGAACTCGTTAATATGTAATTGGCATTAACTATCTATCCCTAAATGAAATGAAAATGTATCCCTAAATGAAAATATATCCTGTGTTACCAACATAAATTCAAAAAGATCATAAAATAGTTTAAATATCTCATTACTCGGCTCAGAGTTCTGATGGTGAAACAAAGTGCAGTTCTTCCTTCTCTCACAGTCTAACTGGGTCATGGTCTTTATCAAAGTGTAGATACCACAGTGCACTGAGACTGACATAAAGCCCATGTGCCCACATTTTCTGATAAGGTAGGAATGTACTTTCCAAATCTTCTGAATATGGCTTTTCTCATCTGTCACCACTGTATTTCTTCACCTTGTTTGCTTGGGGGGAAATGCTTATACCCAAGGGTTTTACTTAATGGTTGATGTCTCATTGGCTGTTGGTCCAGTCTTGCTCATCTAAGGAGAATGTGAAAACACAGAGCAAAGGCATATTAACTGCTGCCCTGCTCACTCATCTCAGTGCCCTCTGAATGCAACTCATCTGAACTTACCTCTGTCATAAATGCTGGCTTTAAAGGAAAAGATTTCAAAACTGTTTGTAAGGCTTATCAGGGAACAGGGAAAGAGAAATATGTATCTGTTGTAGGTGTCAGCTTCCAATTTCTCACAGGAGGAGGCAACCTTAGTTCATTCCCCACCCCACCCAGCACTAGCCTTCATTGTAAAGTCAGCC
Source organism: Scalopus aquaticus (assembly GCA_004024925.1). Lineage (NCBI taxonomy): Eukaryota > Metazoa > Chordata > Mammalia > Eulipotyphla > Talpidae > Scalopus > Scalopus aquaticus. The sequence goes on from PVIJ01000493.1 coordinate 54,891, forward strand.
CAGAGGTACAGCTAGCCCGTAGGTAAGTTTCTGAGTGCTGGGGCTGCTGGACAGAGTTTAGTCACACTTGAATTTGAGAAGAGGTGCACATGGGGCTAAAAACAGGTCCTATTTTTCTTTGTTTCCCGAACAAGACAGTCATTTTAATAAGTTGTAAAGTGTTGATACCTTGATAGATTTTTCTTTGAGAAGGGCTGCTGTGAAGCCCTTTTTTGGAGGGAGCACCAAAATCTGCCAGCAAGTTATATTAGTTTTCCTTCCTCTTTTCAGCTGAAAAGGAACCAGAAGTTCTGAATAACTAGAATAAAATCAGATTGGTTTTATTGCTTCTGCTTGCATACAGAAAAGAGAATAAAAAGTCTGAGTGTCTGGGGTGGGTGGTAGATGAGGAAAATTGTGGAAGGGAGATGGGTGCCTCAAGTCTGCTTCTCAGCAATGGGAGGAGAGAGAGAAGCCACCCGATGGCTAAAATGAAAAACATTTTCAAGAAAAGCATCTGTCACCAAGTAGCAGTGATGGCCACCCAGCTGGGGGTCTTTCTTTACCTAGGGGCTTCCTCCTCATCTTCTCTTGTACTGCTGGCCCCTGCCTAGCACAGGAGAGTGAAGCTGAGTTAGACGTGTTTCCTGTCAATACCTCACCAATTTGAACACATTAAGAGTGGAGTAGAGTTCTGCTTATGTGTGAGGCTTTTCTCTAAGATCTCATCCCAGTCATGGGCTGATAGTGGAAAGAAAGCAGATCAGGTCACTATTGCACACCGGAATGAAGATTTGGCACATTTCACTGTGGTAACCTTCAGTTCTGCCCCTACTCTGCCCAGCAACTAAATTTACAAATCAGAGGTCAGGATATGACAATTGGTGGCTCAGATTAATAAGAGCCAGAGAGTCTTGGGCTGTGCCAGTCTCAGATTATGCTCTTGAATACGGAATCTGATTTTCTATGCTGTTCTATGGTGCTATTTCGGACAGGTCTGTAAGGAATCAGGGGAAAGAGCATAGGTTGAACCCACCCGCTTGGATATCTAAGTACGTTAGTTTTCATTTCCAAATCTGCCTCTATTCTGGATAGCACGCCTTTACAAAGCTCGTAAGAAAACTGGTCTAAAAGAACACATGCTTTAAAGAGCATTAGAAAGCATGTAGTAAACAGGAGGTCTTTAAACCTCAATAGCAACAGTTTCCAACAGGGGCAAAGGATTTCTCTTTCTTTCAAGAGACATCATAGCCAATACTTATCAGTAATAGATAATGGTAATGGAGAATAATACAGCTCGTGAATAAGCCCCAAATCTCAATGAAGGCAAGCCCTACATCCTCTTCCCTTGCCTGATCTTCTGCCTGCTCTATAGACTTAACTAAATTCCATCTCTGGGTGCTTCCCTTGACCTTTCTTCTGGCAAATGGACTAATTAATAACTGGTCAAAAGGCCCGAAGAAAGAAGTAGTCAAAATAAGCCCAAACTTGGATGACTTGTGTCTGGAATAATAACAAGTTGGCACTGTGACAGTTTCCAGATGAATCATGACTTTCTGTCAAACACCAGCAGGTGAACTGATGTCATTCTATTTGCCTCCCACTTCTTCCATCCAGAATCACTGATCTCCGCTGGGGCTGGTAAAAACAGCTGGTTGAGGTCTCTAGTCTCTGACCATTCTTAGGGATGGTCATTTTATTCCTAAGAGTAACTCCTTCTGGTGTGACCCATGTCTTTTCAGCCAATTCCCCACAAAGAAGGCCAGGGGAAACTGTTTGGGTGGGACTTCTGATAGGGGACAGTAGGACCTTGGAATCTGTGGATGAGGTGGGTGGGTGGTCCATAATGGGGAAAGGAGGACTAAATAAGATTAGGCTCTGAGGTCTTCCTGGTCTTGATCTGTGGAAAGGCTTAGAACCCCCTGACGGTCGTTCTATTTTTGAAGAAAAGAGGTTGTCCCCAAATGGCTCTGTCTCTGATGTGCGCTTTCTGCATTGCACTGCTGCATCCTGGGTGGACAAGTTAGCCAGGCGTGGGTCTGGAGCAAGGATGGGCCCCTCACACATGTGGCATGCAGAGGCATCCATATCTTGCTTTAGTTTCTCTTCCTTAGAGCTGTCCAAGGAGGAGGGAGAATCGTCTTTGGCAGGTTTCTGAGAGGTGGCACTAGTGGAGCTGGGTTCCTCTTGGCTCCTCTCCAGAGGCTGAGCACCACTTTCCCCCGAGCTCTGAGAGGGCAGAGGCTGTGGGATCTGTGTGTACTGAATCTTGGGTGGGATGACTGGGACTGCCCTGGCCTGGCACATCTTGACCATGAAGGAGGTTCTCACAGCTGACACACTCACAGGAGCTGAGTTACGGCGGCCTGTCAGGGCGTGAGCAACAATGTCCAGGTCCTGAGTGTCCTGGGAGTAAACCCTCCAGGGGTCTACTTTACAGTGAGGTGAGGCCATCCACGTGACCTTTGGGTCTCCTGGCTCAGAGAGCTGCATTCCAGGTGACCCAAATGAGGCCACATTCTCAAACCGAAAGAGGTCAGTAATGGGGATGGCAGAGTCCAAGTTGAGGGAAGAAGGCCTATTTTTTCCTTTTGGGGGCCCACACTCATTGCTCTTCAGCTGTAGCTTTGGGGGATGCCCTCCAGGTGAGGTGCTGTCCTTTGCGCTAGGTAGACTCTCCTTGCTGCTCTCCAGCTGAGGTACACTACCTTGCTCAACCTGAGGGTTGCTGTGCCCGGGGTGTGTACCTGACTCCTTCCCCTCTGCTACGTTGACAGGGCTGGTTTCTGCCGGTTTAGGCTGCAAACCATCTGATCCCTTCTGGATGGGAAGAGCTTCTCTCCCTTTCAGGCCAGAGAACTCCCTGAAGGACCTCAAGTCTTTCTCATCGCATCCAGTAATCTCCCTTCTGGGTGCCAGGGGCTGCAAAGGATCAGAATTCTTCTCTGTCTCAAGATTAGCACAGCTGCTAGAAGATGAACCCTCAAGAGTCCACTGGTTGTTGACAGTGGTTTTGCTATCTAGGGAATGGCTCTGGCGAAGGCTGGGCCTGTGGGAAAGCCTCTTCTCTAACCGGTGACCCTGGAGGCTATGCATCTGGGGCTCTTGCACATCCTTCAGAGTGGGGGAGTGAAGGGGGCTGGTCACCCACTGGGGCTCCTCCCAGGGTTCCACCATCTCTAGGCCATGCTGGGCAATGTCTGTCACAGTGTCATCTTCATCACAGTCGGAGGGCTCCTGTACTGAATGGGCCATATCCCCCTCTCCTTGTCGCGGAATCTCAACCACTCTTGTGGGGCTTGGAAAACCAGAGTCCTTTCCATCAGGAGCTGCATTCTTTGAATTTTGCTTTTCATTTGGTCCTGGAGAGGTGTCTTCTCCCTGGCAAAGGCTGGGGATCCCAGGGCTGCCTTTGGACTTCAGCTGATCGATAGACGGTTCTGTCCTCAAATTCTTGGAAGCATCTTCTCTCTCGGGGCTGTCCTTGGATGGCAGAATTGCGGGCGCCTCCTCCAGAGGAGTTGGAGGGGGAGGAGCAGGCGGGAGCAGAGGAGACAGATTCCCTGGGTCTCCCACCTCCACCCTTGCGTGTGGAGAGGGCGTCTCAAATGGAACTATTTCCAGGGGAGCCAGGTTGCTGGGGTCTGGGCGCCTGCCCTTTTCCAGTTTGGGTGCAGGGAGGCCACAGGTTGTCTCCTGCTTCTCTCTATTAGTCACCGAGGAGGCCCCTTGTGTGTTCTGATTGGCCCGCCCCCCCTGGAGGGCGGAGCCTGGAATTGGGGCGGAGCCGCAAGACCCGCTTCCGGGAACCTCGAGGGAAACCAGGATCCCAGGACTGGGCTCGGGAATTGTCTGAGTTGGGCTGGTCTTTGGAGGAGGCGGGGGTAACGAGGAGAGCTCCTCCTCAGATTCTATGATTTTCAGCTCCTGTTGAATCTCGGGCCAGATGAGGGCGTTAGCTAGATCATCTTCATCCTGAAAAAAATGAAGAAACTGATTACATTAGTTCCAAGGACTTTTTCGGCGCTAGCGTCTGCACTGCTTCTCAGTGAGAATGAAGAACTGGAGCTGTACTTGGCTGCGCTACCTCAGCAGATAAGGAACTCAGCATTTATAACTGGTGTGTATTCAGTGTTTACCATGTGGCATAACATACTTGAATACTCTGTTTTTTGTTTAATTTTTCCAACAACCCCTAAGAGATAAATACTATAATTAACTTCCATTTTAGAAATGAGGAGACCTATGTTCAGAGAGATTTAAAATTTTCCCCATGTCACATAGCAACTAACCAGGCTTTAAATCCATCTCTGTCTACACCAGAACATAAATACTTAATCCTGTGTACTGTTGCCTCATAAAACAAACAAACCCACTGATCTCACTTAACCTCAGCTTTATGGGTGGCACACAAGAAGGAGAGCCTCCCAAAGGCATGAAAATGTTGCCCTGCCATCTGCATTCTAAATAAGTAAATACAGCGTTTTCTCCTTATTACCAAAGGGAAAAATATTCAACATGTGAAAATGGTGTGCAGGCTTTTCTGAGAAGTGTGACCCGCTGCCAACTTAGAGTCATTTCTCACCAGCCTCCAAAGAAGCGCCGGACAGTGACCTTCTTGCACAAGCAGCGAGCGATCCAGGCCTCAGCATAGTGCTTGGCACAAAGTAGGTGTTTTTTCTTTTCTGTCCTATTCTTTCCCTCCACACCTACTCACACTTTCCGTTACATGTGAAACAAATGCATGAATCCGATAACTTCCATTGTTTTACCTTCACTTTTTTAAAAAAATAAATTGCACAAAACAGTGGTTCTGTTAATGATTTGGATAGGACACTTAAAAATTAATTTTTTCCTTGTCTATTTTTTTTCAACAAACTTTTTTCCTTTTCTTTATTATTTCCCCACCACCACCATCCCTTGTGTCCTTGTCTCTTTCCCTCTCCCCTCCCTCTTAGAGACCTCAGAACCCTCCTAGTGTTTGTTGATGTCCCCTAGTTATTGAAAGTATTTCACATTATTGAATTGTCTGCCATGTAAATGTCCAGTATTTGTTTATGTAGTTCTGATTTGCTTTATTACACAAAATTCTCCACTCTTCATTTTGTTGAAAATGCTGCATTTCATTTTTTCTCATGGCTGAATAGTATTCTACAGTATGGAAATATTCTATCCTCTTGATCTGGTCATCTGCTAGTGGATAGTTAAGCTGCTTCTGTGTCCTACTTATTGCAAATAATGTTGCTGTGAACATTGTGGAACATAGGCTTCTTTGTGGTGATCATTTCATGTTGTTTAGATTGATGCCCAGGAGTAGGGTTGCTGGTCATACAGTATTCCCATTTTTACTTTTTTGAAGTAAATCCAGATTGCTTTCCATAACCGTTACTTATACCAGTTTACATCTGTACTAACAGTGTTACAGCATTTGTTGTTGGGGGTCTTTTTAATATGTCCATTGGGTTTTTTAAGGTACTATGTCATGGGTTATGAAATGCCATCTCATTGTGGCTTTATGCTGCAAATCATAATGCAAAAGTCTTAACAGGAGCCCTTATTTGGTGTTCCTGAGGACACTGGCACCCATGCATTGCCCTAACTCCTGGGAATTGGGTCTTTCGTGCATATTTTGGAAACCAAGGCCTTGGAAGCAAGTTAGAAGACAAAAAGCATCCTTTTCCTATTTGGCATACTCCTCCATTTTACAGAGCTGCTTCACCTCTCTGGATGTCCCTAGAAAACCTCTTCACAACTTCATCCTATATAAATACATCTCATAAAACCTTAAACAAGTAATCCCACCTCTAAAAAGTGGAAGAGGGGAAGTAAACTCTTGTACCATACTTTAACTTCTCTAGAAGCCATAGGAAGAAAGAGTAGATCCCGGATATCTTTTGGAAAATTTTACAAACAAGGATAGACAACTGTCTATCCAGGATGTTTTGGAAGAGACCTGTATTTCATAAATGGTCATCCTATTTGGGGCTAGGGTATAATATGTATGTTTTGTACATTTTCTAGGATTGAATGTCATTGTATTCCAAGGGTAAGTTGGTGACTTCAGGTCAGAAATATTTAGAGTTGAGTCTGTCTAGGGAATTTGAGCTAGATAGTTCCTTCCTATCACAAGGACCTCTGAAAAGTCCACTGCAAGATAAATCGCAGATCTGATTAAAAGGTTGTCTCCTAGCATTTCTGTAGCAGAAACCGGTTCTTAAAAAGCAAAAATAATCTACTTGAAGATGTAAAAAGGACTCTTAGGGGAAAAAAAGGACTTTACTGGCTGGGCTGGGCAGTGAGTCAGTCTTACCATCTCATGGAGAAACACGGCTTCAGTTTGGGCCCTGGGGCTCTCCTGTGGAGCACTGAACTCCTTCTGGTCAGCCTCTCCTCCTTCTTTCACTGCCTTCTCTGGATTCAGCCTCTTTTCTAATTCACTTGACTGTTGAGAGTCCATGAGGATTTCTGAGGTTTTCTTCTCCAGTTGGGTGTCTGGCTCCAAAGGAAGGCCTTTGCTGCATTCCACTGTCCTCACTGCTTCAGATACTGGTTTGGCATCTTCTGGAGACACCTTCTTAGGTACAGATGCTGCAATGGGATGAGAGTTATAAGTCAAAGGAGACTTCACTCCAAGAGAGGCCCTTCCCAGCACAGTCACTGTATGACATACACAGCCCTGTATCACAAAGAGGGAGGGAAACCTCCCAGTTCATTGCCCCTTCACATTCTCTACTCTTCCTTCCTAGCAATCCTAGCAATGCCCTGTCCTCAGATCCCAGAGTCATAGAGTGTCAGAGATGAGAGAGACCCCAAAAATCATCTAATTCAGTGTTTCTCAGCTGGGGAACGTATTGCTCCTTCCCTCCACAGAAGACATTGGGTAATGTCTGGAGACATTGTTGGTTGTCACAACTGGGTGGCAGTGGGGGTGGCTACTGGCATGTAGGTAGGAGCTAGAGATACTGCTAAATATGCAACAAAGTATAGTGTAACTCCCCGCAGCAAAGAATTACCTAGCCCAAAATGTCAATAGTGTCAAAACTGAGAAAACCTACTTTAATCCAGTCTTTCACTTCACAGATAAGTAAATTCAGACCCTGAAAAGACAAGTTTGTTGCCTCAGGTTATAGAAATCTGTTATTTACACTAATCTACAAAGATTTATTTTGATTATGATTGATGACTTCCTGTATGAATCTTCCCAAAGGTTATTTACACGTTAATTTGGATATGTCTAGAGTGATGACCCTCTAATCTTAAACATCTACCATGGTAGGGGAGAGGGTGGCCAACCTCAAGTTTGGCCTCTACTGCCTTGTATGAAGAAGCCTTATTGCATTGTAGAAGGCTGTTTTCACAGTGTAGAATAAAGACTTAGGACCTAAGATAGTGATTGGTACATAGCAGATTGGAATTAATTATAATTAATTATAATGGAATTAATAAAACCTGAGTTCAAATTCTAGTTTCTTAATGAATCTTGTAATCTTGGCACAATAGTATTAAATGAAATGTAAAAGTATAGGCGTATTGTGAGGACATAACAGATAATGGAGGAAAGCAGTACAGTGCCTGACATACAATATAAGCTCAGAAAAGTCATTAAGAATGAGCTCTGCTGCGCCTCCCTGATGGCTCAACAGGTTAAGTCTCAGCACTATGAAGCTATCCACAGCCACTGCAGCATGAGTTCTATCCCCAGCCAGGGAGCTTCCCACATGGTTCCAGCAGACCTCTCCTGTCTCACCCGCTGCTCCCCTCAGCAGTATATTTCTGTCCATCTGCCTGTTCTTCTCCCCACTCTGTCACTGGTGAATCCTCTCACGCCCCCCCACCCCACCCCCACCCCCACCTCTGACCTATACCCTAGCTCTTTACGCATAAATAAATAAATCTTTTTTAAAAAAAGAATAAGCTCGCTCACTGCCACTTGCTCTGCTGGTGATTTGACTCAAAGTGTCTCACCATAATGCTGACCTTCAAACTCTGTCTGGCCCACTGATTTTCTCAGCTAACAACTCAGAGTTGATTATCTTCCTTTGCCCATTACTTAGCAGGCTATTTTTTAAAATTTAATTTAATTTAAAATATGTAGATCATATTCAAAATATGGAAAATATACAGGGTTCAGAAGTTAAAAATGTATAAAAGAGTATTCTCAGAAAAGTTTTGTTTTCATCCCAGTTGCTCCTACTCTGTCCCATACTCCTGCTGTCCCTAATAGATAACTACTCTTCTAATTTCTGGTTTATTCTGCCATTGTTCATTTTTGCATGCATAAGCAGATAATTATATGTATTCTATTTCTCACCTTTATTACACAAAATATAGCATATGATGTATACTGTTCTATGCGATGCATTTCTTCACTCAGCAACTTACCTTGAAATCTATGCCAAATTAGTATATAAAGATATTAATATTCTTTAGCGTGTGCCCTGGTTTGAGTTTCTCTCAAAACAGAGCTGAACCAAGGTTTTAGAAGCATGTGGAAGCACCTGCTAGAAGCACCTTATGTGGAAGGTGGTTTCAGGATGCAGAGGTGAGGAAGGGAGACAGTGATGGAAGAAAATTCAATGGAGAATATATTTATTTATCGATCTGTTTACAGAATGAAACACCAGAACTAAGTCCCTGGTGACCCTCTGAGGAACCATGAGTAACATATTCCACAATTATTCCTCCAAATGGTGGGAGGCTGGGTTACTAATCAACGATCCCACCTCCTATAAGTAGAGGGCTGGTCCAGTAAATTTCCACACTTTTGGGCTAGCCTGAGCAAGGGCTCTGTGAGATACTCTTTTCAGAAAAGCCCTGAGGCAGAAAACCAGAAATACAAGGCAGACACTTGAGATAGGATCCTTTATGTGCATGCAGAAACTGCCCTTCCCCCCAGAAATGTGCTGACATTTAAGGAAATATGGAGTGTAAGGAAATACTGAGTTTAATAAAGCTATGGGTGCCAGGGACTCAATTGTGTGGATGCATCCTATGTATTCAGTCTGTCTCCTGGAGAGACATATTTGGGTTTCCAATCCTTTGCTATTACAAATAATGCCATGATAGACATACCCATGTTGTACAGCTATTTGTTTAGGCTAACTGGGTCCATTTTTAAGCGGCAGTTGCCTGGCTGCCTCCCCTTGTCTCCTTCCCACCGGCAGGAATGTGGATATGGAGGTGTTGAATCCACTTTGACCATGCAGGAAAAAGCACCACCTCTGGGGGTGGGTGAAGGAACCTGTGACCCCAGAGCATCCCTCAGAGCACAGTTACCTACCTATGGATGGCTACCTAAGATAGAAATCAGCTTCTGTCTTGTTGATTCATTGTGTTTTTTGTTCTCTATGTCACAGCAGCTTGGTCTAGACCTTAACTAGTAGAAACATTGGTTTATGAGGTAAGCTTGCTCCTGCTTATAAAAATAATGGCAAAACAATTTTTTGCAGGTAGATTGATATTTCAGATGGTTTGTCAGTTATCGTTTCCTTTGAGGTTGAATCATTTTATATGATTCATGGTTGACTGTTGACCACAGAACCTGTCCCCACTCTAGAAATTATTCAAAGACTCGAATTTAGCCCATCTTAGAACCCTACTATCCTAGCAACAATGATTGGTCCAAGGCTGAACATGTGACCGAAGGAGGTCCAGTCAGAGACCTCACTGGGTTTGACATAAAGGCTTTGGGGAAAAGATGTTCTTTTTCACACGAGGGTTGCCAGCCATTCTCTCTACAGATGGCAGCTTGCAATGAAGACTGAATGGATGGGGAGAAGTTAAGTCTGGGAAATTTAAATCACCAAATTCCAGCTCTGCATTCTATTCTGTGTGCTTTTCCGCCTTTGCTCTCACTATGTGAGTAATGAAATAACATTAACATTTATTAAGTACTAAATGTGTATTGGATACTGTTCTGGGGGCTTTCCATATATTAACATAATATTCACGACAAACATGAAAAAGGTGCTATTGTACAGAAAATGACTGAGCCTGGGCTTGTACCCAGGAAGTCTGGCTCCTGAACCCACAGTCGTAACCACTTCCCTACATGTCTTGCAGACTTTAGGTAAGCAAGTCTAAGTCTGGTTTTTTATCTCTTGCAAAGGAGAGAAACCTTTTCTCTCTTGCTTTACCTGAAGTCTCAGCTACTGGTGGCTTCTCCTCTTCAGGCCAACTTCCACTTTCTGGCCCTTGGAAAGAAAACTCTTCTAGGCTGGAAAGAGACTGCAGCTCCTTTGGGGGTGTTCTGCATGGGGTACTGTTGGTACTGATGACAGCTGACACGCGGAGTGGCACAGACACGGCAAAGGGCTCAGAGATGTTCAGTGCCTTGCGCTGGTGACGGGGTGAAGGCTCCATCTGGAAGAGGCTGCTGGCGAAGACAGATTTGCTAGGGCTGTCGTTGGACGTGTAGAACATACCCAGCATCTTTGGGGCTGTTTGCTCGCCTTCAGGATCCTCGATGGGTCGGAAAACCTTCAGCTGCTCAGGTGGGGGCCGGGCCTGAGTGCCCTGGAGTTGGCTTCGATCGCTGCTCATGTCAAAGCCCCCCTCAGCCCCCGCCGGCATCCCCTCTGGACCCCATTCAATCTCCTGCTTGCTGAGGTCACAAGAGCTGCCAGTGCTGGCTGAGTGCATTTTCCCAGCTGGAATAAAAAATCCACCCGTGGTGACTGTTCGATTGAAATTTCCTTTTTTTTCTTTTCCTAAGGAAAAAACAAACAATCACATGGTTAGCAGCCTGGGAAGTCACACAACTCCCAGCCTCCCAATATGGGCAGGCACACACTTGACAATTAGAAAGGCCTGGCATTCTAATAAGATCATAGTCCTAGTAAAGACAGGAAGGTGACATTTGATGGACAGGAGGAAGCATCTTCTCATGTACATAGGATTTATCACGATGTCTTGGTAGGACCAACTGCTATTGTGTCATATGTATCCCCTTTGAAACTTTACAGGTAGAGCAGTTTCTAAAAGAAGGCCACTCCTAAGATTACTAAATATAATGCTTGCCATTCTCTAAGCATTATACACAGATCGTTTAAAAAAAGATAGATGTGAGATGGTAAAATGATATTTGCTCAAAATGAAGAAGACAAAAGGAAAAATAACAGAATTTTGTTTTAAAACTTAGTGTTTTAAGTCTTCTTTGGCAGATGAACCCAAATAGGGCTTTGATTTTTCCAGCAGGGAAACAAATGCTGTTCTCAATTAGACCTTTCTCTTTTCCCAGGCTTCTTCCTGCTGATTCAGAGGATGAGGAACTAGAAATGTAAATTATCTAAATGTCAGAAAGCATAATTCTGAAGAGCAAGTTCCTGACTGATTTAGAAGTGAAGACAAAGAAGAGAAAAATCTGGGAAAAGAAACAAAAGCAATTTTCAGTCAAACAGCTGAGAGGTGACAAATGAGTTGTTAGGGATCTGGAAAAGAATTTCCAACTAGGTTCTAAGCATGATGCTGGCCATTTTATGTGACATGATGTTTAAAATCTTAGGATCACTGTAGAGGAAGTATAATTAGGTCCTTTAACACATGAGGAAACAGAGACTCAGAAATATTAAGATTACCTGCTCAATATCCATGGAGGTTGTGACCTAGATTTTGAAGTATTAAATCCTGCAAAACTGGGCAAGATCTGTCCCAGTGGTTTCAAAACCACAACAAAGGGATGAATATAAAGATGAGAAAGTGCTAAAAAATATTGAGTCTGCTTAAAAAATAGAGCACATTTAGAGCTCTATTAGTTTTAGAATTATTTTCTAAAAGTTGTTTTAAAGACTTCTATATTGTTTCTGGCTGGCTCATTTATCAAAGAAATGTTTTGTATTGAAAGAGTTGGAAAGACTTGGGATAAAATATGCTGCTAAGGAAGCCCTGTAGCTTCTAACAGTGCTTGTTGGACATTTGATGGACAGGAGGAAGCATCTTCTCATGTGCATAGAAGCAAGAGGTTGAGGCAAGTCAGCCTGAAGATCAACGCTATAAGAACAAATGTGATGGGGTGTAGTTTTGGTGACAGATGTCACTTGCATGCAAATATATGCACATCAACTCTGACATGGGATGTAGTAGTTTTCACAGGCCTGGCATGGAGTTACTGGCCACCAGTGTTTATTGATAAATGACTGAATGCATGCATATGTGCATGGATCTTACCAACCCCAGTCATGCCTTGATAAGCACTATGAAGCTAATACCTATGCGAACACCCAGATTCAAGACACATGAGCCTCTGCGCTCAGAGCTCTGAGGTATAAGCCAGTGCTAGACTCTTGTTGAGGCCCCAGGGGCAAGCCTCTTTTGCCTGAGTTTTCTGGTGTTGATCTCTTTACCTGGTTCAGGTTTGAATGTAAAGTATCTGTCACTTCCTGCTGTGGTTAGAGGAAGACTGGAGAAAGAAGACACCTCAGTTTGCAGTAGAGTAGGGAGGTTAATGCAGGGGCCTTGTGAACCCTTGAGTTCAGAGAAGATTAGGGAGGGATGTGAGCCTGGGGGACGGTGTATGATAATGAGTGTCAAAAGGAAGACCTGGCAACTTTCTATGAAGACAAGTTCTGAATCTAATTAAAATCTCACCTTCCACAGGAACTGAGCACAGTGAATCCATGCTTTTTGCTGGTCGGATAGTAGCCTTTTCCACTAGAGACAAAAGAAAAAACAATCCCTGATGAATGCATGTTGAGTGTTCAGAACATAGGTCAGGCTGTAAATACATGAAAACTTTAGGAAAAGTGTTCACAATCTTTCCCCTTTGGAAAACATCCCCCCCACTCCACCCTGAATGTTTTTACTTTCTTAATGGGACTAATCTTATAAAACCAGGCTATCTGTAGATCAGAGTTTTGTTTAACATACTACAAAGAAAGGTAAATTGCCATTTTGTCACCTAGCAAACTAGGAGTTCTGAACCCCACTTTATTATTCAAAAAGGATTAAAAGATTAGTCTGTGGAGTAGAATCCTTGGGGCTCCAGGAAAGCCCTCCTATATGGCAAGCCACAGAGCAGGATCCTTGGCTGCAGGACTCAGAAATTGTACCCAAGAATTTGGGATAACAGGTGAGGTCCCAGGGGAACTAGATCTACCTTTCCTCCAAACACAGCTGTGCTTTCAGGTCAGCATTCTGGTGGCTCCCCCAAATCTCATCCACCAACTTCAACCTGGAGCAGATCCCAACCAAACCAATTTTTTTTAGCACCTACCATGTGTCTGGCATACTCTTTTCATTTTCATAAGCCACCTTAGTAGGTTTTTGGAAGAGTATGATTTAAATAAATAAAAACTTATTATTCCAGGCATAGTGCTAGTTATTTTCACTATGAGAAAAATCATCTCTTTTCGAGGAATTGAATTGGCTGGAAGGTAGTTCCTTCAAGGTCAAGCTCACAAGGAGAAAGAGGGCAATTTGGGAGTTAAGCTGGAGCTCCAGGACTGGTAACCACTAAAGAAACTCTGGATTCACACAGATGTGAATTCCAAATTTGTTACTCGGGGGCAGTGTAACCTCAGATGAGTAGTTTAACTTTTCTAAACTTCAGTTTTCTTACATGTACAATGAGGAAAAATAGAGCTGTTGTGAGGATTAAATGAGTAACATATATAAAATAGCTTGTACAAACCTAGAATGGAGTAAACGCCCAATAAAAAGTACCCATTGTTTATTACTTGTTACTATTCAGAGCAGAACAGGGCTCAGCAACAATGGGGAACTGAGGAGATGCTGCTGTAAGCAGCACGCAGTGTGTGCCCTAGCCCAAACTGGGCTCTATTCATGCTTGTTTTGTCCCTCTTTTAAAGTTCCTCTCTTTTTCTTTGTTCTCCAAACCCCACTCCTTCTGAGAAGCTCTCAAGTAGCCCTTTGATCTCCCCAGCTTGGGGCCTCTCCCTGCCTGGGACCCACTCTCCTGGGACACCTCTTTCTTCCCTCAAGCCCTTAACAGAGGTTTCCTTCAACCCCTTACTTCCACTAGCCAGTAAGTATTCTTTCCTTTGAAGATCTGTTATTTCCATCATTTTACAAACTGGCTTATTATCCTAAAACTGCCTGCCTAGCGCTGCTTCATTCACATATACTGAGCCAGGGGCCACATTCCTGAACATTTCTCTGGTTTCACATATCAGTTTTTAGGGGCAGTGACCAGGTGATGTGGGTGTCACAGAGACTGGGTCATGGTTCTGTCTGCCGGGCCACGGCGTTCACCTTGAGTGTTGGGTGCTCCTTCTGATAACAGCTCCTGAGGCCTTGGGGGGGGGGGCCACAGCAGCACCTCAGAGCTGTAGCTTTTGGGAACAGCCCCCAAGGAATCCCTGGCCCCTTTTCTGGAGCATAATCAAGGGCTCAGGTCTCCTTGGCCTGTGACTATTAATTTTCGATCTAGAACCTGAGGTTCTAGAGGTTTCCTAGGCCTTGGGGCCTTTGAGTCTCCTCTCTTAGATTATCCCTATAGCTTTGGGATACTTCTGCTCAAAGGCCTTTGTTTATTTATTTATTTATTTTTAAAGATTGATTTATTTATGCACACAAGCTGGGGTGCAGGTCAGAGGTGTGGGGTGGTGAGAGTATCCACCAGAGACAGAGCGGGGAGCAGAACAGGCAAATTGACTGAAGTACACTGCTGATGGGAGTAGCAGGCGAGGCAGGAGAGGTCTGCCGCGCCATGTGGGAAGCTCCCTGGCCAGGGATTGAACTCATGCTGCAGTGGCTGCGGATAGCTTCATAGTGCTGCAATTCAACTGGTTGCGCCCCCAGGGAGGCCCCAGCAAAGGCCTTCATTTAGGAGAATTCCCTAGACTTTTCTCATTTTATCTATACAAATTCTAATATACCAGTGTCTGGGAGACTCAGAGTTTATGCGTTTTAATTCAGTCAATACCCAGATTTTCCTTCCTTTTTCTTTCTTTTTTTTTTTTTTTGGTTACAATTTTCTAAATATGGCTAAATATCCTTTTATCTTTTACCTGCTCCCCCCCCCATTAAAGTGCTAAATAATTTTAAGTTTTTTAAAAATTTTTAAAAAAGATTTATTTATTCATGCATACAAGAACTGGGGTGTAGGCCAGAGGTGTGGTGAGAGGATTCACCAGAAACAGAGTGGGAAGCAGAACAGGTGGATCTACTTAAATACACTGCTGAGGGGAGCAGCAGGTGAGGCAGGAGAGGTCTGCTGCGCCATGTGGGTTAGCTCCCTGGGCAGGGATTGAACTCGTGCTGCAGTGGCTGGCGATAGCTTCATAGTGCTGAGACTTAAACCGTTAAAAATTCCATAACTAAGGCCATTTTAAAAACTGATCCATTATGAATAGTTCTGGGTGATAGACCACTCATGGTGAACCAATTTTTAAAATGCTCTTAGTTATGGAGTCTTTAAAAAAGTTTTTAAAAACTAATATATTGATTCCTTTTTGTTTTTCACCTGCATGTTTCAACAAATAGTGAGCCTATGTGCCACTTACAGAGACCGTGACATGGACTGTGGATTAATAGGGCACAGTGGCCAACTCATTCCACCAGAGTTGTGCCCATCAGTCCCCTCCACTGCCTTTGGTGTCCAGGGCTCCAGCTGCTCTCTTCTAGTGAAAAGCGGCCACTCAAGCAACAGTCAAGGTCATAGAGAATCACTTGTATTGACGCTGATGGTTCTTTCATTTCACTTCTGGGTCCTGTCAATGTTCAGCCAATTTGGCGATCTGTGACTAATTTACTCACAAGGTCTTAGACCAGTGGTTTTTTACCCTGGCTGCACATCACCTGGGGAGTTTTGAAAACCCTGACTTCACCACAGACATCCTGAGGGAAAGTTACTGTGGGTGTGAACTGCTCTGTGGGCGATTCGGTACATCCTTGCTCAGAAGCCCTGGCCAGGAACATCCTGTGCATGCTGCGAGTTTACCTCCTTTTGATCCAGCACCTTGGAAAACCACATGGGGGTGGAAATCTTCCTAAATCAAGACCAAGGCAAATCATTTATTTCATTTTTACTCGTTTGCTTTGTTCTATTGTTTTTGATTTTTCGTTACTTGGTGAACTTCTTTCATTTTATCACTGATTCTGTAACTGCAATTCTCTCATTGATGTGCTTAAGCAAATCTATTATTACTATATCAGGAGTTTCTTGCCAGCTATGACTCACCCCAAATTCACCCCCTTTTTTTCCTTAAGTAGGATCCAGTCAAGGTTTTCTCGTTGCATTCGTATATTTACCTTTTACAACTGTTTCCATAACTATTTCTTATTTAAAAAATCATACTTTCAATTTATACCATTACATCACTGTGGTATATTTCTTTGGGTTTCCCTTTCTGTCACAATATTATATTCCCCATTGTGCAGTGTTTCCCTCAATTTCTTCCAGTATAAGTTGCTATCAGATGCAGATATAATTCCCACAAGGCAACATCCTTATTTAAAAATGATGACCATGACTGTGGGGAAGAAGGTACATAACTTCCTTTTACTAGAGTTCAATTAATTAATGTAGAAAGAATGATGGAAATAGAAAATAATCAATGGGAAAACACCACAGTAATATAGTGGCAGGCAATATTGATGGTTGCTGAAATCCATGGATGAAAGTATGATGAACAATAGGATATTTGCATGGTCTCCAAATATTTCCCTCAAGCTACTTATTAGTTGTGAAGGAAAAAATAGTGACTTCACAGGAGCAAAACCTTGTAGACAGCACTTCAGGCAAGGAATCAAAGTTAACATCACCAGCAGTAAGATACTGACAGCAAAACACTCATGACCTCAATCTGATCACAAGAAAACGTCAGACAAATGCAGAGATATATTCTAGGAAGTAAATGGCCAGCACTCTTCCAAAATGTCATGGTCAAAAAAACTGAGGAACTATGCTAGGTTGGCAGAGACTAGGAAGGCAGGACAACTAAATGTAATGTGGGTTCCTGGACTGGATGCTGGGCCAGAGATGAACATTAGTGGTTACCACTACAGTGGTAACTGTAGTAATACCACTGTATTCTCTATTCTCAGTGTAGTAATACCACTGGTCAAAGATGAGTATGGTCTGTTCATTTTCCAACTTTGGTCATCATAGTGCTATTTTGTAAAGTGTTAACATTTAGGGAAGTGTGGGAAGGGCTTAAGTTTCTTTGTGTATGATTTTTGCCACATTTCTTGTAAATCTAAAATAAAAACTACCTGTTGAGTCTGATGTGACCAAATCAAAGGCTTAAGAAGCAAAGTAAGGAAAAAATTTTTTTTTGATTCTGTTGATTCTTACCTGAAAGCCTCTGTCCTCTCACAAATACACTGCCATTTCTACTCAGCTTTGATTTCGAATCTGATCCAGAACGTCCCAGGTTAAATATTGATTTCCACTTTTTTGATTTACTGGAGAGCTTTCTCCTAAAAGAACAAAGCAACAAGGGATTAGTTTGATAGCTAGCTGTTTCATTGGGACTACCTCAATCATGCTCTTAGTTATGTGTGGCTCTGACATTTGAAGAACGTTCTCTCTAAAATCCAAGATGACCCTTTCTCTCGCTGAGGCTGGGTATGCCCTAGATGGCCGAACTAGGCTTCCATGAATGCAAGCAAAGGGCCACATTCCCCCAGAGAAGGGGCATATATATGCTATTAAAGGTGGGGGTTGGGGCAAGCAGGCGGGGGTGGGGGAGGGGTTGAGGTCAGTGGGGAGACTCAGACCACATGCAACCACATAATTCTGGGAATTCTGGTAATCACTGTAGCCCTAGGTTTTTAAAGACACCAATTTTTTTGCAAAAGTAAACACGAAAGACCATAGACCTCAGTCCTGTTATGTTCTTTGCACTTCGGCCACACTGCTGAGACATTCATGGGCCAGGAAAGGACTGGTGAAGACTTTCATAGATGGAAAAGGAGGTAGATAAGAAAGCAACTTGGAAAACATTTTGGCCTGGGAGAATTGGAGGCTGCTGGGTGTGGTCAGTGGTCACTGAGGAGAAATGCAGATGGCAGTCTGTGTGGATCTGGTACCAGGCTTTTCCAGCAGGAGGTGGGGACAGGAGAGTGGTAGATGGGGCTGGAAGGAGCCTGGTGCCACCAGGGGTCACCACAGAGGCCTTGCTCTGCTCTGGCTTGGCTTAGCCATTGGACTCCATAAAGATCCAGGATGAAACTCTGCAATTTGTGGGTTCCACAAAAGACCTTCTCTGTAGATTTCTCACAGAGCATCCTCATCTCAAGCGTGTGTGTTTTTATGATCAGAGATAGATCTGCAGTGCTCCGTGGTTTCTTTTGGATCTGGCCTCTTTATTTCAATTCCTTGGGCTTGAAGTGTGTTTTGCCGGCTGGTGTATCATGCAGCTCACATGTGATTGAAGGCACAGAGAAAATGTACTTGATGATTCTCCCAAGGTGCTCTTCTTATGGAACCCTATGTAGAAATTACTCTCCAGGAATTTAAGGAGAGGAGCAGTGGGGTTCCATCTCATGTATGTGTGATCCATACACTCTCTCACCAAATGAGCTCCAGCTGTGCCACTCCCATAGCACGAGAGGCACCCCCTGTCGTTGTGCAATATGTACAACTCCCTTTCCCAAAAGGATGCCAGCATGTCAGGACACTGGCATAGTTCTGAGGAGCCTGTTTTTATGCTTTTTTCACTGACCAAATTTGGGTTCCTATGAGCTGGCTACTAGCTGGTCACTCATGGGCAACTATGACCTATTTGCTATCTGCAGATCATAGCCGAGCATTCCTGACTAGCTGTGGAGTATGGCTGTATCACGAGGCAGGCCCAGGGACGCCTTGGCCGCTGTGGACCTGATTACGTGACTGTCTCCATGGAGGTCTCGGATAACTCTGCCTGTGATAACATCATACTTTGCTGACGCAACTGTCTCTTGACATGTGGTCACGATGCCCCCTTCTCTGTCCCTCATAAAACTTTGTCCCCCATTCCAATTCCACCCTCTGGGCTTTATTCCTCATACCATTGTGGCATGATCAGCTTTCAGTAAATGGCACAAGAACTTCTGCTGAAGCAGCAGAGTGTTGCCTTGCAAACCTGCTCCACGACTGTTGTGTCCCTCATACTGTTCCCACCGCAAAACGGCAACAAAGTTCCTGTCCCAACAACCAAGCAGCAAGGAAGATGTTCTCCGATAGAGAGATGCCTCCCAGCTCCTCCAGCTACTGTCTGCCTAGAATTTCAAACTCCTGCTTTGATCATTGCCTCCTTTTTACGGTGGGGTGTGAGGAAGTGAAAAAGGAGACATGAACAAAGAAAATATTCTCTGAATGAAAATGACGTTTGGATTGTTCTGCAGGGCAGGAAGGCGTCTGGCCAGCATGAGAGGAGGAACACAAACCAGGGACATACGTCCTCAGTGCCTCATGGCCAAGGTGCTCAGTCTAGAATGGTGCTATTCGTCACCCAGTCCTCCATTCACCTCTGTCCTCTTTTGGTAATGTCCCACAGAAGTGGAGGAAGGGGGTAGAGGTCAAAGTTTTGTTGTTAGCAAACTTCCTTTTGAAAATGTCAAGCCTATTTGTCTAAATTAAGTGGTAAGGGATTTTAGTTATGACTGTACGCCTCTATAAGCCTCGCCCCCATCATGGTACTAGGCATCTTAAATGGGGCTTCTGGGTCTTAATAACTTTGGAGTGGTGAGCAAAGGCATCAGTTGCTAGTGAGGGCAGTGGTAGAGACAGTTCCCTTTTCTTCCCGAACATTTCCTGACAGCCCACCCAGACTGAACCCCTGACCATGCTGCCACCGTGGCCCTGAGATAACATGACTTCCTTCTTGATCCCCCTTCACCCAAACATCTCCCAGAATTTAAAAGAATGTCACCTACTTGCTGTCTGGTAACTCAAGGACGGTGTGGAAAAGGGTGCCCATGGGCGGGACAATCTCAGGCAGGCTATTCTCCCTTCTTTCCTTCCGAGCTGGATGGTTAGTAGCCAAGCTCCGGGCCTGAGCTTCCTCCAGGCTTACCAACTTCATGGGCAGGGAGAGGGCTGGCAAGGTCAGACTCTTCATGATGGGCCGGTTTTCTATAAAGAGAACAGAAGAGAAGAGCTCAGTCAGGGAGGAGGCTTGTGTAGCAGGTCCAAACAAATTCCCCATCCACATTATTTCTGCTTTTGATCTCACAGGGGGTTTCTCCTGGGCATGGTGAGCTCTGGGGTGGAGGCTGCACACAGGAAACTGACCACCCTCTGGGCCAGACTAACCAGGAGACACACAGAGCTGCAGAAAGTAACCTGCACTTCTTGTACTTTTCAGAGAGAGACCATTCACTCACTCATTCACTCATCAAACATTTATTGAGTAGTTACTATGGACCAGACTAACAGCAGTGGGTCTTCATTCCTAGAAAATCTGCCTAGTGCTTTGGTCAGGTGGGAACATATGTCCACACACAGAGGCAACCTCATTCAGCTAGGGTAAGACAGGAGACTGTCCCTCCTCTTGAAAGCCCCAAGATATTTTAAGGCTGGCACCTGTACTTTCCAGACTTCATGTAAGCTTATGTCTCTGCAGTAAAAAGATATTTTATAGCCTATACGGTTTCCTAAAGTATAAGAGGCTTTTTACTCATGACCCAGTTTTCTTCTAGTTAATCCAAGCCAATCCTTTCCTTCTGGATTTTATTTTATTTTATTTTTTCAAGAACTTGAAGTGATGACAACAACTCATTGGTGTCTGGATTGTCTCTTTTCTCTAAATCAGTGGTTCTTGACTTGGGGTGATTTTGCACGAACACACACACACACACACACACACACACACACAAACACACAACACAGCCAGAGATATTTGACAATGTCTGGAGACACACAAGTGTGTGTGAGTGTACTTAGCTTCAATGGTTAGAAGCCAAGGATGCTGCTAAAACACAAGGCACAGGCCAGCATCCACAATAAGAATCACAGAGCACTAAATATCAGTAGTCCAAGGTTGAGAAACCCTGATTTTATAAGCAAAAAAAGAAGAGAGCTAAATTTGTTTTAGTCTTTGGCAACCTTGCCAGTTTTCTGCTTCAGATGTGAGGAGACTCAAGGCTAATCTGTACCAGCTGAGATCAGGAAATAGTTTGTGGCACAGAACTTGCCTTGATGGCATTATTTCTCTACAAAGCATGGACCCTTTCCAGGAGGAGGGAACTAAAACCACTGAAAAATGACCTTGTAGAAAACAGGGACAGTAAGTGACACTGGCTTGTTTCCAGGGAGGATGGAACGTTTGTAAATCAGCAGGATGGCCATGAAGTCAGCCTGCCATCCTGAGAACTTTTTGTTAAGTTTCTGACTTTAACCAAGTTTTCTGACTTAATTCAAAAGAGGTTAATATATTTAAATTTAATTTACTCAGTATTTTTTCAAGATTCTGGAGCAACTGATAAAAATATCCACTGGAGGGTGAGGAGACCTCAACTTAGCACCTCCTGCTCCCCATAATTCCAGACCCTAGTATCCTAAGGCCTGCACATCATCTCCACTTAAATGTTTAATAAACATCTCTAGTTTTACATTGCAAAACGGTGATTTCTGCTCCTCACCTCTATACTAGGTCTTCCTCCCATCTTCTCCAAGTCAGTGCCACCATGGGCCACCCAGTTTCATAAGTCAAAACCTTACTGTCATTGCTTCCTTTGATGTACCCCTCACACCCATCAAGCCCATAAGCAAGTCCTGTAACTCTGCCTCTAAAATTTATCCTGGATCCAGTCACTTTCCTCCTCTCCACCGCTAAAATGCTAGTTTAAGCTATCATGACTTCCCACCTCATTTCTGCCATGGCCCCTGAACTGGCCTTCTGCTTCCAGTCTTGCTGCCTTTCAGCTCTCCTTTGTACAGCAGCCAGAAACCTTAGATCCTTCACAACCCCCACACCGCCATTACCCTGCTCAAATCCTTCAGTGTTTTCCCACAGCACTGAGAACAAACCCAACTCTTCGCATGACCTACTGGGGCCTTGCATTTGCTTTTTCTCTCCTCTTTGCCCACCTCAGACCCACTGGCCTGCTGGGTAGTATACAGTATACAGTAAAAATGTTTTGAATATTCACTCGTGTTATAAAATTAAAGATTCCAAAGTTTCTTCCCATATTTCAGAACTGGTCTTTGGTACCGACCAGGGTGGGACATCCCACTTTGGAGATCACACTGGCTCCAGCGTCACTGTC
This sequence comes from Scalopus aquaticus, assembly GCA_004024925.1. Lineage (NCBI taxonomy): Eukaryota > Metazoa > Chordata > Mammalia > Eulipotyphla > Talpidae > Scalopus > Scalopus aquaticus. Next base: position 77,022 of record PVIJ01000493.1, read on the forward strand.
CTGCTTTCTGCAGTGCGGAGATCCTTTCCACCTCAGAGCTTTTATCCTCCCTGTTCTCTGTGTTTGGAACATTTGTCCCACAGATTCTCCCATCACTGGTTCCTTTCATCATTCAGGTCTCAGTTCAAAGATCACTGCCTCAGAGCCGTTCTGCACCAAAATCATATCCCCTACTCACTGGCCATTACATTACCCTACCGTATTTTCTTTGTGGTGTTTGTCTTTGAAGGGATAATGTATTTATTTTTAAACTTATTTATTGCCTGTCTTTCGAACCAGACCACGGCTCTATGCAGGACAGGGTCTTGCCATTTTGTGTACTGAGGTAGCCTGTGTCTAGGACAGTGCCTGGCACATTAGAGGTGCTTCATACGTACATACATAAAACACAAGTTTTAATGAATCTTAGGTGTATTACAGTCTCTCTGGCGCTTTCCTCTCATTTGTCAATTAAAGATGTTAGATTCAGTGAGTTCTAAAATCTTTCCGGTATGAAATAATACCCTATTTCCAAATCTAAAATTCCAGACTAATAGTCCATTTTGTTTAAACTTTAACTATGGTATATTACCAAAGAGAGTCAGTACAAATTGATGACAAGGACATTTAAGTGGAAATGCATTGAATAATATATACTGGAGGCAATGAAGAGGTGAAGGCTAAAGAGTAAACTGGATGTCCATGTGTGGGACAGAAGAGGCCTGGGGCAGTGATCAGGAGAGCAGGCATTGCCAAAGCTGGAATTAGAAACAAACTTAACACTAGTTGTTATGGATGAGATTTTCTGTCTAGAGAAAAGGTTCCCAAAAGTCATTAATTCTCCACAGTGGTTTATTTATCTATTTTGCTGTTTTTCTTCCTCACAGAGGCAGCAAAGAGCTAAGGAAAATGGATAAGTTAAAGGATTTAGTCCTACCAGTTACCAGTTGTGTGGCTCTGCAGTCACTTAGCTTTTCGGGTTCTTCATATATAAAATGAAATAGTGTGGTAAGTCAGTGAAATGTGATTTCCGAGGGCCTGCAATAGTTCCTGATGTAGATTAAGCTCCCAGAGAATTATTGATTGACTCAAAAGGAAAAATGAATGAATGCATATTTCTTCCCTTTACTCTCAAAAAGGATATACTATAGCTTACAATTAGAAATACGTTTATACTAAGAGAGTTAAAGTAAAGATAACAGGTCAGCCATTCCAAGATTTATAACCAAGAGAACTGAAAACATATGTCCACATAAAAACTTGTACATGAATCTTCATGGAGCATTTTTTTTATCACCAGAAAGTGGAAACAAAATTTATGTCATTCAGCTGATCATGAATAAACAGAATATGGTATATCCATACAATAGAACTTCACTCAGTCATGAAAAGGAATGAAGGAGTGGTACTTGTGACAATTTGGATAAATCTTGAGAACATCAGATAAGTGGAAGAAATCAGACACAAAAGACCACATGTTGTGTGATTCCATTTATATGAGATGTTCAGAAGTGGTATAGAAACCAAAACCAGAGTCTAGGGGGCAGGGAGACATATGGAATGACTGTATAATAGATATGGAATTTCTTTTTAGAATGATGAAAATGATCTAGAATTAGATAGTGGTATGGTCTCACAATTGTGTGAATACATTAAAAACCACTGAATTGTGCACGCAATATAATTAAAGTGGTGACTCTTATGTTCTGTGAGCTTTATTGCAATAAAAAATTTTTTTTAAGAAAGGTCATAGAGGATAGGAATGAGAACAATTAGAGCAAGAATCAAAATTTGAGGTTAACTGCAATTGATTGATTATACTTGATTTTTGCATATATATATTAGCCAAACTAGAAAATAATGTTTTGATCAGCCAACACAAGTATTTTATAGATACACCACACCTTCTCCAAGTGTGGACCCAGCAACAGAATCACTTGGAAACTTATATTAAATGCAAATTCTCATGCGGATGATGATGAGATTCTGCAATCCAGGTTTTAACAAGCCCTCCAGGTGATCTGATATATAACCAATGTTGAAAAGGCATTTTCACATAAGTAGTTACCAGGTTTCTTGATCAACTGGATTTCTGGTTTTTACAAGTTAGGCACACATGAATTCAAGCAGCATAAAAGCAATTGTTATTATGAGAGCCACAGAACTGAAATAATAGATCTTGTATCTCAAAATATCCAGCCAAAATAACTATGTATTCCTTACCACTATGGCTATAGTGGGTTTCAATGTTAACTAGTCTTATTCTACGGTCCTAACTTATTCTTAGGTCTCTAAGACCACCCTAATTTATTCTTAGGTCTCATGACTAAGACACGAAAGAAGGGTGGGCTGGAGGAGTGTATTCCAGGAAGAGCTGTTACCATCATTCTCCAGAGACCCGGGAGCACCACTGTTAAAGATCTGATCCACATGATTCAATATGAACTCAATCACCACCTGCTGGACCCGGACTGCAAGGAAGGCTTCATCTCCATTGCAACCAGAGGCTTCAATTTTTTTGGACCTAAATTGTGGAAGAAACACATTCATTGAGCAAGTCAGCCCTACTACCTAATGCAGAAGAAGCCAGAGGACCTTTCATGCAAATTTGTTAATCTGTAGAATATTTTAACTTTTTTTTTTTAACTCTGAGAGGCTTTTTCTTCCTTTTTTTTTTTAAGATTTATTTATTTATACATACAGCTGGGGTACAGGCTAGAGGTGTGGAGTGGTGAGAGGCTTCACCAGAGACAGAGTAGGGAGCAGAACAGGCAGATCAGAAATACACTGCTGAGGGGAGCAGCGGGCAAGGCAGGAGAGGTCTGCCGCACCATGTGGGATTCTCCCCGGCCGGGCGTCGAACTCGCATCGCTGCTGCCGACAGCTCCACAGCGCAGCACTTAACCGCTGCGCCACCAGGGAGGCCCTATTTTAACTTCTAAGATCAATTACAGGGACTTTCCAAAAGTTGTGAAGTCCAACACACTGGACGAATTTAAAAATTACCAAGTGTTATACATGGCAATACCATAAAGATTATATTAGTAAATATATAGGAATTGATATTTTTCTACAAAGGACCTCCTCCTTCCATTCCCATGCAGCTGTTCTATGGGGCTGGATGGTCACCATTTACTAAGCTGTTGACTTCGTTTGCAACCAGTTGTGACCCCATCCAAACCAACAAAAGCCAATGAGCTCCAAAGACAAGAAAAGCCTTTTCAAGAGATTATAACATAAAGACCATGACATTAGCCATATCTCAGTGGAAGCCATAAAATACTCGGAACGTAGAGTTCCAGGTTAGCAGGCAAAGAGCTTAGGCTATTAAAATCGCCATTAAGTCATACTTGCTACAAATGACCACTTCACTACAGGTTGGTCTTAAAGTGGCTTCAATTTTGCAGACGCCAGTCTCCACTGAAAGCAGCCCACTTGGGCAGTTACCTGAGGAGGTTTGGTGCCCACACCAGGGCCAGGTTCCTGGCGTGCATGTTGGTCTTGCTGCTGAAGGAGGCAATGTGGGCCAGGTGTCGAATCAGGTATTCCAAGGTCCTGTAATGGTTCATATAGATAAGTATGTTGGACAGAGTAAGAAACTTCAGTGCCTGTGTGAAACCTGACATCTGGAAATAATTTCTAAGTTTGGATTCAAGAGACTAAATATTTCTATCTCATGAATTTTGGAGGAATATCAGGAAGATATCAAGATTGATGAGAGTTATTTTCTTGGCCTTAAGCATGCTGGCCCAGGGTGGAATGGGAACAGTCTTGTCAGAATCATCTGAAGCCCTGGGAGCACCACCCAAAGACAGAAGCAGGGAGCCACAGCACCCCGAAGTCTGAGGTTCTTAGTGACTACCCAGTCCTCCTTTTACTGAGAGCAGAACTACCTCAACAGAGTCTTAAAACTGGCTCTTCTAGCTTTTTGGGTAATTTTGAACCTGTAAAGGGCAACTTTACTAAGTTACCATGAAATGAGCTGCCTCATTTCATGGATGAGTAGCATCTATTAATGCTAGGAAGTCCTTTATATTATATCAAAATCTGCCCCCTTCTAAAAGATGGGCAGGTTTAGGGAATACTCAGAAAGGTGGCAAAATTGGGAGCTCAACTATGAGAATGAAATGAAAGGATGGGATGATGTAATAGTTGATGCTAATTAGCAAATATTAGTCACATGCTCAATAGCTACAAAATCATCTAGGTTTACATAGATTTGGTTATGCCATGAACCTGGCTAAGAGCAAGGGTGTCACCATGAGGCTGGTTTCTGTGATGGGAATGGCTTCCTATGGGACACTGAGGGGACCCTGCGAGTGACTTGGACACACCCCTTCCCCCCAATGTCCCTGAGCAGGCAACAATTCATTCTGATAAAAGTGACCAGTTCACCCACTCAAAATGTCCCAGGAAAGCCACTGTCCACTGAATTTGTCCCTTTCATGAAGCAGCCTGCCTCTTTGTTATGACACCACATTGAGAGGCTGCAAATTTATTTTACCAAGGAGCTTACCTATAATGGGGCGGGGGAAGCTCCTGGATAACATTTTGGATTCTGGCCAGTTGGCCTTCTTCCGGGCAACGCGTCACTGCTTCCTGTGAAGAACAAGAAGAGACCCAGTGAGTGAGTGAGAGGGTCGACACCCAGCTGCATCATGGTTTCATTTAGGCCTCTGGTATTCCAGCCTCCCAGCCACGCCATTTCAAAAGGCATGCTTTTTTAGTAAAATCAAACTGCTAACATTTCTGAGGATTCGTGATATGAAGTGTCTAACAATACGTGCACACAGGGGTGACAGACTTGCCGGTCTCTGTGCATCCTCAGGTGTTTGTCAAGTATCTGTTAAAGGTGTAGAGGTACGGGTGTGATGAGTTCTGGAGCCTGGAACAGTGTCTGGCACACAGTAGGCACCCCCTCTGTTGGGTGCCTCTGTTGTTGACTGGCAATACTCCATTTCCTTATGTGACATATCATGCAAGGACTTTGCCCACTGTTTGTTTGTTTGTTTGTTTGTTTGTTTGTTTAATGGAAGTAAAACATATACAGAAGTCCACTGTTTCTAAAGGCAATCAAATTTCTCTGCATGGGGAAACTTGAAATTTCACTTTTTAGGCAGAGGTGGGGTGAAATTTCGAGTGAGAATGAGGGTCAGGGTCACTCTGACAGGCTTGCAAGCTTGACATTAGAGCCAGCATAAGCTGATCTCGGATACAATTCTATCTTTTTGAGATATGTAGGATGCAGAGACTGGGGACAAGAATGGGGTGTATGAGAGTGGAGAGCATCTCTGCTTTCTTCTCTCTCTTCCCAGGAGCTGTCATTGAGAAACAGATTTGTGGAGAGGTCTCTGGCTTCCAAGACAGGGAGAGTCTCATAAAGGGAACTAGGGAAAGAAGCTCCAGGGGAAGGAGAGGCCCAGGAATGCTGTGTGGACTCTCCCACATTCTGTCTTGCAGAGGTGGTGGTTTGGTGGAGGGGGGGTTCTCTTCTTCTCTCTGCAAAGCTGGAATGAGCTTTGCAAAGCTTTGCACATACACCCCACCTCCTCCCACCCTTGATAAAAATGTGTCTGGGGAATAAAGGTGTAGGTCAATTCAACAGCCTTCATGGAAAGTTCCTTTAATATTTTAGGAAGCTATTAGTCACTTTTGTTCTCTGAGAAGCCAGGCAGCTCACCCCAGAGAATCCCATTTGGGATTGGTGTTTACTTCATTATTCACAGCCTCTCCTCATCACACCCCAAACCTATTCAGCGGCTCCCTAGATCTTCCTTTTCCTTTCTTCCTGTCACTGCAAGTGCTATTTTTAACTTTTTTAATGTTCTCCCATTAAGATGGCAAAACCCATCATTGGGAAATTGAGGGAGGTAGTTATAACTTTGCCTGAAAGGGAATTTTATTCAACATTAGCCAAGCCATGGTTAATGGTTAAATTTCAAAACATTCAGGATGAATCTGTGACTATTCTCTTTTAATTAGTATCAATAAGGCTGGTTTCCTACCCTTTGAGGGCTCTGGTGCAGGCTTAGCTCTCAACCACTTAGGCCGGCTTCTCCCTCCTGGTTAACCAAACACAGCTGATGTCCCTGCAGCCCAAGTCCTGCCATCAGGCACCCCTCGCCAGAGTGGACACCCTAGTACTCTCACTTCAGATGCAGCCCAGATGCAACTCAATCTTTGCCTTTTATTTTTCTTACTTAAAAATTATTATAAAGTGACTTATTATTTTAAATTATTTTAAACAAATTCAATTAAAAAGTAATCTTGTACATGATTTAAAAAATGCAAAGCATCCAAAGGTATACACAGAAGAAGTTAGTTTTCCTTCCAGCTGCAGACCCACAGTCTCCAGAGGTGACAGTCGTTCCACCTATCTCTCTCGGTCATGCTGGTGGAAGGAAAAACCACTGTGTAACCTGACCCACCTGTCAGTTCCCCAGCACCCATCATTTTCCTGCAGTCTGGCTCCACACCAGCCATGCCAGTGCATCTGCGCTTTCTTCTGGGCACCCTCTTTTCCCAGATATCTGCACAGTTTGTTCCCTCACTTCATCCTTGTCTCTGCTCAAATATCATCTCATAGAACTCTGATGTATCCTACCCAAAATAGCAGTCCCTGTCATTCTTTTCCTTGTATTCTGCATTAATTTTCTTCACAGTGCTTATTAACCATTCTCTTATAGAGCTGTGCTTTAAATTTATCACCTATCTCCTTTACTAAAATATGTTTTATATGAATAAACATTTTTATCTGTCTTGTTCACCCTTAAATCCCCACACCTAGAATTGTGTCTGCCAGACATACATAATAATATGTAACCATACCACAGCAGACACAGGAAGCTAATGCATGTACTCAAAATTAAAATTTGAAATATGGAGGAAATAAAGCTCACCTGCACTCCCACCATGCATACATAACCACTAATAACCTACTCACAGGGGAAGCTTGAGAAAAGCAACTGCCCACACCTTGCAGCAGCAATTATGAACACTGGTGTCATTTCCTATTTGGTTGCATATACTGTTTTTCCCCATGTAACTTGATATTGTGGCCAGTAGATAATCTTCAAAGATGTGACTTTCCAGCAGCTACACAGGACTGAAAACAATAGATTTATTGTCATTTATTTGACCCGTCCCTTCATTTTCAGACATGCAGTGACTTCCCAAGTTTTGAAATTATAACAACACTGAAATGAAATATCTGTAAAATAATTATCTGTGCATACATCTGATAATTGTCCTAGCATGGAGTCCTCGAAATTGAGTGACATAGTGAAAAATACCTGCACTTTAGGACTGTTGATAGCAATTTCAAAGAACTTTCCGGGATATCCAGCCAACTTACACTTTCAACAGAAAGCTAGGAGTCAGTCTCACCACAGGCTCGCCAGCATGAAATAGTAATATTAAAAAATGTTTCTTTTATAGTCAAATATGTTTTTCTTATACATTTATAATTTAAAAATAATTCTATTTCTTTGATGAATTGTCTGTTGAGGTTCTTTGCTCATGTGTTTTTACATATTGTTTATTTGCCTTTTACTTTTGGATGTATTTTTTTATGGAAAAACAATTTATATGTAGTTTTTTGGGTTCAATTTGTGTTTGGTGACTTTTTTCCTTTGCTTTTATTCTCAAAAAGTCCTCTCCACTCCAAATCTGCTAAATGATAAAAACATAATTTGATTTTCCTCCTTTCCAATTTGCTTATTGAATAGTTCCTTCATTAGTTTGGGAGTTCCTTCAGAGTTCCTTCACCTCTCAGCCCACTTCAGAACTGTTAACTGTTTTAATATAACATGGTAGTTCCAAAACAGAATTTTAAATCTTTACTGCTTTTACATGTTTATATCTCAGGCAAGAGTCTCTTTGAGCCTCAATTCACTCATCTGTAAAAGAGGCAAAACCTACTTCATAGATTGATTTTGAAAATTAGGAAAAAATTGTATTTGTAACAAAGCATATAGTAAGCACTCGATAAATGGTAGCTATTAATATTATTCCATTACTTTTTTTAATACTGTTCTTATTCCATTATAATATTATTCTATTTTAGTTATGCAGGTAGGCTTAACTAAATAATTATAAGAATGTCTAACAATATAGCAGAGCTATTTCCATGATCTTGAGAGTTTACTTATCATAATTCATTTCGTGATCAAGAAATCGATTCAATGATAAATTCTTCAACAATTAACTTTACTAGGCCCTACCTATTAGAACTACAACAAAACTTCATTATTTTAGTTATTAATGATGATAGCTATATTTGAATTCAGAGTTAGATTTCCTTGAGACTGGATGACAAGTTGATAATAATACTGTTTTTGTACTTTTCTGTTACTGTGAGGAAACAGAATAAATAGCACAGTCAGGGAACAGGAGATGGAGTGACAAATATGGGTTTTGTTCTAAGCCTGTAAACAAGATCTAAGAAGAAACTTTATTTCTGAAGTTGCTAGATAAGAATTTCTATCTATCCCAACTATCATAGGATGAATTTTAGTTTTGATAAATTAGGCTCATTCAGTTCATGAAGAGGATGATATTCTAGTCTAACATCCTCAGAGGTGATACTCTTATACTGATAAGAAGATTACAACTATGTAGAAAACAAATAAGAATCTTATGCATGAGTTGAAACAACTAGATAAAGAACAAACTGAAAATACCCAGTGTTGGGGAGACTGAAGAAAAAAGAACATTTTTGCCTTTCTGGAGGACAATTTGGTAATACATAACAAAATTTTAAATAAGAACATTTTATTCAGTAAGTTTACTTCTGTGACTTTTTTCCCTACGGAGATAAACATATAAAAGTGTGTGTGTATGTATGTGTGTGTATGTGTTTGTGTACACACACAAGATTATTTATTATAATGTTGTTTACAAAAGCAAAGTGTTGAGAACAAAGATTCTAAGTGTCCATCAGTTGAAACTGGTTTCAGAAATCAGGGTACATTGGAAAGAATACGCTGTAAAAATAATGTTTCTCTCTAAATTTACTCACACGGAAAGAGGGCCATATTGTTGAATTTAAAACAGTCTAACACAGAAATATATACTATTTAGAAGTAGAGAGAGAGAGAAAGAGAGATAAGGATGTCTCCTAAAATATTAATAGCAGATATGCCTGATGTGGAATTTCAGGTGATTTATATTTTCTCCTTTACATTTTTCTGTATTGCTTTAATTTTTGCAATAAAAGTTTATTCTTATTTGGGAATACAAAACGCAACAATAACATTATGCAAAGAATAAAGCTGATGAAAATATCCACATGTTAATTGTAGTTGTCTTTAGTCTTTAAGAATAGAGACCAAAGTTCTTTTATACTTTGCTTCAGATTTTAAATTGTCTTTTACTGAGCATAATTACTTTTAAAATGAGGAAATAATCATATGTAGTGATGGTGATTATAATCTGGCAGGCCCATGGTAAGCCCACAATCCACCTGGGTCCTGGGAAACACTCCTCTGTGGTTCAGTGGTCAAGTGATGACTTACTTGGTCACTCACAATGGAGGTTCATTCCCGATTGCCTTAGATCTCAAAGGAAGGGATTCTAACCACTGACACTTTGATATCAGCTGATAAGTGGTGGCTTCTCCAGTTTCAGCATTCATCCATGAATGGTATGTTCTGAACTAATTTTTTCTAAGTTAAAATTAATGTATGTTTAGTGGTTAAATTTTGAATGCTAAAGTATAAAGAAGCAAGGAAAACTATAATTCCATCATTGAAATAAATGTTAATCTTCTGGCATCTTTTTAATCTTAATTTCTTAATATACATTTCCTAATTTCTTAATAATACAATTTGAAAATTTTTTTAAAGATTTATTTATTTATGTATACAAGAACTGGGGTGCAGGGCAGAGGTATGGGCAGGGTGAGAGGATTCACCAGAGACAGAGTGGGGAGCAGAACAGGCAGATTGAGTGAGATACACTGCTAAGGGGAGCACCGGGCAAGACAGGAGAGGTCTGCTGCACCACATGGGAATCTCCCTGCCCGGGGATCCAACTTGTGCTGCAGTGGGTGCCCATAGCTTCATAGTGCTGAGACTTAACCCACTGCACCACTAGGGAGGCCCCCCAATTTTAAATTTCTTAGTATACTATTGTATATCTTTTTTCCAGTTACAATTACTAGTGTTTTCCTGTATCACTGAAAACTCTTAAATATATGTTTAATGGCCCCAGCCCAAGTTTTTAGATGTATCATTTATTTATTTCTGTCTGATTTCAAATTGAAAACCGTTTTTATAAGATCAAAGTAGGTTTGTTACAGGAGCCATGAGAAAGATTTCTCTCCATGGCCAGCACCTAGATCTAGTCCTTACCAATACTTGCAGCTCTCCACAATCTTCATTCAAGCATCCCTTCTGACCCCCTACTACAGCACGCTCACAAGGACCTCACAGAGGATAAAAAAATCCACTGACTTCATTTTTGCTCTTATTCATTTGCCTTATGCCCTCATTTTCTTCCTTATCCAGACAAAATTCTGCAGTCAGTAATTTCTGTCACTCTCGCACACACCCTCACCCCCTCGATCCACTTGTGCTACCTGAATCTCAACTTTCGTTAAATTCAACTCTGCCATCTCTGCACCTTCACCTGCAGCCAAACATTCAAGTCCTACTTTTTAATGCTGTCTCTGCAGACATCCTTGAAGTACTTATCTCCCTTTTATTTTTCCTGTGGCTGTCCTATTTGGTGACCATACAGCTACTACTTAGGTGTCTTCTGCTCTTGCCCATCCATCCTCCACTAGGCCAACTCATTGGCCAATCCTGTATTCCGTTGGGGCAGCTTTTTTTAGATTCTTTTCTCAACTTTCTGAACCCTCGCTTGACTTCCTTTTGTTCTCTTTCCCTTCCTACCCACCCACCTCTTTCCCTAACCCCCCAAAGAAACTGCAGGAATAGTATGATGAAAATGAACTAGCACAGTGGGTGTAGCATCTAGAGGCTCAAATTCCTGTCCTGCTGTGTGACCTTGGGTCAGTCGCTTCACTTCTCTGGTTCTTAGTTTCCTCCCTCTATAACATTTGGTTAAATAAACAAGGAGATAATTGAACCCAGCTCTTAAAACAAACATGGTTCTGAAAACTTAAGAACGGAGAAATTTAACAGCCCCACTACCCTACCTTCCTCACCATACCATCCTACTTCCATCACCAAGCTAAGATAATGTCAACCATCTGGAGACTATTGTTATTTTAGTGCTGAAACTGTCCTTGGCCCATCCATGAGTCCCACTGGGTAGCCATAATGGAAATCCAAACACTCACCGTGAATTTCTCATAGAGCTCGTAAGTCAGGAGGGGGTTGGGCAGCTCCCTAAAGTATAACTTGCAGAGTGAGCCCACACAGTGGATGTCCTGGAGGTACACTTCTCTTGTCAGATCTGGACATTGATCTGAGCCAAACTCTTGCCTGAAACAACACAGACAGAGACATAACAATCCCAGGGAACATGTGTTCCATGTCAGCAGCTGCTTGGCTGCTTAGGGGTAAAAAGACCCTAAACTGCTGATCTGACTATATTTTGACCTTTATTTGAAAAGACCTACTGCAGGCCCAAGGAAGCTATGAGACAACTTCCACTCCAGGTCTGGCTCTTCCCTACAAAAGCCTCTGGGATTAGAAAGACATAATGCCCATTTATAAATGGATTTCTCATGGCATTAAGTCCACGGTCTCAGTTATGAACAGTGGGGAAATATGAAAGCAATTTGGGAAAATAGCCTGTTGAGATTTCAGTTTTTCCAAAATATTGTTCTAAATGAGCTACTCTTTCTTGGAGGAAAGACCAAAACCAGGGTGAGTCAGATTGTTATCATTCATCTCCATATATTCTTGTCAACAAACTTGTTTTATCTGGAGGACCAAATTCACGGATCGAGAACTTTAACCACATATCTCTTTGATGCTGAATGGAACCTTTCAGGCTGCCTGATAGTGACTCCCACGGGATAAATGAGTTATAAATATTTTCTTAAACAATCTATAGAGGGTTGTCTGGGAACACCATCTGATTTCAAGTCTCATTTCTAATTTAAAAATATTTCTTAACAAGGTTACATGATTATATAACCTCTAATACTATGTGCTTACAAGTTTAAAATCTGTTTTTAAAATGCTGTATTTGTGTTTCAATGTAGAAGACAAGTGAGACTCCTCCAAAGTATTTACTTGGTCAGCAAAGCAGTGACAAAATCCATGGAAAACTCAGAACCAGTACTTTAAAACAGCTGGCTGCCCACTCACCTAGAATCTGGTTCTGCCCCTTTAAATAAAGGGCAAGGAAGTCCCCGATGCTTCCAGGACCTGAAAGGAACTGAATGGGGCCTTGAAAAGAACTGAATGGGGCCTTGAAAAGAAAACCATGCAGTGGCCACATAAATTCATAGCTGTGTGTGTTTTATTTTTAAGAGGGCAAAACAAGAACAATCTATAGTTTATTCATTTATTTAGCTAAAAAATCCCTTTGTCAAGGCTAGGATTAATCCTTAAATGAAAAAGAATTAGCCATGACCCAAGTGTCCTTCCACTATACCAACTACTATGTAATGTATTTTAGAGCTAAGTGCTGGCCATTAAAAGCATTTACTAGGAAACTCTAAAATATGATGCACTAGTAAATTAGTGAAATTATGTTAACACATAAATCCACTAAGTCCATGGCTGCAAAAACAACCCCAATTATTTTTAACAGGCATCACTTCTCCAGGAGTAAAAAGTGTGCTTTATTACTTTGGTATAAGTTCATTGAGACTTGAAAGGGAGGTGCAGAAAATCAAATAGGAGTAAAAGGACAAAAAAAGAATGACTACATTATTTATTAAATTTTATATATTAATCTTATAATAAGATTTTTTATTGTTTTCAAATTCTACACTTATATCTAAAAAATACAACAAATACATTAAAATGACACAAAAGTTACTTTTGGTGTTAAAGAACAATATGCAAAATATATAAATCTACTGTTTTAGTCATTAAAAAGTATATGTATTATTAACGTTTGGCTCTGAAAGATACCAATATATGTATAGACATTTTATATGTACTTTTGATATACTCTATATATGTACACTATACATATATATACTCTGTGTGTGTATATATATAATATATACTGCATATATGTGTGTATATTTATTTGTTTTATTACTTTATATATAACATATAAAACATATCTGTGTTTTCTGTGAAGGTCATTGTCCTCTTAATTAAATGTGATAGAAATTTCTTCCAAATGTTTAGGATAAATTCATAGATTGGAAATAGGTTCACCTATCAATACTTTTTAGAATAACCAGCATCAATTAGGCAAATGCATGGTCATGTAGACTTCTGATTTTCCACCCAGATGAAATATCAAATGTTGAGTGTGTGCCGACCAGAAAGACTCATCCAAATCCAAGTTCTGAACTCTATGTAACAGGGATCTCACTGAGCTCTGGCTAGGTGAGTAAATGATAATAAAGCATGCTTTCCTAGCTTGTAATTTAAATCATTTGATTTAAATCAGATCCACCTAAGAAGGAGAAATCTGGTATAAGACTAAAAAACAGATTAAAAGCCCTCAGGAGCATTTGTTGGAAAGAATTACATCAGACTAGGGAACTTCCTGATTAGATTAAAGACAGGCATCTGAAAACATCAGCACTTGATTTTAGACCCTGCCACCCTTCCCTCACTCCCTTCAGGTTTTTAATACTCCCAATACCTGTGAACAGAGGAAAGATGATGGGAGAATTCTTTTGGGTGTGGTTCTTTTCGCTTACCTTAGCCGTTGTATGTTTGAGGTGACTCCTGAAAGCCGATAAATTCCATCCACAATACCGTGAGTCTGTATAAATTCTGCACAGCTCTTCAATACATATGGAACTATGTAAAGGAAAAGGAAAAAAAAAAGTATTACTATAAATCTGACTGTCCATTAAAGATATTCTTTTTAAAAAATCCAGGTAACTTCAAGAAGTAAGTATGGAACCTTGTGAGTTACAAGTGTAAACAATTACTTGTAAGTGGTAGAGAATGTTTTTTTGTAGGGTTTTGTTAAAGTTCAGAAAACTCACGTGTCTTGACTTGTTTTTTTAAAAATGTGAAAAAATATGCAAAAACTTAGATTTTGAAACCAGCAATGACCTTGAAAATACCACAACTCCATCTCCACATTTCACTGGTTCTTCAAGTGTGGTCTCCTGGCCAGCATCTCCTGGGAACTTGTTGGAAATGCAAATTCCCAGGCTGGTCTCTAGACCCACTGAATCAGACATTTTTGAGGTGGGGTCCAGCAGTCTATTTGCAAAAGCTTTCTATGAGACTGTTGCACACTAAAATTGGAGACTCACTGTATTTTATACATGTATTACACTGTATAAATACATGTATTTTATACATGAAGACCCAGGGCACTGGTAAATGTGTGTACCTTACTCAAGATTGCTTGTTGCTTATGAAAAGTTATTAACACATGAGACAAGTCTTAAGATATAGGTAGGAAGAAGAAAAATGAAACACAGAATTAAATCTACATTGTGAATTTAGCTACGTTAAAAAAAAATTACAAAGGAAAATGAGTAGAAGAAAATCTGCCAGAAAGTTAAAGGTGATTTAAAGTTTAAAGTGCTAAAGAAGTGTTTTCTTTTTTTAAGGTGAGAACCAGCCCTCCCACCATCACCAAATGGGTCAAACCAGTCATTGATTGAAAGCATCACAAAAAAAAAAGACCGAGATGGCCTCTTGAATTCCTGCTATGAAGAGTCATGGGAGAGTCTGACTATGCTCCTCTTTCTAAGGCTGAACCAGAACCACTCAACCTGCTCAGTGACTAAGAAAAGGCAACCGCAGGTCTTCTGGATGGTAAGAAGAGAGTAGCAAGTCACTTGTCACCTTGGTCCCTGGACAGATCCATCAGGGGCCCTTGGAAGAGTGCTATGAGCAGTGACTTGCATAGAACCACTCAAGTCTCTAATGCTAAAGTCTTTAGGCATAGATGCGGTGTGGGAACTCCATGAACTAGCTCTTGGGTTAGAACTGTGCTCATCCCCCCAAAACATACCTAACCCATGAATGACCTAGTAGACTAATGCCATTAATGCTTAATGCACATGATCATGCCTACACACAGTTCCAGATTGGACTAGACTTTCCATGGGTGACACTGGGTGCTCAGAATATACACTCTTCCTGGATTCTGTATTATAATACTGCCTAAAACTCCCCCCACCATTTCCTTCAGCTACTAACTACATTTACATGGTCACTAAAATTCCTCATATTTAAAGTATTCCACTTGTCTCTCAAAGGTCTTCCACCCCCAGAGTATTCCCTTCTAAGACACATCCAATGTTTTTGCTCCTATCCTCTAGAATTGAGGAGAAGCCTAGCTGAGAAGACGGCAGGGAGTGGACTTGGGATTGGAAATCTTGAGGCCAGGCTACAGAGGTAGACCCACTTACTAAGTGAATACAGGTTGGGAGTGAGTGTGATGGGAAGGAGCTGTGAGTCTGAGCAGGGCTCCTGAGTGTCTGCCTGGCTTCAACTCAAAGAGGTCTACTCTGACCTGTTTTATGAAATAAGTTTCTTGGTGAGATGCTTGTCTCCCACTCCCATGAGACACTCTTTGTAGATTGTCTCATGCTTATAACAAACAAAACAATCACTTCGCTTTATTTGTGTTTGTTTGTTTAATCCCTGTTTGCACAAGAATGGTTGACTCTTTCCCAATCTCACCCAAGCTATTGCTCAGTAACCTGCCACAGCTGGTTTATGGTTCACAAAGGTTTGGACACCAAATTGCCTTTGTAAGTTTGGGAAAAATATGTAATATTTGTATTCTCAGTTTCCACATTTGTAAAATGAGGGTAACAATTATGTTACCCTCATGGCTAGAATTGAAGTAATCACTATAAACGTTTAGCACAGACCATAACATATGCTTCTTTGCAATCCACAATGATGGTCATTATTTCTATTTGTCACTTATCTATGCAAATTTATAATTTGGTGAGATGCAATCTTGGTGGAAATGGGGCTTGCCTCCTTCCATCCAATGGGCACTTGGAGTAGAGATGACCAACTCTCACCATCTCTACTATTCAGCACAGCTTTTGTGTCCTTCTCTGTTTATTTTTTTTTTTAAAGATTTACTTATTTATGTGTATAAGAACTGCGGTATAGGGTGGTGAGAGGATTCACCAGAGATAAGAGAGGAGAGCAGAGCAGGCAGATTGACTGAAATACACTGCTGAGGGGAGCAGCGAGCGAGGCAGGAGAGGTTTGCTGCGCCATGTGGGAAGCTCCCTGGCCAGGGATTGAATTCGTGCTGCAGTGGCTGCAGATAGCTTCATAGTGCTGAGACTTAACCCATTGCACCACCAGGGAGGCCCAATTCTTCTCTGTTTAAATGTTTCTACTTGAAGGTAATTTGACTCAATGAGGTCTCTTCTCTGTATTGAGTTGTGTCTTCATGACAGAAAGGTAGCAGGATCCAACTGTGTATGGATTTTAAGTTGGCAGGTCCGGAGCTGTTTGTCCTTGGGGTGTTTCAAACTCTGAGTTTTTACTAAGGTGTATGTTATTGTGACCTGCAGGGCAAAGTGGACTTAAGAGTTTTGAGCGTTCATAGGAGGACACAAAGACAGAAGCCTCCAACTTGAAGGGCCTGCCCATAAAGGGCAGTGCAGGATTGCCAACCTGTCCTTTGCTGTTCTCAGACAGGGATCTCCCAAAACCACAGCTCTCTGTTATGGCTCTTCAGGCTCTGTATTAAAAGTGGGGAAAACACATTCCCAGATGGAGCCCCATCATAAATTTACTCTGGCTTTGGTACAGAGGCCCCAGAAACCCTTGTCCACAGCTCTGTTTAAACAGGAGGCAACATTAAAACAACCCAAGGAAAGAACATGGTCCTAATCCCTGAGGATTGTTAGCTTTCCTGGATTCTTGTTTCAGGCCTAGTTGGAAGGTGTGGCAATTGTCCTTTATACTCAATAAATGGGAAAGGAGCCACTTAGTCTCTGTGATTGTCCAGCTCTAGAAGCCAGAGCAGTGGTTTTCTGACTGTGGTTCCCAGGTCAGGTCTGGAAGCAGCTGCAGCTTCCAGGTAATCCTGATATGACTGAAGATGAAGACCGTTAGGTAGGACAGAGCTTCTCATACTATCATGTGTGTCTAAATCACTGGCATCTTGTCAACGTGCAGATTCCAATTAGGGAAAATGTCAGTAAACTTGGATTTGTACCTGATTCCCAGGTGATGAAGACTTGCACACCTGCAGCCCACACGTACTGGTACTGGTGGCTAATATTGTAGACACTACCAAGCTTACTCGCAAAGGCTCAGAACTCTTTAGGCTATTGTCCCTGGGGTCCAACCAAATTGGGGACACCCTAGGATTCTGGACCGTATAGAGGCTTGATACAAAATAGCTGAGTAGTTATAGATGGAAAGAAAGCTTTCATTGTCAACTTAGGCATGGGAAGGAGCAGTTGGAGGTTGGAGTCACAGACCTAGTTCTGTGGGATTTATCCTGGACCCAAAGAACTCTGTCCCCTCCTACAGAGGTACACAAAGTTGCTGATTACGATATAATTTGATAGCTTCTTTGAATTGTTTAACTGATGGTTCTCTAAGTCCCTTTTTTGTTTTGTTTTTTCCCCCATATCAGCGATATTAAACATTAAATTTTAATCTGAGCACAGAACAAATCATTTAGTGGTTTTTAAAAATTTTTTTGACTTAAAAAAGTGGAGATGGAATTCAAATAAAATTCACCCTTTTATTTTATTTTTTAATATATATTTTATTTATTTACTTTTGTTATTCATATCTTTTACATTATTATGTGTTCCCCATAGGTTACCCACCACCTGTTCACCCATGAAGTCATCACCATAGTCCCCCGTGCTCCCCTCCTCCCCCCTCTTGAGCCCTTGCCCTCCCCTCCTCCCCTGCTGAATGTTGCATTCTTATTTAGCTCCCCTATATTCCTGTTGTAAGTGAAACCATTTGATATTTTTCTCTTTCTTTCTGGCTTATTTCACTGATCATGATCCCTTAGTTCCATCCATGTTGCTGCGAATTGCATGTGTTTGTCTTTTTTGAATGCTGAATAGTATTATATTGTGTATATGTACCACATCTTCTTGATCCAGTCATCTATTTTTGGGCATTTGGCTTGTTTCCATACCTTAGCTATTGTAAATAGTGCTGCAATAAACATGCAGGAAATTCACCCTTTTAAAGTTCACACTTAAGTAGCTTTTAGTATATTTACAGAGTTAAGCAGCCGTCATATTTCAGAATATTTTCATTGCCACAATTCTAGAATATTTTCCTGTGTACAAGATTATAAAATTGCAGCAATTTTTTAATAGCACACAAGATTGCTCATCAATAGGAAAGTGCTTATGTAAGTAATGGAACATCCACATAGTGGAGTCCACACAATGGATACACAGTCATTAAAAATAATGCATAAACTTTCAAGCACTGAAATGGAATACTCTCCAATATATATTGTTAAGCAAAAATAACACTACAGACCAACATCATGGTATGCTAGCATCTGCTTTTAAAAAAGAAAGGAAAAAATATGCAGTTTGTTTGTATGCATACTGAGTATCTATGGAAGTACACCAATTCTTAACTTTAGCTACAGGAAAAGGAATTAGAGGGGAAGGGACTAGGGTCAAGGCTAAGAGTTAGAAAGTTCTCATTGTATACTCTTTTGTACCTATAAAATCTGAATTATGAGACTGTATTACTTTTTCCAAAATGTTTTCATAAAAAATTTAATTCAACAAATATTTATTGCAAACTTATCCTTATCCAACACTAACTACTAGGTATTGCGTGTATCTATCTCATTTTCATCACTAAATGGTGAGCTCCTTGTGGGCAATGAGGACAGTACTATATCTTAGTCATCAAGAATAACCTTGAGAACAAACACTTGAGGTGTTTTGCTGGACAGGAGATTAGTCCTTTTTCTCCAGGTGGATTTTCCTAGCTCCCTCAAAGAAGAAATTACTTGTGTGTCAGACAGTGCATTAGGTGCTATTTTTTAACAACATTCTTTGTTTCATATTCATACCAAACTCATGTAACAGGCAAAATTAGCTCCATTTCGAAAACCAGTTCTCAAAAGATTTCATAAGTTGCCCAATGTTACACTTCTAGTAACTATAGGAGTTGACTCCAAACCCAGATTTGGTTGACTCCAAACCCTTGCTTTTCTCACGATACCACACATGAGGATGAATAGAAAATGTCCCAAGCCATGTCTACCTGCCTCACACCCCCCTTCTCAGGAGAACAGGTTCCGGGCATTGGTGGCCAATCCTGGATGTCCCATTTGAGGAAAACCCCTCGGTCCCTCGCCCTTGACTCCCCCAATGCCTGAAATTCCACCACTGCGGGCCCTACGCTAAGTGGTAATAGCTTTTAGGAGTTCGGTACCTGTGGTTGATATCTAGTTTTAAATTATTTTTGAAAAAGTTACAAAAGCAACATATGTTGATTAATAATAATGAAAAAGATACGCAAATATAAAGAATAGAGTGATTGTCTCCCTTTTACACCACCTTTCCCTTAAATGACAAAAAGATGTCCAACACTGAAATATAATAATAGTTATTATTAGACAATGGTGGAAATAAATGATTTTTTACTTTTCTATATATTTTCTATTTTGTTTTATAATTTTATAATTTTGTTATTTTGTTAATTTTCTCTAATGAGGTTAGAGCAAAATAGGTCTTTTTTTCCTTTAAGGAAAGGGTTTTTTGAAAGACAAGTTTCACTAAAGAAGCCAGGGGGTTTTCTAAAGTCAGTGAGACAACTTGTAGATGTTTGTTGAAGTCCTTTCCAGTGACCCTGTTGAGGTCTTTTTGGGCCCTTATTAAATAGGGGTATTTGCCTAACCTGCTGGTATGCTGTAAATAAGGCCTGTCTCTGCCCCACAGTTGGGCAGGGTTTCCGATGGCAGACTGCATGCTGGAGTCCCTCTCCTCCTCACTTCCGGGGTCTCAGATGCCAAATCAGGTTAGTTCTTGCCTATAGAAGTATCAGGTCCTCCCTCTGGTTCGTATCTTGACTCATCCCAAATGGGCGCCTTAGGTCTCTGCTCTCAACATAACCACTCTTCCAGCTGACAAAGATTCTCCTCCTACCAAAGCAGATGTGCTGAGGACAACCCACTGGGCTCCAATCCTTGAAATCTATACGGTCAGCCTTTATTTGTACCTGATACAACCCTCATGACCACCTAATGAGGGAGCTATTAATCCCTGCTTTAAAAAAAGGAAACTGAAGCTCCAAGGTCTTAAGTAACTTGGCCAGTATGGAAATACCAAGCAAAATATGTGAAGGGCTGTAAAGAGGCAAAGAAATGTGATAGTTCTTCTAAAAAGATTACACTTGGTGGATGAAGTCAGGCAGGACTTTCAGATGTTAAGCAAGAACAGGAAATAGGGTGCAATTATAGAGAGCCTCATTTATGAGGGAGACCATTTAGAGAAAGCTGAGACAGGACCCTCACCCTCTGGAACTCACAATGTTGTGAGATAAGTGGATAAAGAAGGACAAATCAAAGCTGGGCAGTAAGAACTCTGACACTGGTTCACAAGGTGACTTGTAATGTTATGATATGCTGTGATGTAAACGATGTGTGATATAGACTATGATACATGCAGAGTGTATCGATACATGCCTGGCATATGGTAAGTGGTCTCCAGTGGGGCTGCAGCAAGAGTCACATACAGTCATAAGAGTCTTGGCCATGTTTTAGTCAATGACGAATCACATACATGACATTAGTCCCAATAGGCTCTATCTACAATATCTTACAGCCTAGTTACGTAGTGGGCTAGACCACGTAGGTGTATGATTACACTCCATGACGTTTGCCCAACAACAAAATTACTAATGACGCATTTCTCAGATGTTTCCTCAAGTAAGACATGACTATAAACAAGGTAGGAAAGAAATAATGTGCTGAATTCCAGGAATGTTGACTAGACCAGTCTAGTGGAAGAGAAGCATTCAAGTAAATAGAGGGTGTTTTTAATGGACTTAGGAAGATTACATTCTATCTTGATCTCCACAGCTAGATAAGTCTAAAACTCGATCTTGATGATAAAGCTCCCCTCCTCCAAAATATTCAGTGGTACTTTACTGCCTGTAGAACAATGTCCAGTCCAGACAGCTCTAGGGCTAGACCTTCAACTGCATCATCAGAACTAACCAAGGAATTCTTCCTTTTAAGGGGTCAGGCCTTGGAGAAAGATGGGTGGGGGAAGGGGATAATATGAAGGAAAGACTTGCCTCAGACATATCACGCTGGGAAGAAGATTAGGTGCACCTTTAGGGTCAGTGGAGAAAACCTCTTTTTCTTTGTCGAAGGAAAGTGAGAAGACTCATTCATTTCTAGGTGTTGCTTAAAATTTCCTTAAGAAAGGTTAAGTGGTTATTCTGGCTCAGAGATTAAAGGAGGGCGGAAGGGGGTGGAATATCTGGACCACACATCTTCATCTAGTCAGTCAGCAAGTGGAAATATCGCAGGAGGGACTGTCACAGAGCCCCCCTGGAGTGTGTGTCTTGGGGTTGGGGGGTGGTTGTGGCTGTGAGGAAGGGCAGTGCTGAGTATAGAAAAGAGGTGGGTGTGATGGGGCGACACAGAAACCTCTGAGAAATTTGCATGTGGCCTTGGGCTTAGAGCTGACCCTGTTCACCTTGAACTCAGGAACTATGCAGAAGGGTCTTGTGGCCTTGCTGAAAATGGAGTCTGCTAGGCTTTGCATATCTTATGAAGATTTCCTTGGCTCATCCCTCCTACTGTTTTACTTTGTTCTCAAATGACTCTGTGAGGTGAAATCACTCACTGCATGGGGCTGCTTCCTGATGACAGGAAGATCTGTCCGTCACCCCCAGCATGCACCCAGGCCCAATTTGTGAGCATCAGTTTCCTTCTCATGGCCAACAAATCACTTAAATCCTCAAGGTAACAGCCTAAAACCACGGTTAGTTTGGATCACCTGATGAAGACTTTGTTTCCTGAACTAGCAGCCTTCTTCCCTGCCCCCTGCTCCTTGGGATGCCACCCAGAGGAGGCTCTTCCGTGGTCACAGATGAAAGGTGAGCCCCCCTCACCCCCCCACCCCGTGTCCCCAGAGAGTTAGAGGATGTGAAGGGAGAAGAGATGTGTGCTGAACAGACTGCTGAGAGATAAACAGAGATGAAATTGGAGGCTTTACTAACACCAATCATTTCAAAATGAGGACAACGTGAATTTTTTCACGTCAGAGTGCATGCAGGCCGCCTATTTTTTGCCCGCCTAGTGGGTGATCGTGAGGTGCACTAATGCTGTGTGCGTCTGTTCCATGTTTACCAATCACGCTCATTAAATCCTCACAGCACTGAAGTATAGGCTTTATGACTCCTCTATTATAGATGGGAAAATGAGATTCACTGTGACTAGATGAGTTGTCCAAGGTCAGACAGCTCGTGGGGAACCTGAGATGCAATTATGAGTCTATTTTACTTTTATGCACTTTCCCATGCATTTATAAACATAACCTCCAAACTAGGGAAACTGAGGCATAGAGCAGCCAGAAAGTAGAGAAGAATTCATGTCTAACAGCAACTTGATGAGAGAGAACTGGAGACAAGGAGATAAGAAACCTGAGTTCTAGTCCTGACCTCCAGGCATTAGATTTCAGACCCTTGAGGAGAGGAACTGTTCTCTTGGAATTCTTCAAGTGTCTCACAGGTGGTAAGTGCTATGTACCTAAGAGTTAAAGCAACAGGAACTATGTGTTCGCAAGCAAAAAAAAAAAAAACAAACAAACAAAACAAAAACACTCCCACCCTCAGACTTCCATCTGTGCTAGGCGCAGTTATGGGTCTAAAGGATTGCTAGTGTTTCTTCCAGGTCTAACATCCCATAACTTGGCAACTTCCTGCATGAAGCAGGGGAGGTAAAGCTGCACTAGAAGTTAAGAAGGCAGGTGGGAATTCTACCTGCACACATTGAGTCCCTCACTCCTACCAGTTCTGCTTTACATCAAGGTCCTCCAAGGCAAAATGTGAGCATTAAATTTTGTTTGTTAGTTTTGTTTTTGTTAATGACTCTGCAACTTGCCCACCCTTATGAACGGATATTTGTGTTAAATAAATATAAACTTCAGTCTCAGAAGGTTTATACGTATATCCTTTGGTATGGCTGGACTCTTATTAACCCCAATGCTATTTTTATTATTATGGAGGCGGGAGTCCTCCAGGGACTTAGCTTTGACTGGTGCTGAGTTCATCTGCAGTTCCGCCTGATGTGACCATGCCCTTAGAGTGCGAAATAACCTTCTTTTGCTTATTGTACCCTCTGGTTTCCCCAGGCGGCTCAGCTTCCTAATGGTTTCCAGACCTGTGGCACCATGGGTCCTTTTCACTTTACTGTTTTGTTTTTTAAATGAATTTTGTTGATGAAAGATGAGGAGCATTTAGAAAAAGCAACTTCTTGGCTAGCTAGGTCTATTGGAAGAACAGCCAGGTAGCTCTTATCAGCTCTTCACTGCACCCCCACCCCCAGCATCCTTTCATTTCCTGCCCAATATTCCCGAGCCACAGGCAGCCATTGTTTCCAGAACCGCTTTGCTTGGAAGTCTGGGTACCGTGTGGCCTCCCAGCGCTTCCTGTTGTTACAAGGCCTCTCTTTCCTGCTGAAAACAACGGCACTTCCCTGCAGTATGTAACCCTTTTTGGGCAACTCATTTCTTCCATGAGCTCATTCAGTGCTTCAAGTGCTGGGTGCTCACTAAATGTATTTTGTTAACTTTTTTTTTCTTACTATACATGTACTGCAAGTTAAAAAAAATATTTAAATATAGCTGAACAAAAGGAAAAAAGTCATCAGATCTCACCTTCTCTGCCAGCACTTGAAACCTATTTGGTGTTCATGCTTTAAGACTACACAGCTACATACACAGAATTTACCAGTGGGCCCAGGGCTTGAAGAGATGACCATACTCAATGACTGAAATGAAGGCAGGGAGGCCTGCCTGGAAAACTGCCTCTTAGAGGCTCTCAAATATTGGTGTAAGGTCCCCAGCAGCTTAAGGAAAATGCAGAATCCAGGAAATTCTACAGATTTTTTAGAACTCACTACCTTTGGAGAAACTCTGAGAAAGATCCTCTTTCTTAGGAGATGTTCATGGAGCAATTAAATATGCAGGGGCCGGGTCAGTGACAGAGTAGCAACACTGTTGGGGGGTTTTTAGGATTTGGAGCCTCTTAATCTCCCTCCCAGTTCCCAGAATGAGTTTTTAAAACACAGATCTGATGGTATTTGTCCCCAGAGAAAACTAAGATCCCTTGCAGGGCATGCTGGGTTCTTTGTGGTACTCCCCCCAACACCAGCTCTCTCGTTCCATCACAGTTCCCTGAAGACCACCTCTCATGCCTTTGCATTCTCCTTCCAACTGAAATGCACCACTCCCAGCACTTTTCCTGTAACTTCAAATAAAATAACTTGCCAGCAAGGCACAGAGCTCTGCTGTATTGTCTAGAATTCTGGACACTATTTTATGATGCAAATCAAGATACCCTAATTTCTATGAGTTTGTTTTGCAGCCCCAGGGACCACAGTTGAGGGATATGATGCAGAGTACTTTGGAGAGTAACACTCCCTGCTCCCCCAGCTTTCACTCTGAATCACTGACACAACCCAACAAAAAGGCTCTTACGGAGAGATTTCTTCTTGACCTCTGCAGAGAATATACTGTCCTTTTTGTAAAAATCAGGCAAAAACCAGAAGTGATGTGGGGCTTGTTAAATCAGCAAGGGATGATGATATTCAAGCTTTTCTCCTGAGGTCTTGCAGTTGAAAATGACTTAGATTTTCCAAAATGTTTCCTAAGAAGAAACCAGGATTCTCCCAAAGGCAGATATTGTAGTTATTCAAATCTGTTCACTCTCTTCACAACTATTACACTCCTGCTCTCGGTGCTGTCTCTACAAATAATTTTCACCAGATATATTTAGGGTTAAGGCTCCGTACTAAAGATGGTACTGAAAAAAGTTGGCATGAATGGGACCGTTTAAAAATGGAACCAGGCAGTCATTTTCAGAGCAATTACCTTAGGGGAACTTAGTTAAACTGCCAACTTTCCAAGAAGCTCAGGAAAGAGAATATATTGTTTGAAAGGATTAATGAAAGTGAACTTTTACCTTGTGAGCCCTCCACCTGACCATTTTGCATTATGATAAAAAAAAAAAAACAACTCTGACTTTGTCCCTTCTCGGGACATGTTTTGGATTTCTACCCAAATCTGTGCTCCCTGAAATGCAAGTTTTTGATCCCAAATAAATGTGCTTTACCTTTTTTAATGGCCTCCTAAATTTTTAGGTTAATAGCACAAAGGATTACTGTCAAATTTCTAGACACCTTAAGAGGAGAAGGCAGACATAAATAATATAAAGGATATAGACAACTAGTAAAGAAATGCTAGTTTACTGCTTAGACACCTAATTTCTGGAGTTAGAGGAGCTAAGTATCAAATAGCTCTTTTTTGCTTTTGATTTCTAACTTTTATTCTCCTAGCCTTTTCCTTATCAGCTTCAGAATTGGAATTTTCTGGCTATATGCTGTTTGCAATAGAAAATGTTGGTGGCCAGATTCAATCCAAGGGTAACCCAGGGATGGGCATCATTTAAATGGTGAAGCTCACTCTTTGACCCCTTTTCTTGGGTACACAGGAGGAGCTCAGGAAGTGGTTAGGAACACCCCTGTGCATTCTGGGTACCAATCAGCCTGTTCTGGAAGCAGCAGCCTAGAAGCGACTCCAAATGGAGACTGAATCTCTACTCAAACTTTCACACAAGGAGGCCACTGTAAAGCTTCCATGAAGTAAGTGATGGCAAGAAATTGTTTTCAAAGATGTGTCAGAATCAGTCACATCGGGGAGGCAACAAGAGGCAGCGGGACCTCCTGGGAAAAACAGTAGAGGCACTGGAAGACTCACTTCCAGGTCACTTCTTTTGGGAAGTTTTCTCTGACCCACAAAGGAGGGAGTACTTGTTGTATAGTCTTAGTGCAACTGGCACACAGTTAATGCTTAGTGGAGTGGATTCTGTTTTTGTGTTTCTAAACATCTGCTTATTTTCTCTGTTCTGTAAACTCCACGAGAAGCTACGTCTATCTTATTCCACTTAAGACAGTGCCCAAGAACTCAGCTTACAGTCTAGCATTTGTCCCATGGATGTATGAATAAAAGGAAAAGCTGGTCAGATGTGCGGGCATCAGCTAGATCGCAGGCAGGATATGGCAAGAGGATATCATCTTAGTGAGGACAAAGCAAGCCTTTGGACTGCAAGGTATATCTTTGTCTCCACTGCTTTTTTCGTTCCCAACTCCATATCTGTTTTCTCCTTCTCAGCTGCCCCATTCCCAGCCCCAAACATTTACTCAACACTCTATTCCTTCTCTCCACTGGTTGATCAACTAGAATCATGGAATTTTGGAATGGCAGAAGTGGAAGGGTACTCAAGGTCATCTTGTTAAACCTGCTTGACTCAGTGCCAGGAAATTGTCTCCAGGAAGTTCTGGGACCAACCTAAGGTCACCCAGTTAACAGTGATAAAGCCGTGGAGATGGAGATAGACTGAGAAAATGGAACAGAAGTTATTGAAAAGTGATGAGGATTTCCTTTCTGTCAAAGTTTGAGGATTACAGTTGAAGCACCTAGGATTTCTTTCTCTGTCCCAGACTAACACATTGGTGTTAGAAGTAATTTAAGGTATTTAACCTTAGGCATGCCCTTAAGTAGTCAAATCAAATTAAGTATGTTTATTGGATCCCAGATGTAAAGCACCTTACCAGACTTTTGGAATTCAAAGAAGTATCATATACTTATGAGCACTGCCCAGGACCTCAGTTTACACTCTAGTTAGTTCAATTACATGCAGTTAAATTGTGGGTAGAACAAAAGTGTCAGGAAGAGCTCTTTCTTGTTCATTCTGCAGCTGTCAGCCTGTTAAGTTTAATATCTTTCTGGAGAGAGAGGAGAGGCAGTCAGCTGCCAGAGGCTGACTCTCCCCTGTCTACAAATTTGCTTTCTCTTCTTAAAAAGTGAGTAGCTGATCCTCAGCAAGGAGGAGGGCTCCATTTATTTTAAAAACTTCATGACTTATTTAAAGAGGGCGCATGCTTGCAATTGATTGTCCCAGCTTAAACTTCCTGAAGAGAGATGGAAGTAGCAGACACTGAGGGCATGCTGAGGGAGCTGGAGGTGACCTTGGGCGAGGGGCTCTGGTGGGAACTGACAGGTATGCAGGCTGAATTGGTTGAAGAGACTTGGGGGACTTACAGGGAGGACTCATTCTCTATGGACAGTCATCCTAGTGACCCCGGGGAGGGCAGTCAAATGGTGAGGGCTCAGCCCTTGCGACTGATTCTAAATCCATGGGAACTGAGAGGGCCTGGAGAAGGCAGGCATTGGGCACCTGGGTGTCCACCTCCAAGCAGTGGGCAGGGCTGACAGCACCTTTCATGACTTAGTCTTAGGCGCAGACTTTACCCTTGTGTGTCCCAACATTTCATTTTGAAATAATTTGTTTAGTTCATTTAGTCCCCTTCTTATCTCTCCCCAAATATCTGGGAAGAGGAACTGATCAAGGCCCTGCCCCAGTCCAGTCTGTCATTTAAGCCATGTTCACGCACCATCCTCACCATACAGACTTCCCAGGTTCAGTTGTCCATCAAGTATTTTTTTGGTACCTACTTGGATAGTGGGTGCTAAGGACACAATGGGGAACCAAACAGAAGACCCCACCTTCGGGGGGCTTACAGTTTAGTGGGAGGGAATTCATCTGCTCTACTGTTCCTGGTTAAGGGGATGAGTTCTGGAGCCCTTATGCCTGGGATCTGGTCCACCCATTGTCACACTCTACCAGTGAGACTGGGCAAGTCTCCTGTAATTTGATGCCATAATCTTATGTGCCAGGTTCTTGTTTTCATTCTGTTTAACTCTTCTCACTTTAAAATGTTGGCCAATTTGATTGATGAAATTCATATGGAACCACAAAAAACCTCGAATAGCCAAAGCTCTCCTGACTAAAAAGAAAGAAAATGGAGGGATTACACTCCCAGATTTCAAACTATACTACAAAGCCATAATAATTAGAAAAGCATGGTACTGGAACAAAAACAGATGCACAGACCAATGGAATCGAATAGAAAAACCAGAAATAAATCCACATATCTATGGACAACTAATCTTTGACAAAGGAGCGAAGAATATGCAATGGAACAAGGTTAGCTTGTTCAATAAATGGTGCTGGGAAAACTACACTGCTACATGCAAAAAAATGAAGCTAGACTACTACCTCACACCATGCACAAAAAACAACTCAAAATGGATAAGAGATCTAGATGTAAGACCTGAAACCATAAAAGTTATAGAAGAAAATATAGACAAAACTCTACACGACATACATCTCAGCAAAATCTTTAAAGACACATCCCAAAAAGCAAAGGAAGTCAAGGAAAAGATAAACAGATGGGACTACATCAAACTAAAAAACTTCTGTACAGCAAAAGACACAATAATCAAAACAAACAGACACCCTACTAACTGGGAGAAAATCTTTGCACACAATACAATTGATAAAGGACTGATAACTAAAATCTACAAGGAGCTCATACAACTCAACAAAAACAAAGTCAACAATCCTGTCAAAAAATGGGCAGAAGAGCTAAAAAGACACTTCTCCAAAGAAGAAAAGCAAACAATAGCTATATGAAAAAATGTTCAACACCACTTATAATCAGGGAAATGCAAATCAAAACCACAATGAGATACCACCTCACACCAGTGAGAATGGTGCACATCAAAAAAACAGGCAACAACAAATGCTGACGAGGATGTGGAGAAAAAGGAATTCTTCTACACTGCTGGTGGGAATGCAGACTGGTCCAACCACTATGGAAAGCCATATGGCGTTTCCTCAAACTGGTAAAAGTGGAGCCTCCATATGACCCAGGAATACCACTTTTGGGACTCTACCCAAAGGACATAAAACACTAATCCAAAAGGATACATGCACCCATATGTTTACTGCAGCTCTGTTTACAATAGCAAAGGTATGGAAACAACCCAGATGCCCAAAAATAGATGACTGGATCAAGAAGATGTGGTATATATACACGATGGAATACTATTCAGCATTCAAAAAAGATAAACACATGCAATTTGCAGCAACATGAATGGAACTAGAAGGGATCATGCTCAGTGAAATAAGCCAAAAGTAAAAAGAAAAATATCGAATGGTCTCACTTATAACAGGAATATAGGGGAACCAAATACAAGAGCGACAATCAGCGAGAGATGGAGGAGGATTGGGGCTCAGGATGGGGGAGAGGGGAGCACAGGGAACTGTGGGTGATGGTTCACGGGTGAATTGGTGGTGGGAAACCTATGGGGAATATACAGTAATGTAAAAAGACATAAATAAAAATAACATTTATAAAAAAAATGTTTGCCAATTTGGGTAAAAAAATATATAGTTATAATGTTCTGTTTCCTTACCTGTAAACTAGAATCAATTTAAAAATCTACCTCTTAGGGTAGTTGTGATATTTAAATGAAATAATCTGTAGAGTGCTTGGAACAATAATCTCTATAAGCTTCCAGTAAATATTAGCAATGGCCATTGTTATTTTTATTGTGATTGTTGTCCCAATGGACTTTGATCCTCTCTCATGTGTGGATCCTTATGTCTGGTATTGTTTGACTGCTGTCTGTGTTCCTAGCACCCAGCACCGTGCCCTGAACAATAGAGATTCTCCCTCCATGTCTATTCAAAGGAAGTGAGCCACAGGCTTTATCCACTTCAGGTGTCCTTGAAGAACAGCACATCGGTGGACAGTCCAGACATACCAATTCCTATCTTGTCTTAGAAGCATGAGAAAATGGAAGATATTCTCCTAATTTCCTTCTGAGGAGAGTTGCCAGAGAAAATAAAGAACACCCAGGTAAAATTGAATTTCAGTTAAGCAAAGAATCTTTTTAGTATGTCCCCAATACTGTGTAGCACAATTCATTGTTTACCCAAAATTCAAATTTAGTTGAGCATCTTGTATTTTTATTTGTTAAGCATGGCAGCCTTATCTCTGAGTCTATCTCCTACTCTTTGCTGTCTCCTGCCCCTTAAGTTTCATATTCACAAACATACAGCTGCAAATCTTCCCTGACACCTATTTGCCCCATGGCGGCTCCTTCTGCACCTCGCTATGATTTAGCTCCCTCCAGTATGAGGAGGAATTGAGAAGGGGGTCTGGCAGGAGAACATGTGCACACGCTAGGGAGCCAGAATTCCCACTGGGTCTGAGTCACCTGGATGTCCCCAAGGGTCCTTGGGCTCCACTCCTACAGAGACAGGGAGCACTTTTCTCACCTGGTCTCTGGGGGAAAATGGATAACAGGGGTGAGGCCAGTCTTGATCCTAATCAAGGCTTCTTATCACATAGGATTTTTTGTTCTCTAAGCCATATTCCACCTCCTGGTGTTCCTTCTCATTGGCTACCAAGTATATTTTTGATTTAATGAGTATATGCATGGGTAGGGGTAACTTTGCAGCAGCCTTTCAGAAAAAGAGACAGCAAGATACCAAGGTATCTCTGAGTTTAGATTATAAACCTTTGGAGTACTACTCCCCTTTCCTTAAAACATTTGCTATGTGCCATGCACAGGGCTAATTACCTCACATATGTATACCTTATTCAGGTCATACAATCCTGCAAGGCAAGTAAAGCTATTCTCATTTTACAAATGAGAAATTGGGGCTGAGAGAGATCTACTTCCTCTTGCAGAACATTATTCAGTTGGCAAGTGGTGGAGCCTGGATTTTACCTATCTTCATTTACTTTTTTATCATGCTCCACACACATTTAGAAGAAAGCTAAGATGACTATATGTTGTAATAGTACAGTTTCTTTATACCTTGAGCACATCTGTTTGGAGTGAATTTGTTTTCAAAGCTGACACATTGCCTGTCATAGGGATTGAACAACTACTATTTCTGAATTTTTTTCAACCCAAGGTTCGGTCAGCACCAAGTCTCACTTATCTTGTTAGAAAATGACACTAAGCTCTATTCAAAAGCCTTCATGCTAGAGTCGGTGAGCACACCAGCCCTCTTTATTTTAAAATGATTTGCACGGAGTTTTAACTACCTGCCAAAAGCCTGCGATGAGAGATAGATTGCGTAAGAATAAAACAATGCATTTTAAATCTCATTCAGTGCAGCTTCCTCTCTAGCCTCCCCTTAAGAAGAAGGGGATCATGTCCAGGCCATCACCACAATGTGCAGTCACCTAAAATCACATCCCATGAAACCTAGGGAGACTGGCGTTTGTAGTTCCATGTCAGAAACCCTGAAAACTACCCAAACAATGTGGTCTTTTCTTTCTTTTTTTTATTATTATTTATATATTTTACATTATTGTGTATTCCCCTTGGGTAACCCACCACCGATTCACTCGTGACCCATCACCATTGTCCCTTGTGCTCTTTTCTACCCCATTTTGAGCCCTTATCCTCCCCCTCCCTCGCTGAGTGTCTCTCTCTTGTTCGGTTCCCCTATATTCCTGTTATAAGTGAAACCATTCGATATTTTTTTTTCTTTCTTTCTGGCTATTTTGCATGATCCCTTCTAGTTCCTTCCATGTTGCAGTACTAATGTAGTCTTTTCTAGTTATTCTATGCAGCTTCCTCTCCAGCTGCAAATTTTGCTAGCCAGTATCTCTTTGAAAGATAAAAATCCATAGTAGTACTCACTTTCTGGCATGCACATGGTGCCTCTTTCTCCACACCCTCTCCAGCACTTATTGTTGGGTTTTATTTTTAATGTGGCATTCTCATGTATATAAGATGCTATCTCATTGTGTTTTTGACCCACATTAAAAGTGAGGATGAGCATTTTGCATGTCCATATTGTGGCAATCCCATACTTAACCAGCTCATTATCCTGTTATTCTTCAGAATTCACCTTGGCTTTGCTAGGTGCTTGATAACTACTTCCTGAATGGTTACATGCTTGACTGTGTGAAATCTGTCCAGCTCACAGCAGCCACACCTCCATAGACCCAGTTGAAAATGGCTATCAGAACAATCATATATTCATAATTCTTTTGATTTTTAAAATTCATCAAAATGTAACTTGTGATCAAATATTTTGTGACTACTTATTTCATTACAAAATTTTCTGGTTTTGAATGAAAATATTTGGGTTACAGGTCCCAATTTCATGGGCTTTGTGCTCCTAGCTGTAGTTTACATTTATTACAGTCTTAGGGGGGAATATATTCCCCACGTAATTCAGGATTCAGCTGGCTTTTTGGGAAATCATCCCTGAGGAATTCTCAAATCAGAGCCTCTGATTGGTCCCTGCCTTATTAAGAACCTTACTGAAACATGCTCTGGCCTTCAATTTTATGTGAACCAGCAATAACCAACGATCTCTGCATAGCTCTGAGTATTCCATTGAGAAATTTATTTTTTCTTTTGATCTCGTTGTACATTTGGTATTAATTTTTTGGGTGTGTATATGTGTGTTTCCATTTACACATGAATGACCTCAGTCTGTTTTTAGCAGAACATTGCTTTAGCTGGATGAGGATGCAGGGCTCATTAACAGAAAGATCCTTGAAGTTGCTGGCTTACGAGAGAACTGCTTTTTCAGAGTTCATACAGTTAAAACACTTTCTGGCGTGCACACACACACACACACACACATTACAGTACATCAGACTATAAAACATAGAGGGGCTTTACTTTGAGAAATGGAATAATGAATATGAAAAAAAATAATCACCATCTTAAGAAAAAAGTGGTGAGGACCAGGTTGGGTATGAGCTGTGCTGTGCAGTCTGGTATGGATTAGATCAACATTCCAGTATCGCCTGGAACCCCTTTCTCATGTCAGAAAGTGAGAGGACATCTGGGACACCCTTGAGAGGTTGCAGGACCATCTTGCTCACAGATTTATGGCTGTTACATAATATCGGGGATGAGGTTTTCAACTGAGATATGTGCTTGGATAGGCATTAGAAACTAAGAGGAAAGCAAGGCAGAGTAATAATTTGGGGATTGCCTCTGATATTATTGGCCTCACAGTCAACAGAATTAAACTGCACTAGAAAAAGACACTTCCTGGAGATGGCAGCCTTGACTTGTGTGCAGAAACAACATCTACACGCACCCTGAGAACTCACTGGGTACCAACCATGTGTTTTGGGCTGATCTTCACAGGACCCTGTAAGGTAAGAATTAGCAGAACATTGCTAATTCATTTCCAGGAGGAAAATGAGTCTCAAAGAAAAGAGGTCCCTCATCACAGCACATGGCTGGTAAGTGACCCTGGCTCTGTTCACCCATGTAGCTACTGCTGTTTCGCTCCTGATAGGGTCATGTGGTGCCTGTTTTCATAGATACTAGGGCTACTTCAGTATTTAATTGGTCACTAAATCCTAGGAGAATTATATGCAGCGTCTGGGAGAGATGCCCTGGAGACTTTTGTAGCTCTACAAATTTGGGAGGTACTGCTATATCCCTTAATTTATATGAAAGAATGAGAATAAGTCACCTTTAAGGAGTGGCTGACAAATTATTCAGTTCTACTCACCAGACCCTCAAAGTGTGCCATAAATGTGTGCTCAGCAAAATGGGAAGGGAGTATGTGACATGTAGCTTACTGGGTTTTAATTTGCGCTTCCCTAATGGTTAAAGAGGGTGACTATCTTTTCAGGTGCCTATCCATTTGTATACCCTCTTAGATGAAATATCTGCTTGTGTCTTTAGCCTATTTTCTAATTGGACTATTTTTGGTTTTTATTGCTGAGGTTTGAGAAAGTTCTTTATATATTTTGCATACTAGTCTTTTGTCAAATATGTTGTTTACAAATATTTCCTCTCCCTCTATAGCTTGTCCTTTTACCTCTTAACTAGGGCCTTTTGCAGAGCAAAAGGTTTTAATTTTGATGAGTCTAATTTATTAGTTTTCCTTTTATAGATTATGCTTTTGATGTCACATCAAGAACTCTTTGCCTGTTCCTAGATCCCAAAGATTTTCTTCTATTTTTTTCCCCCTAAAAATACAGTTGTTTGAATTTTAGTCCAAATTTTGAGTAAAGTTTTTGTATAAGGTTTAGGTCGAGTTTCATTTTTTTGCCTTTGCATATCCAGTGACTTCAGCACCATTTTATGAAAAGGCTATCCTTCCTACATTGCATTGCCTTAGCACTCTGTCAAAAATCAGTTGGGTATTATTTGCATGGGGCTGTTACTGAGTTCTCTGTTGTCTCATCTGTGTCTATTCCTTTGCCAATTCCACACTGCAGTTATACTGTAGCTATGTACTAAGCCTTAATTTTGGGTAAAATAAGAGTCTTCCCATCTCCTCCTTTTTCAAGATCATCCTAGTTATTTTAGGGCCTGTGACTTTTCACATACATTTTAGAACAAGCTTTTCTGTGTCAACAAAAAAGCCTTGCTGGGATTAATATAGAGATTGTATTAAAATTATAAGCCAATTTAGAGGGAGATTGACATCTTTCCCAGGTTGCATTTACACAAACCTTTTGATTTGTGTGCTCCTTTTGGCAGCACATATACTATTAGTCTATTCTATTTCCATTCCTGTAACTGCCCACCTGAAGGAGAATGTTATTAACTTTGTGTCTACATACTTGAACAACATTATAATTTGGTTTTGGGTTGAGATACTCTGTTACCCTATTCATCTTGCATACTGCTGCAGAAACAGTGAGCCTTAAGCCCTCCTCCACAAAGTTCTTGTTTGAGAGTCTCAAATAGATATCTAGTCCAGACCTATGGCCAGGTTTATCCTTCTCTTCAAACTCACCCAACTCCCACTTCTCTTTCATTCTTGACATACCCAGGTAATTTATGATTCTGGGCCTTTCTCTATTCCTATAACTTAGCCAGGAATTCCTTCCACACTGCCA
This sequence comes from Scalopus aquaticus, assembly GCA_004024925.1. Classification (NCBI taxonomy): domain Eukaryota; kingdom Metazoa; phylum Chordata; class Mammalia; order Eulipotyphla; family Talpidae; genus Scalopus; species Scalopus aquaticus. The sequence goes on from PVIJ01000493.1 coordinate 112,050, forward strand.
AGCCAGCCTGTTCCCATTTTCTTCTACCAATTCAAGTATATTGAGTGCAAAAAAAAAAAAAAAATTCTCTGTATAACCTGGTCATCTTGCAATGGTCATACAAGTGGTGGTACCTACCGTATCTGACTCTTGAAGCAGATGACTTTTAATTTACCTTTATATAATGGAAATTATTTCAGTGATAAGCATATAATGTTAAGGTTATACAACAACTGGGGTTTTTTTGTCCTTTAGTTTTAAGTCAATTTACTTTAAAAGTAGAAGTAAAGTATTATTTTAAATAATTTCAAATTCATATGTAAAGGAATATGCTTTGGTGATGGGTGTGGTATGGTGTTCATATCTGAGGAGGTCTGAAGGTAGTCCTCAAATCATATACACAATACAGTAAGCCAGTGCACCCCCAGTAAAAAAAACAAACAAACAAAAGTTACTAGAAAAAGATATTAAAATTCAGTAAATATTTGATGAGTGAACACTTGCATTTATGAAACAAAACATTATACCTTGCAGTTAATACATTGTTTCACTATTTTAAGTTTTAACCACAAACAGAAGCCTCAAGTAGTCATATAATGACTTAAGTCCTGTTTGTAATCACTCTGTTATCATTGCTTTTTTCACATCTACTGTATAAATGGGGGGATGTGTAATATCTCTGGGGTTGCAGATAAACTGAACCTGAAAGGAACTCAATTCATTCAAACCAGTGCGAAATGATTATTAAAATGAACATTTGCAGTTGGGTCCACATGTACCTGGGGTGGCTGTGCAAGTGGAGATCTCCAGGTCAATGTCCATGTGGAAAACCAGGTTTATTAATGGATCAGTAATAAAATGGTACTAATATGTTTTTTATTAAAGGATAAGTAATAAAAATTGTATGACTATACTAATATATTTGCATGCATAAAATTCATAGTTCTTGAAATTGTTAAGCATAATAACAGCGTAACACATGATCCAAGAATTTCACTCCTAAGTATTTAAACCCAAGGGAAATAAATACATACATCTGCACAAAAACATCTACATGAACATTCTTACCAGCATTGTTCATAATAGCCAAAAAGCAGACAACTCAAACCTGCATTCTTGATGAACAGGTAAACAGGGGTATATTCATACAATGAAATATTACTTGACAATAAAAAAGAAGTAATGACACATGCTATGCCACAGATGGACTTGAAAGCACTTTGTTAACTGCAAGAAATCAGACACAAAAAGTCACCCATTGTATGATTCCATTCATATAAAATGTTCAGAATAGCCAAATTGAAAAAGACAGAAGATTAGCAGCAACCTGGGACTAGATGGGCTAGTGGGGAGACGGGGGGGGGGGGGATAGGAAATGACACCTAGTAGGTACAGTGCTTCTTTATTGGGTGACAAAAATATTGTGAGTTATACAACTTTGTGTATACACAAAAACCCATTGAATTGTACATTTTAAGTAAGTAGATTCTACGGCATATGAATATAAAACTTTTTTCTAAAAACAATAAATCAGCAATAGTTTAGAACTTAGGCCAGTAAAAGACTTTTAAGGGGACGGATATTTTATCACTGGCATTGTTGGAATTACCAGCACATGGTGATGTAGAAAAGCAGGCCCACTCTTGGTTGGTTTTATAGATCTGCTGAACTTCTCTGCAGACACTGTCCTGATTTGGGGCTTGCCAGGTGGCCTCTCCCACTGGGCACATCACTGTTGACACCCCGGGCTACCTAGCAATTGGCTATTATAAGTTGCTTTTTTGCAGAGAAAAGTCTAACTTGGGACTTAAAGGTAATTTTAAATACAAAATTTAAGTGATACTATTTGGAAGGATACTATTTTGGAAGGAGGTTGGGAGCCATTAAAAATGCAATAGAATGATCTTCAATAGAATTTTTATTCAGAAACCATTATTTTTACAGGATCTATATTCTCTGTGCACTTGACCAATACAGAATGCCTGTAACTGATAAACTATGATTAATTCATAGATTTAAGTTAGATATAAATCAATGGCGATAAATGTTTGCTGACCTTTCCAACCCCAAAAACAGTCAGAGCCCCTCTTACCACAGCTGTGGGACACTGAGGTTATCTCAACACCCCTCCTATTCAGAATTCAGCTTCTACTGCAGCCATGGATGCTTCTTTCTCTCTCTCTCTCTCTCTCTCTCTCTCTCTCTCTCTCTCTCTGCCTATGCCTTGTTTCCCTTTTACCACATTTGCAGTGCCACCAGCTCCAGAGTGGATGCATTTCCCCAGAGGCTCCCAGGCCAACCCTGACATGCTCACCTGTCCTCCCACTGCTCCATCCAGCCCAGAAGAGATTTAGTCTCCACTTTGAGGGTTAGTGTTCTTAGGAATCTGACTTGCTTTCTGGCAATATCATAAATGGTGGTCAGTTCTTAGAGTGTTACAAGTGCTATTTTCAAAGGGCTTTTATATGCATTAATCTCCTGTAATTCTTGCAATCTTTAGAAACTAGACATTTTCTCAATTTTGTTGATAAAACTGAGGCTCAGAGAGGTTAAGTAACTTGCCCCAAGTTACAAAGTCAATAGTGAAAGGATTTATAGTAGAAACCATTGGTTTCTTCTTATTCCGGTTCAGTATTACATAGAGGAGTAAATTATGTCTGAAATTATAGTGCACAGGCTTTTATTGGTTGGTCTTGCAACCTAACCACTGTTTTAGACTCCTTGTTTTCCATGGGAAAATGCATTTGCAAGTAATCAATGTACAGTGTTCCTCAGGAACATAACTCATTTTTAATTTGGGGACAAAATTTATCTTCTCCTCACCAAAGGTTTAATTTTTATTGATTCCGTTATTACAATGGTCAGTATTCCAAAGGAGCCTTAAAAACTAAGGCTTTCGAGTGAGATTTAAATTTGCCACTTACTAGATGTGACTTCGAGTGAATTATTTAAACTCTCTTGAGTTTCAGTTTCTTTCTCTATAAAATGAGGACAACATCATACCTATAGGATTATTTTAGGATTAAATTAATTGCACATGCAATCCGTACTTGATGTAGCCTGCAGTGAACATATACGTAATTTTGTGATTTTTTTTTAAAGATTTATTTATTTATGCATACAAGAACTGGGGCACAGGCCAGAGGTGTGGGGTGGTGAGAAGATTCACCAGAGAGTAGGGAACAGAACAGGCAGATCTACTGAAGTACACTGCTGAGGGGAGCAGCGTACGAGGCAGGAGAGGTCTGCTGCACTATGTCGGAAGCTCCCTGGCCAGGGATCAAACTTGTGCTGCAGTGGCTGCGGATAGCTTCATAGTGCTGAGACTTAACCTGTTGCGCTACCAGGGAGGCCCGTAATTCTGTGATTTTAAGTGACCCGTAAGGATGTCCACAACCTCAAATGTTTTCTAAGTGACCACGTGTGGCCCTTGTTTGTTCCTGTTGTGCAGGTGAAATTATTAGGCACCCCCTCCACTCTTAAGGTACTCTAATGTGGAGGATAAATTATACAGCCCTCCTATCTACAGATGACTGGTTGGCAGGACCCAGGAATTATGATTTTAGGAGATCACACCACCCTAAAGCTGGAGCTCCCTAATCACAGGAAAATCTGGCCTTTGTCAAGAGCATCTCACCAGGGAACTGAGAGCTACTGTTTGGATGTTTCCAGAAACAGAGCCTGGGTTCCGTTGAGGGGCTGAAGTCAGGAAGAGAGCTTGCAGGGACTAGGGAGGCCGGCCAAAGGAACCAACAGTCACGCAAGTGTCTGTTCTGCCAGGAGTACTGCCAAGGAACCAGGCCATAAGGGCAGGGTGGGGGCTGGAGAGGGGGCCCAGATGACAAGCCAAACAGGAGGTGAGGGTGAGCCAGGAGACAAGGTGTCAGGGACACCAGTAAGAAAGGTCAGCAAGGTGCCGGAAGGGCGATGGGGCTCACTGTGCGGGGGGAGGGGTGCTGGGCATCAGTTCCCCACGGCATCTGGCTCCATCCTTCCTCGTCTTTAAAGGGTATGGGCACTGTCACTGTCTAGGGCCCATCCGGGCTGCATTCTCTGCGATGCTTCCTATGTGCCAGGGTTGATCACTGACTCCCAGAAGAGTGGCGGTGATAGCAAGGACGTACCAGGACATGGGCAGTGCCACTTAAACCTCCGGAGGCAATGTCTCCTCCACCTGCCCACGTCAGTTTCCCACCTTCAATAAACAGAACTGACAGTTTATTTCAACTCTATTTGAATACTTCACTTCTCACAAAGGAGCTGTCACAAACCACTTCTCACAAGTGAATTGCAGTGATCTGATAGAAAGCCCTATTTATCAAGAGGCACACTAGGGGAAAGAAAGAATGGGGTGGCAGTCAGAACCAGGTCCTCTGCTGGCTCTGAATCTTGAACTGTCACTTCACCTTCCTGAGCTCCTTTTTCTGAATTGTCTGCAGAGATACTGACTATTGGAAAGGTAAAGACTGAGCGTGGGCATGCAGCATTACAAAACTAGACATAGCGGCAGAAGAATAATAAAGTAGCAGTATTTCCTAAAGCAAGTACTTATCAACTGTATTAAGACAAAAGCTCAGAAAAATAGCATTATATTTAAAACCCAATATAGCTTGTGTATGTATAGTGACCAAATTCCAGTCTATTAGAATCAGGACAACTTCAGACGCTCCTTTGATGTGTTAGTAAGAGTTGCTAACCTCATCTCGTCGTGGAAACGTACGGCAGTTAGAAAGCATAAATATCTTCCTGAAAAGCTAGGATAGACACATGGATATATAGGCCCTAAGTGGAATATTAATATCAGTGGATATACAGAGTCCCCTTGTGCAGAAGGAAAGACAATCTTCTCTTTCTAACAAACTCTCCTGGTTTGAACTAGAATGCTAAGTTGGGCTATTTTGGTCTAGTATTTTAAGATGGAACAAACAGCACCTCTGATAAGGCAGTATACTGTTATAGAAGTGTGGGCTTGGGAATCTGATGAGCCCAGGCTCCTTTCCAAGTTGGCTGTTAGTCCTTCTTTATCTGACTTTAGGCAAGTTATTTATCCTCACTGAAATGAAGATGGCAGTATCTGCCTCACCGAGTTGCTATGAGGATTGAATTAAATATTATCTGCCACACTTCAAGTGCAGTGCTTGGTACAGAGGAAGGTACTAGTAAAAGGGGGTTCTTACTGTCACTATGAAGGCACCTTGTACTGCCAGGCAGCTGGGGGCAAAGATCTTGGCAATTGCCTGCTCCTCGACATCATGAGTAAGCAGTGAGAGAAGGCTGCGATCCAGCTAACCCTCCAGGCTTGTATGTATGGAGCTTGCATGTATGCTCGTGTGTGTGTGTGTGTGTGTGTGTGTGTGTGTGTGTGTGTCCCACAGAGACCACATCTGGGGGGCTGGGTACAGCTATGGAAACTCATCTTAAAATACAGGGAACCCGGAATAGGGTGAAGAGGAGGCCAGAGGGTCTGAATATCACCTCATTTGGGAAGTGTGAAAGTGCAGGGGTGAGGGTGGGAGTGGAGTTTAACCTGGAAAAGAGGTCTAGGGGCAAAGTGAGGACTGTTTCCAAGTAGTTGAAGGGTTTCATGCACAAGGAGGTGAATACATATTCTTCATGGCTCTAGAAAGCAAATTAGGACCCAGAGATAGAAATGACAGAAGTGCTGTTAGACTCAACAGCAGGAAGTCTCTCCATCAAGTGGAGCTCTTCAGAGAAGAGAATGTCACCAGGCGAGCCCCTCAGGCCAGGTTTTCTGCCTGACTGGGGCTGAGGTTAGTTGCCCTGTGAGGTCCTTTTGGGGTCAGTTAACCCTTAACAGAACCCTGGTTTTTATAATCCAGTCATAATTTGGGGGTCTTTATTAAATTATATTTTATAAATCTCAAATTCTTCAAAATGGTTGATTAAGGTGATTATACCTAAAGAGAGATTAAAAGCCAGAAGAAACAGTGACTATGTTAGAATTGTTTTCCTTTTTTCAGTAGATTCAGAATGCTTCTAATATTTGCACTCTGGTCTAGACTTAAGGAATATTTACAGGAGTTCCCTGGCATCTTCCCTTACTCCCCCCACCCCCAACCCGACCTGGAGTCAGAGTGTTTCCTGTTGCTACTAGGTCCAAAAGTCAAAGTATGTTTTAATTTAAAGTCTAAAAATAGTAATATCACTTTTCTTAACCCTTACCATTTTAGTCTTTCAACTTGTTCTGAAGTTCAGAACATATTTGAACAGAAATACTACTATACACATGCTCAGAAAGAAACTGATTAAAGCATCAGTTTTGCTCTCTCTTTTCCTCCAGAATCATCCAGGTAAATCTATAATCTTTATCCCATCTCCAGTATGGAATGTTCATATAATATTCAATGATTCAGCAAGGGTACCCTGGGACTAAAGATTTGTGGGCCCTAAAGTCCTGACTGAGCACCCCCTTGAACTCATTTGACCAAATGCAGACCATTAGAATGGACATTTGAAACATGTCAGCAGTTTCTGAGGCACACCCAATGACATTTTAATCTGAAAAATTATAAACAACCTCACTCCCACCACCAGCCCTACCACCTCTTCAGGAATGTGCAGTGTGGTGGATCTGAAGGAGCCAATGATAAGCAGAGCAGCTTTAAAGTGCCCTGGTGAGCTGAGACTTTGACAGTCAAGATTATTTTTGATGCTTTCAAAGGCGCACACTTTATAAATATATTGCACGCAGAGAGCCCGGGTCTGTTTCTGCATGACCTGTATACAGGACCATCTTATTTAAAAGCATTTCAAAGCCCATTTAGTAATGGTTTCTCCTAAGTGCTTTGGGGTGAAAGATAAAGAGATAAAGAAGGCAAAGCCTCTCCCCACAGAATCCAGGGGAGGCCCTATCTGCCAGACACTTCCAGACCATTTCCAACTTTTTCCTTTGCAGAGGAGGAAACTGGATGGCCACGAGGGGAGGTGATTTTCTTTAGAAAGTTAGGCCTAGAACCCCGGTTTTTTATTTCACAACTAGAGTTTAATATGAGAGGGTGGAAAGAACATAGCCACACTGTAAACCACGAAACAATTCCAAAGAGGGTCAAAGCCACTGGGGGCCAGGAGCACTGGTTTTTATCCCAGCAAAAGAAGGCACACCCTGCCCATTTTTTGGCCGCTACAACACAGACCATTGCTTGCACTGGGTCACAGAACAGTCATGCCTCCGGAAAGGAAAGCAAGACGCCTGATCTACGCTATAAAGCCAGGGGGCTGAGCTGCTGGCATCACTCTGCCTGCAAAGAGTAGAACAAGCCACGCCATGCTCCACCCCCACGCTGCCCTGCGACTCTAAATCGCTTTTCCAACGATTCAGGATAGGAAGAGGCAAATGGGAAAATACACAACCCCCACCTTCAACATTTCCCCAACTCGTAGCTCGTGCCTTTGAGCTTGGTGCGCCGTGATACCAACTGCGTGTTTAAGTCAGTCTGAACAATCAGTCAATTGAATGGAAATATCTACCACACCAGTAGGCTTTATGAAGCCACTGGCTGATTGAGTCATTGATGATAGTGAATGAGTGGCTTTGCTAGACACAGCCTCATTCTCTTCTCCATTGTAGCTTCATCAGTATCTCTGTTTACCCAGACAGGATCTTCATTTACCGTTTTCTCAGCTCCAGTGAGGACCCTTTCAATGAAGCTTGGCGTTACTACTGGGGGCTGCGCTGGGGACGCTGCAGCGCGTCTCAATGCATTCATAGTTCAGTCGCAGAACAGTTCGTCCTTTCACTGACCACTGTGGAATGAGCACGCGCGCGCGGCGCGCAGGGCATCCTCTGTCTGAGGGCCAAGTCCTGTTTCCAAGTTCCCCACCATAACCATGGCTACGGCGGGATGGGGGCGTGGAAAACTCTATGAGGGACCTTTGTTTGTCACTGGAGACTCCCTAGGAGCTAGGTTCTGGTCCTGGCAAAGAAGGAAGGGAAAGCATTGGAAAGAGAGCGCAGAATTGCTTGCTCCATGGAGGCCCACGAAGAAAGAACCCAAGCCAGGATAAGCAGGATTGCATTAAGTTCTCTGTGTTTTAGTCCCCCATTCAACACCTCTCCAAAGTTTCCTTTTGGCTGCTCCCACTCATGTGGGCTGTGAGGGTTTTACACAGGATGACTGACCAGCGGTGGGTTTATGTGTTCGTGCATGTGGTTCTGGTTATGCTGACTTTGACATAAGCTGTGGCGCTGGACAGTATGCAGTGGAGAAAGATGAGCTTACTGGCTATCTGACTCCACCATCAAAAAGGCAGGGGCCCCTGGAGTTTCTAGTGCAGGGACTCTGCATGCTGGACTCACTTGCATGCTCAGACTACCTTCCCAAAGGATTCTTAGGTTTCTTCCAAGGCACACGAGGTGGCTATCACTTCAAAATCACATCACGGGTGATTTAATTATCTAGCAGATATTTCTTGGAATAGTAATGATTATTATTTTTTACCCAGATGCTAGCATTTAAGCCATCTATTCTATGCCAGATTTCATTTTCTCTGCCCAACAATCCCAGAAATTGGGTGCTATTATCTCCTTTACTAAGTGAGAACACAAAGAATTACAGTAATAAATATAGATTAGAAAGCAGTAAAGAACCACTGTGTTGAATTTTTAAATATTTTATAAATGTTTCATTGCCATACAATGTGCATTCAGTTTTCACTTTTTCTTCTCCAAGGGTACAAAACTCATTTTCTTGCTGATTTTACCATGCAGGAAACATTTATGTCCCAAAATATGATGTAACTGACAAAGATGTTGCTATAGCTCAGGCTACATTACAAGAAGTACAGTGTCTAAAAAGGAGGAGGAGTACACCACTCTGTACTCCTTAGTTGACCCCTGAACACTGTGTCCTACTTTTGGGAACACAGTTTAAGAGCGGCACAAATAGGGGCATGTTCAGAAGAGTCTGATGTAGAAGACAAGTGAACCCTGCACAATGTCTTATGCAAGAAATCTGAAGAACTGAGGTTATTCAGCTCGGAAAAGAGCTGGAGTTTCTGGTGACATGTAGGATTTGGGTGATGGAGAGAAGGAATATAATAGATAATTTCACAATTTGAAAAGCTGTCCAGAAGAAAAATACAATCCTCCAGTGTGGTAGTATATACTTCTAGAGCTAGTATAAGGATGTGGCTAGTTGCTCTACAGAAAGAAGGGCTTTCCAATGTGTAGAACTGTTCACAGATGAAATGGTCTGCTTTGTGATGTTTCCCATCACAGGAGGATTTGGATTTCGCGTGACAAAGGAGAGTCAAATATCAGGACTCCATGACCTTTAAAGTCTCTTCCAACCTCCCAATTTCCACATCCATCCATTAATTTATCATCATAAATGTCCTCTCAGATTCTGTATTTCCCCCTTCTACTATCTCATGTGTATCTAAACTGTTATACTTGGTGAACTTGACTCTTTCCCTTCACTTGAATCAATTCTATTTAAAAATATTTCATATTAAGTTAATCACTGATGGTTTCCTTGAAGAAAGTAAAGATTTAGGTATTTTAATCTTTTTTATCATCCCAGATTCCTGATATAGGGCTTTTATAACAAATCTGTTGAACATGGGGGAGGGTAATTTATTTTTATGAACAAGTTATTCCAAATTTTCCTACCTAATGACCAAAAATTATTATTATTTTTTCTTCTAAAATGGAACAGTAGCAAGATGGGTTCCCTTGGTTTCTCCCACCCCTGAATGTTGAATTTACTTGTGTTTGGAAATAGCATTATATACACATTCAATTCCATTCATTCATTCATTCATTCAATAAATATTTGTGATACATCCAATACTGTTTCAGGCACTGAGGAAGCAGCAGTGACTAACACAAACAAAGTTCTCTGCTCCTGTGGAACTGAGTTTTAATGGAGGAGACAGACCATAAGCAAAATAAACAAGTAAATATAGACAACATGACATGTATTAAAGAGAAGAATAGAGCAGGAGGAAGTGTGTGGGAAGGGTGAGGGAGAGAAAAAGAATGTTTTAATTTAAATAAAGTGGTCAAGTCCCTTTACATTTTATTAAGTAGTGCTAGCCCTACTAAGAAGGTAACATTTAAGTTTAAAGTCACAAAGGAAGTAAGCCAGTGAGCAGGCTAAATATCAGAAGACTATTCCAAGCAGAAGGAATAGCAAGTATAAATGCAAGCCCTCAGTCATCTCGGAAAACCTGTGGAGTGCTTAGCTTCATGTGTGAAGAAAAGACATAAAATATAGGTCTCTGCACATAGGATATTAAAGAGGAAAGATGACACTCAAGATGGCACTCAAAACAATAGGCAGTCAAAATTGAACAGCTCAATTTTGTACATCAGATCATTGCAAAACTTCCTTCCTGGACCAGCGTTTGTCTCCCAAATACAACACGTATGTTCCCACCCCCCATGCCTTTGTCCACTACACAGGCCAGTGCTCTCCCCCACTTCTTTGTATTAGAACTCTGTAGTAAGCACAGCCTTCCATGCCTGGCCCAAACCTGTTCTTCATGGAACTCTTCCTGACCACCCAGCATCCACTGGTTTCTCTTCTGGAGTCTAAATGTTAGCAGGCCTCACTTTTGGCCTACTGACTCAGAAGCCACATCTCAACAAGATCCACAGGAGGTTCATGTGCATGCTGAAGCCAGAGGTCTAGGCACACCTCTCCCATGGCTGCATACTGCAGAACCCTGAGAGCCTTTAAAAACACTGGTGCCTACTTCCACCTTGGGGATTCTGATTTTTTTTTTTTAAAGATTTATTTATACAGGCTGGGGTACAGGCCAGAAGTGTGGGGCGGCGAGAGGGCTCACCAGAGACAGAGTGGGGAGTAGAACAGGCAGACCAGAAATACACTGCTGAGGGGAGCAGCGGGCGAGGCAGGAGAGATCTGCCGCACCATGTGGGATCCTCCCCGGCTGGGCTTCGAACTCGCATTGCGAGTTGCCATTGCTAGTTGCCGACAGCTCCACAGCGCAGTGCTCAACCGCTGCGCCACCAGGGAAGCCCTGGGGATTCCGATTTAATCAGTCTGGGGTGAGAGCTGACCAGCCTGAGATTTCAAAAAATTTCCCAGATGATTCTGACATGACATACAGCAAACTTTGAGAATTACCGTTTACTCCTCATTTCCTTCAAGTGCCTCTCCTGACTGTTTTGCCCTAGATCACACAGCCTGCTCTCAGGCCTGGTCATTTTTTTCTAGAGTGGGTTCTTAGGCCTGTGGCACCAAAAGAATGAGTATATTATAAGACCCCTATTTTTTCCTATGCCTCTGTATACGCGAGCCACTAGTCTAGAAAGCTAGAAGGGTTTGAAATGAGTTGAGAACTATTCAGTATCCTGGGGGTGGGTGGGGGCTAAAGAAGAATCCATATCCTAAAAAAGGAGAAAGAAGAGAGGAAAGCTCTATAGCAGTAAGCTTGCCTGGGATTACATGCGATACAGATAGCAGAGTCCTGCTATATTGCATGTGAAAGAACTTCATCCTCTGGTAATAAAGCAGGGGTGGCAGGGAGCACCACACATTCTACCTGAAGGAAGAGAGCTTCAAGTGGCAAAGGGTCCTGGTGCTGACTTTTCTTTTTCCTTCATTTGTGCCCTCTCTGTCTCCTCTGACTCCCTCCCTGGCAGGAAGGGGTGAACAGTATTTACAGCCAGAACATAAACTAGAATGTAACCCAGACACTAGAAGAGAACAAAAACAGCCCTTTCACAGTAAAACTAATCTCCCGCCAACAGCCTCTCCCTCCCCTCACCACCATCAAAGTAAGGGCATGAACCACAGATGTTATGAACATTTTCTGTTAAAGATTAGATCCATTTTGCCGGAGAAACTGTTCAGCGAACCTGCCCAAGACCATCCAAGCTGGGGACATCCAGGGCAACGGCCCACCCCAGATGGCAAGGCCTGCCCTTAGCCAGCCACACCGGTCTTTCCATCGGCTTTGCTCTCTTAATTGACACAGTATGTTGCATGAGGCAACTAAAACAACTTCCCATGTATCCTCTCTTTCTTCCTTTGCTGTTATCAGACAGGTCTCCCTTCTTCCTGGAAGTGATTAAAAAACAAAATCCCTGTTTGGTGTTGAGGGGTGATCCTTTGCCCTCTGTTCTTGCTCAGTGTAGGCTGAGTCTGACCCATTGCCCTGAGGTGTGAGGACCCACTTTCTCCCAGGTGTCCTGCAACCCGAACTGCGAACTGTGGCCCGAAGTCCGGGTGGCTAGCTGCCCCTGGGGTTTCCCCAACTCCCGGGGGAAAATGCATGAGCTCAAGACAGGCCTTGCGGTGACTGTGGGGGCGGTCTAAGCCCAGGGGTCCGCCCCAGCTCGCGGTGACTCAGAGCTGCCCCAGGCATCCGGGAAGTGTGGGGGCCCAGGGCTCTCCCCGCAGCCACAGGGTGTCGGGTTCCCGAGGTGGAAAAGGGGATCAGAAACTCGCAGGCAGCGTGGAGGGAGAGGAAGCATCATATTTCTTTTGAGAGCGATCAGTGGGAACGCGGCTTTGAAGATACTAAAGCTGAAATCACCATGCCTCGGAGATAGAGGGGGTCCAGTGGCACCCAAGTGCCAAGGTTGATTAGAAAGGATTCCTGGTCTCTCTTGCTAAAAGGGAGGCCTCAGGTGGTAGAGGGGCAGGGCTGGGAATGGAAACTGGAGGAGGGAATTGCAAGGGAGGGGCAGATGAGGAGTGGGTTCCAGGGGCAACCCCTGCCGTGTCAGTGCGTGTGGCGCGAACCCCATCTACTCCCTCAGCCCAGACACGCAGCTTGGCGCAGGGTCTGACCCGCCCAGTCCAGCAAGTGAATGACAGCGGAGCAAGCAGAGGACACCCGGTCCCTGACAAAGAGGCTTTGAGGGAAACACTGAGAGTGGGCTCAGCTGAAGAAGAGCCCCCGCCCACCTCCCCTTCTCAGCCAGTCCTTCCCAGACTGCTTTCTCCATCAGAGATGCCTTTGTTTTCCTAGTTGGTCTCTGAACACTGTGGTGGGAGGCTGTGGTGGGAGAGGGTCGGGCAGAGCGATGGGGGGTGGAAACAAGGATGGGTGTTGAATGGGGGGTGGGGGGAGGGGGAATGGCACAGAGACATCCAAGACAAAGCCACCGGGAACACAGGTTGGCCAGGATGAGAAAATGTGCCCTGATGAGTAATGGGGTGAAAAGCTCGACCACTAGGGAAGGCGAGTTCATAAACAAAATCTTGGCTCTAGATGAAAGAGGTAAGGTAGTTAGTGCAGGACTGTCACTGTGGGTCAGGCACTTTGCATTCTCTTCCATTTATCTCTGTAAGATCAACGCTATTACCCCATTCTAGAAACCAGGAGAAACTGCAGTTAAGATTTCAGTCTCTGATCTCAGCTTCCTAAAGCCAGTGCTGAAGTTAATTTATATGAATCAATAACCTCCACTCACTCCCTTTATTTCTTATGTAGAGTTCCTTCACTCTCACCAAAAAAAAACCTGACTAATAGTACACTTTTAAACCTAGTAATTTTACTTCTGAAAATCTATCCCCAGAAGTAGTATAGCATAATAAAAGAGCCATATACATCAAAACATTGTGGCCTTATTTGTAATATAAAAAAAATTACAAAAAAGTCAAATGTTCAGCGATGAGGAGGAGTAGGTCATAATATTAAGTGAGAAAGCCAGACACAACATTATATATGCAATATAATCACTATTATGTGATAAATATACATAGAAATATACATTGAAAAGAACATCTTTGGTGGTAGAATTAACCCAAGTATTTTTTCTTTAAAACACACATTTTCCAGTTTCTCTATAATGAGGTTAAGCTTGTATTCTTAATTAGAACATTTACCTGAAAAACTGTACATATATTTACATATATGGACACACAGATATTAAGTCATTGAACAGAAAGCTATCAGGCCTGAGTGAAAGAAGATAAGATGTACTTGAACAAGGTTTTCATTAATTTAAAGATTTTTCATTATTTAAAAGGGTATATGGAAGTTAAAGGGGATGGGACAATTTTTATGTTTCTAAGACATTAATGAAAGGGAAGGGCTTGCCCCAATGGGCCAGAGGAGGGAAAAATAGCTGAGTTTTAGAATACACCAAAAGGAAATGATGTGATCATAACTGATTGGCAAGGTCGTGCAGATTCAGGGGTGGGAGGGAAGAAGGTTGGAATGAAACTTTTGATGACAAAAGAAAGAATACATTTATAAAATATCTTAGGAAAGAGGTAAGGGAGCAATGGGTGCGTTAATGGCATCATGATAAAGCTTCTTTTACGATAAATATATTGTATTTATCAGGAGAACATTTTCTAATCATGAAGATTTAGATGTGCAAAATGAACTTGACATGTTCATGTTTGGCCCAAGGTTATTGATGACTATATTTTGTATCTCAACGCAAGCTCTTAAGGATGATATTCACTTAGGATTGGGAAATGCCTAACAATGAAATGGACCTTCATTTGAGACTTATTCCTATTCTATAGGGAGGGAAAAGGAGACAATCCAGAAAGCCTCGTGTCTACATGCTGTGTGTTCCTGGAGACACTAATAGGACAGCAGAAAATATGTATTAATTAACAAAAGCAAATTGCTCCTGGTTTGAGAACTCTCCAGTGTTGTTTGCGGGAGGACCTAAGAGAACAAAAATCCAGTAGTTGCCTTCAATGATCTAACACCTGATACAGTAGGAAAACATAAACTATGGAGCATAAACTATGATGAGAACTTACAATATGGTAGAGGTCAAAGCACTTGTTCCTGTATTGAAATCTATTGATAGGATTCTCTGGATGATGAATTGGTGGAATTTACCAAATTGTACACAGAGCTATGTCAGGGACTAAGGATGTCTTGGGTAGTTCCAGTTCCCTTCCGTGGATTCTTCCCCGGCCTGGGGAGGACCTCTGCTGATCTCAACTCTTTTGCTGATCTCACCATGTGTGTACTTTTTGTTATTTTCCCTTCCTGCCTATTGAAAGATATACTTCTTCCACTGGGACTAAGGAGGCCCCACTAAGTTAAGGGTTAGACCCTGGACCCTCGTGAATTTACTGCCTTCCCCTAACAACACTCTAGTCTCCCCAACCTCATCACTCTGTTTTCCAATCACTGGAATAAATTATGGTGGGAGCTAGAAGGAACAGTGGGATCACTCATGATTCTTTCAAAGGCCAACTAGGATGTTTCAATACTAGGGCAAGGTTTGGGTTTCTACAAATACTTGGTTAAATGAAGAAATAGGGAGCACAATGTTCAGGTTTGCATTGGTGCCTAGATGGAAGGTAGGAACTCTCTTGCTTGGTATCCTGCAACTGGTGGAATGCAGTGAAATGTTGCCTTCTTCCAATATCTACAACGTGCAGCGATTTCTTAACACCTTCCATCAAAATCAAAGGCAGCAGAGGTATCATTAAAAATTATAATGGCTGTATAAAAAGCATTTGTTTACTTTGCCTAAAATCCAAACACCAAACATTTTCATTTGTACTACACTTGGATTCACAAAATAGAACTTTCTGATTCTGTTCTTAAAAAAGGGAAAAAAAAAAAAGACACTAAAACCTCTAGAGACCATTTAATAAAAAATATGTGATGAAATCCAGAAGGTACTTTTATCTCTCACACCCATACCACAAAATTAATCTCTGTGGTCTCTGTCTTGTTCTCGCTGGGGATATGTTTAAGCCCTACTTTGGAATCTTCTCTAGTCAGAACATCTGTTCCACAGTTGTTAAAGTTTGTTTGGTATTGCCCAAAAGAAGGCAGCAGAAGGGAAGAATTTTTAACAATGAGTCCCAGGATAGACTAGATCTGTAGTATTGTTTATTTTGAAATGGCATTTTTTTGAGCGCAATCTGACCTGTATGTAAAAAGAAAAGTGGGGGGGGGCAGGTCATTGGACCAACAGATGGACGTCCATCCAGTATTGGAATGTAGTTCCGCTTGTTTTCACTGCTTCTCAAATGTTTTTTTCCAGAAGTATGTGCTCATTGAGTTATTACATTCCATACTAGCTGAGCTTAACTTTTTAATTTTTACGCAGAAATTTGACTGTTTAACACAAAACAATCATAAGTGAGACTGACTATGCAGTATTCAATGAAGAGTATGCAAGAGTAAAAACTTTCTGTCTTAGAAAGTCTAAGTATCTAAATAATCTGTATCATTTGGAAATGTGCTGCCATAGCTAAGAGGGAGCTATCATTTCTATAGTGAAACTGGATTAAATTAGTTCATCAGTAGTCGATCTCATTTTACTAAGTAATGTGAGTGTCAAAAAAAATCAAGTGTGACCTGCATTTGCAGAGTCACAGTTATATTTAAGGCAAAATTCAAAGTATTAGATTATATGTTTATAAAGATTTCAGTACAATTCCTCAGTCATTATTGTTATCTTTAAATTATTCTTATTCTAACAGCAAGAATTGTTACTCAAGAATTCCAGTGGAAATAATTTATATAGTTTCTGAATTTTACTCAGTGAAAAGCCACTGAGACCTAGCATTTGAAAACTTTGTAGTAGAAAAACAGCTGGGTTTAGTTTCAAAGCTCCAAAATTAAATTGAAAGAGGGAAAGAGCCTAATTCCTCAGACCATCTGTTCAAAGAACAGTGAAAAAATGATGACACAGTCTTCAGCTGGGGAACAATGAAATCTATAAGTCCCTTTCCTGTTCACTGTTTCAACCGATCCTCACAACATCGTTGTGAGGTCCAGAATGCAAATATTTGTATCCTCATAAAACAGATAAAGAAATTGAGGCTTCTTTTTCACTCACACAAAATGTCATTGGCAAAGGCAATACTTCAAAAATTCTAAACTTATTTTCTCTACCAGTTTGCAATTCTACTCTTCTTTCCTACCCCCTTCCTTTCTCTTTCCCTCTTTTTTTCTTTCTTCTCTTCCACACTAATCAGGATGCATCTTACAATGCAGGAAATTATTCTATGTTGCTCACATACTCACAATGGCCAAAACTCTTAAGAGCTATTCAGGCTAATATAGAGAAGTTGGGTTAATGCCAAACCTTCATCTCTGCCTTATTTCTTTTTTGTGGCTATCTAAAATGGAAACTTCATATTTCACCTAAAACAATACAATATGTATCAGTGCTGATCATTTTTTGCTCCAGCACCGACTTTGCTCATGCTCTTCTGCAGGCATTTTGTGATGCCCCAAACTACACACACACAGACCTGGATGGCCTAGAGGAAAGGTTCCAGAACAAACCTAAGGGCAACAGCTCTCAGCAAGGAGGACTCGGCAAGGTCAGGAAGGGGCACGGTTGGCTGAGTGGGCAACACTCAGGCAAAAAGAAGTTTGGCTGATTTAAGCAGCAGTGGTTTTCAAACTTTTCTGGTAAGCATGAAGTCTTTTGTTTAAATAAAGTCCACCCAAAGCATAAAACAAATGGCACTGAAAAAAGCAGAATGTTCTGGTTTAAGCAGAGTGGGGGACTCCAGAGCCCTCCCTTTAAGCCACTGTAAAGGCTCCTGCTATGGGAAAAGCATAGCACAGATTTAAGATTATTTGTACTTAAATATCCCTCAGAATAAGCAGGCAAGTCCAGTATCTTAGGATTGAAGTATGGGCCCCAAAGCAACTATTTCAAGAAAAGCCCCGATGGAGCCCTCTTGAACTCTGGGATTGCAGAGAAAAGTGGCAGCTGGTCAGGGATGCCTCTCTTTCCTGGAAACCTGATTACTTATCTTCAAAGCTGAGAATCTAGTCAAAGCAGGACAGTGGGTGTGAAAATAGAAGGTCTGGGTTCCTAGGGAACGACCAGGGGTTGTTGGGTTGTCATGGGCTGTATTAAGCTTATCCAGTCCTAAAATAACAGCTCTGTTTAGAGAAAATTATTCACAAACACATATCAGCACTGCAATGGGAAATTAATCATACTTGCATCCTAGAGAGTAGTAAGTAAAGGCCACAGATACTGTGTTACCAGTTCTGTGTCCTTGGGAAACCTCAGTACTGTCCTCACTGTACAGTAATTACCTGCTTCCTCTAACTCACAGAATTGAGAACAAATGAGATGATTTGGAGAAGCACTTTGTAAGGTGCTATCTAGGTACCTTTCTCCTCCTGCCTCTTCCCCATTCTTGGCAGGTTCTTTGTCGTGCTATTAACTTGGACTTCACTTTTACAAACCAAAATATTATTCTTACTCTCTGTTGGGATCTTTTAAGTCTCTTACTGTGGCAGCCAGTGGCCAGGGCAGCCAGCTAGCTTTGGCAGAATCTCCAACCAAAGGGCTCTCTCCCCTCCAGTTGGAGTCCAGGATGCACAGTCAAAGGTTCCCAAGACTGCTTCACCCCAAACCCCTATGGGCCCAGCTAATGACTTAAGAGGACTTCAAGGGATGTGGGCGTGGGGGAAGCTGGGCCTCTGTAGAATCATCACAGGTGGGGTTTTGTCTTCTCTTTGCTAAAATCAGAACCTAAATTTGGCAAATTCATCTGAGACTGATCTGTTTTCTGCAACTGAGTGCTGGGGGGAAGACATTGTAAAGTCAAGTCAAATAGCAATGCAATAGTTTTTCATAGGCACTTATAATTGGGAGAGCAAGTCACAGATGACAAAAGTTGTTTGATGAAAACAAACTCAGGGTAAAAAGAACTGGAATAATTTAGCAAGTAGGTGTGCTTTTACAAGCTGAAAATATTTCATCCCTTTCCCCAAAGGTAAACATTTATGCTTATTATACAGAAAACAAGCAAAGTATGCAGAATAACATCCATCCAGAGAAAGTCATTGTAAATTTACAAAACAGTAATATTCCTCCTGCCTTTTTTTGTATACATATAGTTGACAAAAGGGAATTATACTGTACATGCTACTTTGTAAACATTTTAACTTGATGTTGGACATCTTTCTGTGCCAGGAAATGCATGTCATCCTTTTAGCTCGCTGTATAATAAAAGAAATTTTCCCAAGCTGTGAGTTAGTCCTGTGAATTCTCTCTCCTAAAGAGAGATTCATCTGAGCCTCTTCTTTCCTCTCAGGGATCCCTGATGCTTTAGGATTCTGAGAAACACTCTGACCTGTTATTTCTGGCCAACACCCACCAACAGCCAAGAAACTCCAGTAAGCCAGCTGCATCTTCTCAGGCAAATTACTTTCTCCTCCAGAGCCCCCGGTTCTGCATGTGTTAAATGAGAGATTTGGGTAATGATTCTGCCAACTCTACAGTAACGCATTACCATCTAGTTAATGTATCTGTGTTCACCTTAGCACCGGATGCTCTTGGCACAAATAAAAGGGGTTCCCACAGGGAACCCTGGCTGTGCACCTGCACGATGTACTTACACGCCCTGTGCCAGCACTACTGGTGGTGGATGGTTGAAGCTGGCAGAGCTGGGGGAGACACGGGGTATGTGGGAGGGTTAAGAAAGAGCTCTCCTGATTTCCTTCCAATGCAGCAGTGGGTGATATCTACAAGGAGATGCCAGGAGATGTCAGATTCACAGCTATTGGTAAACACAACCATTGGGGCCACAGAGCCCTTCCTGAGCACAGGTGTCTAAACTGCAGGATAATTACAGTGTTTGTCCCCCATTTTTAAATCCCTGTTGCATACATTATATCATCTAACTCTCATTCCTATTTTTTACATGGGGAAATTAAGGTTCAGAGAGTGTGATGAATCACCTAAGACCAGATGATGATTATTTGAAAAGTGATGAAGATTCAACCTAACTTCCACCAATGGATTCCTCTCGGGCCTCCACATTGAATACAGACACATGATGGATGCACACACCTGTGCAAAATATTCATGCAGAACATGCCCCTCCATCCTCACCTCTCCACACACAGACCCAAGACAGAATTGCCCATCCCTGGACCCATCCACTCACTCAACATGTATCTTTGAGCATTGTGCTAGGGACAGTGATGAGCCAGGAGACACAGTTCCTGACCTCAGAGTACAGCGTGAGGTAGGGGTAGGGAAGGGCTGAGAAGGGGACATCCGCTGAGAGAAGAGTTGGGCTGGGACAGTTCAGGGCAGGATGGAAGGCACAGGAGGTCACCATCCCATCCTCGGAGGGCTCGGGGAGGTGGCTGGAGGATGAGAAATCTGGGCTGGGGAGCAGCTGGCAGCTGGAGGTGGGGCTAAAAAAAAAAAGAAGGGGAATGGTCTTCACAGAGAGAGAAGCATGTACAAATGCTTGGGGGCAAAAAAGCACGATACTTTGGGGCAACTACAAGGAGGATAGGGTGGAGGGGGGCAATGCCAGGCGAGCGTGTCAGGTGAGGCTGCAGGAGAAGCAGGTGTCTGAGTGCGACGGGATGGTAAACTTGTTGGTATTTATGGACTGCTGTTTGTCTCGAGGGCACTGAGAAGTCATTGAAGGGAAGGGCTTAGTGACACTGGTGACAAGTTCTTATCAAAAAATGCTCCTTTTGCCCACTGTAAGAATCTATAAACTGGTGTCCAGTCCTACTTTAAGATAATTCTCCTCTGGCTGTAATTTCTGTAAAATTACAATGTTCAACTTCAGGATAATTTTCCAGCTTAAGTTGCTACCTCCATTTCACCTGCTTTAGCCACTCTTCCTGGGCCACTCTGGTCTGTGCAAGGTTGGCGCAGAGTTCTGTGATCAAGATGCCACAAATATGCCTACATGTGGGCCAGACAGATCCTAGCTCTCTCCTGCCCCCAGCCGCAGCCCTTAGTCCAGCGTTGAGACTCCTCCTGTGGACTGACCGGTCCACATCCCACTGGGAGACTAGAAGATAGTTTAAAGTATAATTAGAACATGTGGACTTGCAAGTTCTACCATCACCATAAATAAGAGGAAGCAGTATTGCTATTTCAGTCAGTTATAATTATTAGAAATTGCCAATGCAAATGATGCCTGACTCAAGCAGCAGTCTATAAACATCATGATCTGGTGATTATACGATAAGAGAAGCCTTATAGAAACTTGTAAAAAGGGCAAGATTTCTATATAAAAAGTATTTTAATAAAAAGTATGATATATATTAGCTTATCTATACACAGAATCTCTATGGAAAGATTTCCAAAAAAATTAACAGTAGATGCTTTTGGGGTGAGGAACAGGGAGGCTGGGGACAGGAATGGGAGGGGGATTTTTTTTTTAAATGCTCACTAGTCTTTTACCTTTTGAACCACAGGACTATCGTATCTGATTTTAAAAATAAAATTAAACTTAAAAAAATCTATCAACACAGATTAAAAAGTGAGATTGAGCTATAATTAAAAATGGATTATTCCCCAATATGTACTATTATTTTAAGCAGCATATTTTAGAACATATTTATTTACAGCTTTATCTTTGTAGGGAAAAATAAACAAAGAAAATCATTTGCTGTGCGTATTTTTAGTATATACACAGAGAAAGGTCTTTGTGCTATTCGAGACAATAGCTATTAGCCACATGTGCCTATGTAAACATTTAAATTAATTGAAGTTTATAGTTAAGTTCCTCAGTAGCCCTAACTACATCAAGAGCTTAAGCCATATAAGCCTTTTTAGCCACCATATTGGACTGTGCAGATAGAGCAAATTTCTTCTTTTGTTGAGAGTTCTGCCGGACAGAACTGGTCTAGATGAAACCAGTCCAGACAAATGAAGATGTAAGGATGTGGGAAGGGACTCTGTACTTTATAAATGTTTATATTGCTTGAATTTTTCTTTATAATTACTTTATAATTTTACAAAAGGGTGGCTTGCACCTGTGGCTGGTGTTTATTCCGCATTAAAATCACATCCTGCATGTTTTTTCATGAAGCCTGTCATTTCCACCAAGACCCAACGGGTGACAAGAGTATTTCCAGAGGAGCTATTCTGGTGAGGGGATAATGGAGATGACCACTGTCCAGAGTGAACACAAGTTTGGGAGGCAGCAGCTAAACATCACCCAGTTCTGCTCCCTTCTGGGCCTTTCAGTCAGTTTGAGTCCCTACCAGCATGGGGAGAAGCAGAGGCTGAAATATTTCTTGTTCTTGGAGTTCTGGAATCTGGTAGGGGCAGAGGGGACACAAGACAGTGCGGTCCATCTCCAAGGAACCCTAAGGTCTCCTAGGAGCTGGGGCTTAGAGAGCTGCTCTGATGTGGGACAGCTATTTTGGTGGAATGGGAGTGTACACAGGCAAGCTCAAAATGGCACCTGGAAGTAGATTTGACAAGAACGATGGATCTGGTATCTGCTCTGTGATTTTTGAAATTGGAAGAATGACAAAGATGAAGAGAAAGTTGGAAAAAAAGCAACAGGATGGAATAGAAGCATGACCAGGAGGTAGGTAGGAAGTAACATTACAAAGTTTTTCTCCTCAAACAAAATTTAGATTTGAAATATTATTAAACATCAACAAGACAGAGAAAAATGAAGTTTCCTAACATTATAAATAGATCAAATAAACTCTGAAACTCTGGGTTATAGCTGTTAAGGATACTAAACATTTTCCCTCCACCTGGAGGAAGCTTATTTCTAAACTTCTGTCCAATTTTTCTCCTCAACAAAAATAACAAAAAAGACACAGTAGCTTTAAACGTGGCTCAAGACTTTTCTGCCTTTATCAATTTTGAATTTAAACTGGCAGATTTGTCTTTATCACTCTTTCTTCCCTGGAAGACTTGGACTGGTCAAATTTTAAGAAACCATTTATTCCTTTTAACCTAGTTCAGGCAAGTAGGTTGTCTAGTCCACACCTCATCCTTGTTCTCTGTTCTTCTTTTGAGACTGTTGATCCTGCCATATGGTTTTATACCTCCACGCCTTTGCTTATGCTCCTCCCTGTTTGGACTATATTCCCTTCCCTAGTTTAGATTCTAATCATCCTATATGATCCCACTCCTCTAAGTCATAATTAGTGTCTTTCGCTTCCTGATGTGGTTTGTGTGAGTATCACCTGAGGTGATCTCCTGCTTGGGATTGTGAGTCACACAGGGACAGACAATACCAGTTTATCTCTGTGTCCCACCCATGCATGGTGCACAGTAAGTAAATATTGATGTCCCCTTTGCCTCCTTTCCCGTAATCACCACTTATTCCCTTCATTCACATTTAACAATATCTATTAAGCCAGCCATGCATTGCGGGGAAAGCAGATTCCATAGGCTGAATAATGGTGTCTCCAGGAGCCCCATGTCCTTATTCCTAGAATTTTTGAATGTTATGAGGCAAAACAGATATTGCAAATGTGATCAACTCAGGAATTTGACATGAGGTGACTATCTTGGGTTATGTGGTATAATTATGGGGGCTTTATAAGAGAGAGGCAGGAGATCACAGTGGAGAAGGCGATGTGGGGATGGAAGCAGAAGAGGCAATGGTGATGTGATGAGGGGCCACGAGCCAAGGAACAGGAAGGCCTCTTGAAGCTGGAAAAACTTTCAGGGAGAGCTTCCAAAAAGGAACTAACCCTACAGACACCAGACACGCAGGTGAACGAAGGTAGTGCCAGTCTTTTTTTTTTTTTTTTAAGATTTATTTATTTATACATACAAGCGGGGGTACAGACTAGAGGCGTGGGGTGGCGAGAGGGTTCACCAGAGACAGAGTGGGGACCAGAACAGGCAGATCAGAAATACACTGCTGAGGGGAGCAGCGGGCGAGGCAGGAGAGGTCTGCCGTGCCATGTGGGATTCTCCCTGGCTGGGCATCAAACTCGCATTGCACGCTGCTGACAGCTCCACAGCGCAGCGCTCAACCACTGCGCCACCAGGGAGGCCCGGTAGTGCCAGTATTTAAGGAATTCATTTTCTTTCTACTCAAGGGAGTTGACAATGATCATGTGACTATCACATGACAGTGGTTGGAGATGAGAGGTAATGAAGGTCTCAACTTCACCACCTCAGTCACCTTCCTAAATATACTTGTGTGCCATGCTTCCATCTTCAAACGGAGCCCTGGGAAGTGTACTGAGATTCCATACTCGACTCAGCCTCTGCAGTGTGTAGTGTGGATCCCTTGATCTGTATTCTTTCTACAGCTTATGATTCTATTCATATAGTCAAGATTGAGCCAGATCTATTCCTTTCAATCAACTGTCAAAATGTGATTGTGGAGCAAAGAAATAGACATATGTAAAATGTCATAAGGGCTGTTAAAATCTAGCTTTATATTGTTCCAACAGTGATGGGAACAGGCTCGTTTTTCGGATTTATAACTCTCCTGAAATACAGATGGAAGGCTGGATGACTGTCACTAGGACCTTTTACCACAACCAAATTTTTATCTATTTAGTTTTGCTTTTAGGTTATTTACTTAGTCTGATGACTAAACTTAAGAGAGTTTGCCACAGTACCACACATTTATCAGCAGATAGAACTCTTAAAACTAGTAGTTTAATGCATTCAACCAAAGAAAACAAACAATTGTGTCTATGTAAGAGATTTTTTTTTTTTAAAAGAAGCCCCTAGGGATATATGGAATATTTGTTCTAGGCGCTCTCAACTTCCACGTCTGTAGCATGACTCAGGAACCACATTCTGAGTAATGAGACTGAAACAGTGTAAGATTTCCAGTCACCAAGGAAATAATAATTGTAGCTAACACTATGGAAGGTTTACTCTATTTCAGAGATTGCATTCCTTTATCTAATTCTCATGGCAAGCCCTATGCAATAGTTTCTATTAGGATCATAATCCCCACTTTATAGATGAGGAAAGTGAGTTTTGTATATTATCACAAAACTAGCATGTGGTAAAGCTGGGATTTGAACCAGCCAGACCATCAGAAAAAAATCACATGGTACTCTCCCTTCTTTTGAGAAAGGTTAACTGACCTCATCTATTAAGGCAGGAAAGTTAACTAACACGCTTTATGAAGATTTTTCTTTAAAAAATACGGATTGGGACAAAAGGGCCTTCTGAAAAACGCAATGAGGCAAGATATTCCATTCCTATACCAATTTTTAAAGATAGTTTTCAATTTAAGTAGTAAAAACACATGTTCACTATTAAAAATTTGGGCAATATAAAAATATAACAACAACAATCAAAATCATGTGTTTTCATTTAGCAGTTCTTACTATGGCCTAAATCAGTGTTTCTCAAAGTGACCAAGATTTCAGAATCACCTGGAGCACATCTTAATAATATGAACTTCTGGACTCCACTGAGACCCACAAGAGCAGAATCTCTGCAGGACTGACCTGAGAATACTGACATGCAGCCACACTTTGTAGCTTGCAGGCCTATAAACCGTAGAGCTCCTTTAGTAGAATCACACATTCTCCACAGTCCCACGTGCCACAGGACCCATGCCAATGCCCATTTGAATCCTTCATTAGGTGTGCATTTTGTTTCCAGGAGTCGAAAATGGAATTCAAGTTTTTCTAGTAGTGCACTGAATTAAACTAAGAATTTCGAAATTTAATGTTGAGTAAAAATTGCATTTTTAATCAATCTTATGGACAATAAAGTTTGAGTTTCACTGCCCCAGGCTTTGAAAGAGAGATCCAGAATTCTTGGACCCGGAATTTAAAACCACATTGTCTTTAGAGGTAGTGAAGAAAGGGAAACTGAGGGAATCAGACCCCACTTGAAAGCCAGATTTGGGTGAGGGAAAATGGATTACTCAATAGTATGTATCCTTGAACTTCAACAGCAACAGGTGTACCCAGGACCCAACAGCTTCAATGCAGCCCCCGAGGGTCCTCAGGCAGGTGTGTCTGTGGCTCTGAGCCTGGGTCAGAGTCCTGCATCTAGCTTGGCTTTTCCAGAAATAAATGGCTCCTCTTCATTCACACCAAGCCCATGTTCTAGCTACTAGTCAAACAAAGGATTTTCCAAATATGGACCCAAAAGACATGTGCACTTTGAAGGCCACAATGAAACTTAAATAGCTAAAACTTATTAAAAAGAAAGCCAACAATTGACGCCAAAAGCGTGAGCTTTCAAAGAGCAGAACAGCAAGACAAAAGCCAGAAAGAGGAACAAAAATATGCATTGTAGTAGGGGAGGGACGAGCAGGGAGGTGTAGATTTATATGGAAGAGTTGACATCATTGTTTCCCACTAATACTCAGCATGCAGGAAACAGATGGGAAAGAAGTGGTGGAAGGGGCTACTTATGGTAACAGGGCAGGCTCTCTGCTTACAATCCTGCCATTTGGAACCTAAATGTGCTATGAAAATCCGGGGATGGGAACTCCGTTACTAGAAGTTTTATTTAAGTCTTACTAAATGCTATCATCTTGGCAAGGTAAATGGAGCTCTACATATCAGACCCTGACTCGCTGCCAACGTGATAGGGCAGTTTGGGTCCAGAGGAGACAAAGCCATAGAAGGGCAATTCAATGTCATACAGACATAGTTTGAGTCCTGCTTCTCTGACTTCCTGACTGGGTTGTATTAGGCAAGTTACTTAACCTCTCTGAGTTGGTCTTAATTTATAAAATGGACAAAACAGAACCTTCTATACCTAGTGGGGAGTGGTCAGGGAGGCACATTTATGCCACACTGCTAGATGTAATCGAGAAACATAATTAGGGTGGCTAGTTAACATTGTTTTAAAGTTATATCTTTTAACAAGATCTCCCATTCTCTGGTCCCAGCTAGGACATAGACAAACCAACTGCCACTGTTGTCATAGTCCACTGTCCTGCTTTCTCTGAGAGTAGGTTGACTCTTCTGCCACTAAAGACAGCTTCTGTCACTCCTCTCCTGCTCTCCCACTTGCCATCCACAACCCAAAGCCTGGCCAGTATAAGTCACTCTCAACTATCTTTCCCACATTTTACGTGGCTTCTCCCTCAGGGTACAAGAGGGCGTGACCAATTACAAGTGTCATGGAAAACCATGTGGTTTCCTGTATGCACAAACCAGCCACCCCCTCTCCTATAACTCAGTCATTCCTCATGGTCAGATGATTTTTGTTTTATTGATTTTCCCCATTTACAAACAACCTACTCTATGTGATGGTTCTTTCACTCAGCCGCCTCACATGTTAACATTCCTGCTTGCACACCCTCTAGAGCCCTGCTCAGTTCACTCTTCTGTGTAAGTCTCTGAGTTGTTTTCTGTCTTACGACCCCCATTAGACCCAGAGCAACTTGAAAGCATCTCTGTCAACCCAATGGTGTCTAGCATATTAGAGGCTCATTAAATATATTTTCAGGAATTGAAAGCCCCAACAAGATGACTACTGTAAAAAAAAAAAAATGAAAAAAATCCCAGGAAAGAAATATGCATAATTAAACAAATTAACTCAGTTGCTTTACTCGAAGACTATAGATTTATGGTTTGCCAAAATCCAGATTTATATGTCAGACAATTTTCTGGTGTCTGTAGCAGTGAGAGCTGTTAAATGTTGCTTTAGGGGAGGGATGACATTCTCCCCTCTTTCTCCGGGGAAGACAGGAAGGGGGCCCCCCCAAGGCATTCTGGGCCAGCTTCAGGCCATGGGTGTGGTACCAGGGCTTGGTATGCATCAGCCAAGCTTGAACTAGAACAAAGAGTGCCTGAGACTCGATCCCAGAAACTCAGTTGGTTCTGGGGCCCCGCCAAGAATGTGGTTCATACCAAGGAGTAACTGGTGAGGCAGTAGGAAAAGGCAGTGTTTCTGGGCTCCCACACAAAGTCTGGGTCAGTTTCTATCTAGAGTAGCTATGAACCCTCATGCAAAACTGAAGCAATCTTGGATTCCTGATACTCCAGCACATCAGCAATGTCCCGGTCCTGAGCTTCCTAGAAGGGCGCTAACATTGGCTTCCTGAGGAGGAAGTGGGGTCAGTCAATCAACTGCTGTGTGTTGGCCACGGGGTTAGAAACTACCAAATCTGCTGAGCCACCCAAAGACACTTTACTTCATGGCGCTTGTCATTAATTTGCATACCAAAGCCAGTTAGAATAACAAGTAGAATGAAGATTAAATTAGGTGCCTCTCACTCTAAGGCAGTGGGTGATGGAAGGGAACTGAGGCTACAATGGGCGGGTAGGGGCTTAGGAGGAAATGGTAGGGTCTGAATGGACTTGAAGGCTAGTAGGTTAAAACAGGTGTGTGTGAATGCGTCTTGCAGAAGGTAGAGCTTGATGCAAATACTATTTGTTAGTATCGCTGTTAATGGCTAGAGTGATGGAGGAATGATACAAAGAGAAAAAAAGGTGTTTTTTCTTTTCTTTTTTTTTTAACAAAACTGTAACATAAATGCCTAATTATGAAATATGCTATTCTCGGAGATTATATTTGTGCTTAAAACCATGGCCTGGGGAATCGGGAAGACCTGGATTTAAATTCTACCCTTCCTGTCTCTGTAATCTTGGTGAGTGATTTAGCATCTTGGATCTCAGTTTTCTCCTTTGTAAAATGGGGATAAAAATGTCCAATTCTTACATATTTCTAAATTAATATTCAGTATGTATGAAGCAGCTGGCACGTGGGAAGCAATCAGTGCATGCAGTTACTCTAACTACTAACGCAAATAACAAGTGGCCCTGATTTGAGACTCGGTAATTATTTCTGGGTCCCTTCTCTCCTTCTTAAAGAGCTCTTCTTCCTCCTCCTTCCTTTAGCCCCTCAGTAACCTAATGTTCTCATTGTTTTTTTTTTTTCTTTTTATCAAAAGTTGCTCTTAAGCAAAAATCTAGAGCCAGTATCCATTCTGTTTCCTCCAGGATGTCTTTATTTTAAGCCTTAGCTTAAATTGTGTCCTGGGGTAGAGAGTAGAGGGACAGGGGTGCTCTCTGGATTCCTAAAGTGTCATCAGGCACAACTTGAAGCCAATCTTTGAGGGATGAACACCAAGACCAGTGAACTTTAAGTGTGGCATTTGTGCTGGAGCATAGAGAGAAATAGCACAGAAAACTGGATGAGCTAAGCACCCAGAGGTCAAAAGAAAATTAACTGGAAGGGTAGGGATAAGTGGGAAATCAGCTTAAATTGGCTTAAAATGAATTAAAAGTAATATAAAACAAAAAAAATCATAAAAGCAAGTAGTTCCATGCTCCTGGGCCTCCAGGTCAGTGTGAGAGATCCACATGGAGGGAAGTAGTGCCCTGAAGCCAGAGACCCAGGAGGGTGGGAGGACAGCGCAGCTTCATCAGTCTGTTCTGGAATGAGCCAGGTAGCCTCAACATGAATGGTCTGTCACTTCTTTGTTTAAGAAATAATTAGCCACAATATCTAGTGGAAATGGAGTTGAGGGCACTTCCTAGCTCCCGACTGAGTCTTAGACCTTTCAGTCTAGTCCCGGGTTCCCAGCCACTGCTGCACAGTTGCACACACAGCTACAAAATCCCAGGAAATGTTCTGAGTGAGGTGATTTTCAGGAACACAGGGTCCCCAGTAAGTGCTTCAAAACTATCTTGGTCAGTTAACTTCGGGAACTCTCCCCTCCTTCCCATTCCCCAAGAAAAGGTTTCCAGGCTAGCCCACAGATGCCTGATGGTTTAAGGGGAAAATAAAAAGAATACATTTAAAAAAACAAAACTACAGCTCTATCGCATTCAAGAACTTATCCATCACTTTCAGCACCATCTATAGGAAATTGTGTTCTTGGTTTTAATACGGGTCCCTTTGCTTTGGGACTTAATACTTATTTCTGGGTTCCTTCTCTCCTTCCAAGAGACCTCTTCTCCCTCTGCCTTCCTTTAGCCCCCCAGCAACCTAATTTCTCATCGTTGTTTTGTTTTTTTAATCGAAAGTTTCTTTTAAGTAAAAATCTAGAGCCAGTATCTATTCTCTGAATTGGGTGAGGCCAGACCTCGAGCTCCCTCCCCCTCCCCCAGCAGATGGTCCACTTGGCTCCAGGCAGTTCTGGGGCAACAGGGCATTGGGCTTCCTCAGCAGTCCCAACCCCACCAGGGATCCTGGGGCTAGAAGGCAACTAGGTGGCTGCCAGTGGTGATAGGGAGGGGTAGAGGAAGGGTGAGGATCTGCCTGTGGTCAAGGGGTACCTGACAGAGGTCTGGCAAGTGGGGAGGGGGAGGGGTATGGTTGGTGGAATTAGCAGTTTCTATTCTGTGTGGGCTGTTTGTCACATCCAGAGTTTACATAGTAAGTGACAGTTCAGCTTCAAATTCTCCAGTCAGTTTACTCCAGGTTTAAAGACTTAATTCTCTTTTGGTTCACTCTGGGAGCCCAGAATACAGGATGTCGCTCTGAATTCAAGCCCCTGGAATTGCTGTTCCGTCTTCACAAACTCCCCCTCCAGGACCTGGCTTCTCTTTAGTTCCCTCTTGGTCAGGAGTGGCTGGGTCTCTTTCTCTGATCTTTCTGAGGGTCCTTCAGTTTTAGGTTGAGAGGTTGCTCTTCACAACTATACAGCGATGGTCTACTCCCCACTGTCCCTGGAAAATGCCAGAACTGATCCTTTCATAAAGTGGGGTGACCAGCCCTCCACTCCCACTTGGTCACCATATCATTTACTGACCTCACTGGAACCTTGTTCATTCACTCATGGATGGTATGTGTTGATGCTTGGGCAAGCCCAGAGTGTCGCGATAACAGCTGCGTTACAGCTTACCACATGCACGCCCTCTCTTAAGTGCTTTGCCCATATTAACTCATTTGTTTTCATTTCAGTCCTCTTAACCCTGTTTCACAAATGAGGAAATTAGACCCAGAGGGGGTAAATAACTTGCTCTAAAGAATAAGCTATGCTGGATATATATAGAGAGGGTATCTATCTATTCTTTGAGGTTCCAGAACTCCTAATGGGAGCCTCTACCAGAGGCACCTGCCATCAAAAGGTCAGGGAAGATTTCCAGAAGCAGCTGAGGTCCAAAGGATAGTCAGCCAGGGAAGGTGTGATAACGATGTGCTAGGCAAGATTCTGGAAAGGAAATAACTAAGCCACAGAGAATGCCCTAGTCCTGGTTCTCCATTCAGTGTTAACTCTTATCTTAAACAGAAAAATATTTACTTTCCTTGCTAAGACTTTGCTTCTGTTTATGTTTGGGTATCTCCTCTATTTCATTGTAGATAAAAGTTTTCACATTTTCTCCTTTAGTTAACCCTTCAGTTATGACAGCTAACTTCAAAGCTGAATTTTGAACCACTGGCTTCTGAAAGTTGTTCACATCCCTTAGGCTGTAAATTTCTGGAGTCTGGGGTGCATGTTTCACCTACACAGTGCCTTAATCTGTATTTGGTAAATAATTGAATCAACAAAGTGAGAGAACAGCTTAGCCTCAGAAATTTAAAAGAGCTACATCTCAGAGTTCCCATTGCTTTATCCTTGTTCTATGAAATGCTAGGGCTATCTTAACTCCCAATTTTAAAAGTGGATTTCATAATGGGCATTTATTTATTTGTTATGAACCTTTTGTGATCCTTCAAATCATATACACATACATATATACCTATGCATATATGTATATGTACACATACATATATATACACATATATATAATTTTATTTTTTACCTGTAAGACAAAATCTTCAGGGATAAAGAGACTTAGAGTTCTTACAAACATTCAGAGCATCATTCTGAATGGTCGAGGCTGCTTAACCAGGCCTGCACGCAGTGGTTCTCATCTCTGCCCACATAGCAAAACCAGCTAGAAAGCTTATAAAATATATCCATGCCTGGGCACCAAGAAATTCTGATTTAATTGGTCTGAAAGGGATCCTGGGCATAATTTTTTTTTCTAAAACTCCGCAGGCAATCCAAACGTGCCACATCTTGGAGAGCCACTGGGCCAGAGCAAACATGACTTTTACTGGGGACTGAGAAAAATGACAAAGATTATTCAGAGGGGTGAGAAAGCCTTCAACCTTTAAAGTGGGGCCTGCACAGAGAAAGAATGTAGCTTTCCCAATGACATTCTCTTACTTGTCCTTGACTCCTGGTCCCGGCATCTCCGAGCACTGTGGGAAGACTCAGAGGGGAGAGGTAGGAAATGCCCATGGCACATTCTGGCCTCGCGGGCCCTCACCCAACAACCTCCCAACTGCAGGCGACAAAATGATGTGGTTTTCGTTACATAGCTGCAAGCAAGGGCCTTCATAGTCAGTGGTCAAAAGGAAGAAAAAGAAAACTACTATTTTCAGCATCAGCAGTGAGGAAGGGATGATCCTCTCCCTCTATTCCAGGCAGGAAGAGAAAGTTATCTGGCTCCCAGGGGAGAGCTGGGGCTGGGGGCCACTGTGCTGGAGGGGAAATGAAAGAACTCCAGCCAAAAAACAACTTCATGCCATTCATGGGTATTCTTACCAGCCCAGGGAAAAGTGGTCAAAGAAGCAAAAGAAGAAATTGGTTCTTTATACCAGCCCTCTGTGCAGCTGAGGATGAGCTCTGAACTTTGCATGTATGTGGATGCCCCCAGAAGCTGTATAGGTGTGTGTGTGTGTGTGTGTGTGTGTGTATGTGTGTGTATGTGTGTGTATGTGTGTTTTCTAAGCAAAAGGATTTCTGTTTTTATCAACTTCGTAAAGATTAAAGATGACAACTGGCCCTGAACATGTCTGCTTTAAACTGAATAGCTATTTGTCACCTGCATGCCCTGCCCTATCAGATTTGCCCAACTAGAGGAAGAGGGCTGGGCCATAGCGAGTAACAGAATGACGTTGGTCTTCTGCGCTCAGAATCAGGGATGTTGCTTCACCACATTCAGATTGTCAGCAGCTTATTCCTCCACTCTAGCTCTGGACTTTTCCTCCTTTCCAAACACAGGATTCTCTTGACTTCCCTAAATCTGTTCTTCCTTTCTGCCCTGTGCTCCCAGACCGGAATCCATTTTCTTTCTTAATTCAAGTCCATTACCACTAGCCCAGACCTCCTAATTTCAGTAACCATGGCGTGAGTGTTACGAGGTCTTCCCCAGGCTTCTGGATCTGGGTTGCCCTGCTGATCATCACCTGCAGGGTTCTGGGCTGCGCTTCCTACGTGGCTGACAAAGGGGCAGGCTAGCTTCTGCCCCCTCGGAGTAGCGTCCTGTCCTTGTCTATTAACCAGTGCATCTTTTAAGAGGTCCACAAGGAGGACATATTATTTTAGAGAAAACCATTAGCACTGACTTTGTGTATTGATATTACACTAAAACAAAAATGAGAGACAACTACCTAGCTATCTTTAAATGTGGGAGGAAAGAAATCCTAATTACTCTCACTTACATAAGCTGCTGAATAAATGTGCCTAATTTCCCATGGCACAGTAATAGGGCATGGATCATTAAGTGGGTCAGTTTCCGTTTATTTCAAAACTGAACACTATTCAGGTTTGTCAGTTTTAAAAGTTTGCTGATTCTGTGCAGGGCTGTCTGCTTTCACTTTGCGGGGGAGGGGGTATTAGAGGAGCTTGTTAACCTAGACAGGAAAGTCAGGGAGGGAAGAGGGGCCCTATAGGCCAGGGCCTCTGCATCCTTCATGATCAACAGTGTGACCTTAAGCCAGTCAGTTTACCCCTCTGGGCTTCCTCTCTTCTTCCACAGGGTAGGGAGCACTGGATACTGGTTTTCAATTTGTTTTGCTTGAAGCCGCAACCCTTCTTTTTTTCCCAAAGGAAACATATGGGAGAAGGGTGGAATGGGTAAAGGTGTCAACTCTTTGGTGACTTGGAATAGTGATCATGATGTAGTGCACACAGAAGCTGAGTTTCAATGCTGTACACCCGAATCTTATAGTAAAGTTATAAACCAGTGTTACCGCAATAAATATGTATATAAAAACATATTTGGAAGGCCAAACTATAAACGTTGTGAAAGAAGAGCTGCCCAAGACTGCCTTTTAGGTTGTCTTTACTGAACCCTGGGATTCTTGACTCATCCTATGATCTATGACATTGTAAGAATGAGGCAGGGCTGGCAAGTGCCCCCATGCACTGTCATAGCTTGGGAGGGAGAGCCCAGAATGACACACACGTGGTGGAAAGTGGCGGCCAGGAGCATTCCTAGTGAACCTGAATGTTCACTAACCTGAAGTCCCTGCAGAAACAGGTGGAGGGAAACATTTCATTCTGAACTTCTGAAGCATACTTGGAGTTCTTGCACATTCAGAAAAATTCATTTCAATTGATCTTTATTTCAAATCTACCTCTCCACATTGCTAGACAGGATTAAATGAATTGACTGAGTTATGCCACAATTTTGAAAGAAGCAGTTTTGAAATCTGTGGTCCCCCAGGTTCTGAAATAACAAGCCATTTGTCCCTAATGATACAGCAGACTCTGAACTCTAGAACACTGCAGGAATATCACACACTGCAAATTACTAGGCGCTGCTGAGTCTTTAAGAAAAAAAAAAATGGAATTGAAACAAAAGCACTGTACTGTTTTTTGAGATGCACATTTGATATTAGCTAATCAAATAGTTTTTGAGATTATTTCCTGGAGGCAGAATTATTCTCCACAGTTAAACAGCCTTTCAGCTTCCCCCTTTGTCATATAGATCCATGTATAAACACCCGGCCCATATAGTGGACTATTTTCTCTCTCACTGAAGTTTCTAAAGACAAGGCCTTTTTGTCAGGGTAAGTGCAGGGCCAGTCACCCTTACAAAAGGAGTCATTTAATGCTCAATTTCCTCAACTTTCCTATGATTAAAAACTTTTAGCCTCAAACCCAGTTATAGTGTTCTAAATTGTTTTCTTTCCCCTTCCCCCAGCAAATGTTTAAATTGTGTCTACTCCCCAGGAGTCACCCCCCCCCATCCCCTTTTTTTCCCCCAATCTGACCTTGAAAACAGAGCCTAGGCTCCTTTTCTTTTACATACCCTAAACTATTTAAAAATCGGGACCCTCTGACCTTTTTACAACACTCTTCTTGTCTGACAGCCAAATGCTAATCTGAAAGCCAAGAGGAGGTAAAGGGTCTGGGGGGTTGGGATGGGGAGGGAGGGAGGTACTATATATTTGGCATCTGTTCAGAAATTCAGAAAATGTTTGTGCAACCACTCCCCCAGCCAGGATCCACCGCACCCCTTGCCTTCCAGCACATTTATAAAAAAAGATGTGAGCAGATGAAATTGGAGAGCCCGGAGGGACACCTAAGGCGGTCACAATTATGTACCCAGGAAAGCCCTGCTCACCCTCCCACAAGTCCAGCCAATAGCCAATATCCAAAACTCAGGATCCCTCCCCACCAACAGCCAAAGTTTAGGATCCCGACCTCCCGAGTTCCCACCCCCACCCTCAGAGGTAGCCGCTTAAACTTGTGGCAGCGCCGCCCATTAACGGCTTGTGCGACCAACGCGAAGGGCTGACACACGTCGAGGTGGCAGCGCTGTGCACCTTAGGAATCATGCGTGTGCTTTTATAAAAAGTATAGTGCGCTCACAGGCCTGGAGTACATTAACTTGTGAACTGAATCTAACACACCCAAGAGAATCCATCTCTCAAACAAAAAGAAAGGGGGTTGGGGGGTGGGGGAAGAGATGAAGGCACATTACCATCCTGTCCGGAGCTTTCCAGATATTCGGTCAGGTCACATCCAAAGGCACTGGCGGCTCCCTTTCGTTTCAGCTTCTGCTTGGCACCCTTGTTCTTCATGAGTTAGTCCCAAAGAGGTCGCCCCTCTGTCTCCCCCTCCCCTCTGCTTGGCACCGCGCCGAAGATGGTCTCCCGGGTTAGCTCACTGGCTGCAGCGCAGCTCTGGGGGGCCGCATGGGCGTCCAGAAGAACTTGGGCCCGGGGCAGTGCGCATGGACCCCGCGGGGCGCTGAGCCCGACGCGGGCGCGGAGCCTGAAATCCACGGCGCGCTTCTCCAGGGCCGCGGTGCCGGAGGCCGTGCAGAGCTGGCAGCTGCGGGCGGCTCGCTGGGGAGTGTCACTTCCTCACTTGGAGTCCCAGGGACTTTCACAGGCTCCTGCGGCGTCTTTGGGTGTTTTCCTCTGCTTCACTGGGCGGGAGAGCTCTCCTTTCTGCTTTTCCAGATGCGCCGGAGGGGACGAGAGCGCAGGGAACCCCGCAGCAGCGAGGGGCGAGGGGACAGCCCAGGGGGTTGATGTGGGTCGGTCCCTGCGCCCTCTGTCTTGCCTTCAGACGGCTTTGGTAAAGCGAAAAACAAGCATCCTGTCTCTCCCGCCCGCCCTCACGCCTTCCTTTTTTTCCTGTCTTACAAATCCTAGGATCATCCAGCTCAGGAAATGCTGGAAGGAAGTTAGCTAGGGAGGGGGGCGGAGGGTGGAAATTTTTGGCAGCTCTGTGCTTGTGTGTGTATGGAGCCGGAGGAAGTAGGTGGGTGGGTTGAGGAGTACGGGGTGGGGGAGAGAAGGCGCTCTTGGGAGAGTTGTTCTGAGACTCTGGAGATAACTGGGCAGCTCAGGAGGAAATCGCGGCTCTTGGTGGGGGGGGGGGAAGGGGGGTCCAGAGTCCCTGCCGCCGGCTTCCTGCTCCTCCGACGGCTCTTTGAAGAAGCTGGAGGAGGCCCACTGCTTTTGGGATAGAAGGTGCTAGGTGGGACTGAAAAAAAAAGTTCTGCCTTGTTTTTATCCTCATTGTCATCGCGTCTCTTTGACACTTTCTATTTCGGTGCCTGTCTTGTGCTACACAAACACTTAAAGAGTTGTGACAGGAAACAAAGACAGGGATTCCAACAGAGAAATCTGACCGGGAGCAGTTTTACTCCTGCCACTGCCCACCTTCTCTCGAGGCGGGGGGTGGGGGGGGGGTGGGGGGGGTGGCGCCCAGGTACCCCCAACCGAGATAGAGACAGCCTCTTTGAAATCAATGCCCAGGAAATCGGATTTCTGGTTACAGATTCTAGTACACACAGGCAAACTTCACTATCGCGAAGTTTGCCAAATGGAAATAATTGGGGGGAGTGGGGGAGAGTCCACCAATTGAAATGACCTGATATTCTCCTGTAGCATACATAGTGTGGCGAAAGGAGTCTCCCAGAATGTTCATAACTTGCTTCAGTTTTCAAGAGAGCATGTTTTTTCTTCAGTTAGATTCGAAATTCCTTGACTTTTGTACTCAGCACACAATAAGCACGCAAATTCTTGTGATTTAACCATTTGAGGATTAGATTATACTTCCTGTATAAATTCAAATCCATATGTAGGCTTGAAGAATAAGGGCATTCCTACGGCTCAGAATTGCTGGCAAAAACTTTATGTATAGTATTTTAATTACTGAATCCCTTTATCATCACTTATCATCCTGTGCATTACTGTGATTTATGAACCTTCACCTTGACCTTCTTTGTCAGAGGTCACAACTGATGGCCTGCCTCTTGAGTCTGGTCCACAGATGTGTTGGTTTGGCACAGGTCATGCTTTAAATTATTTAAAAAATTAATTTCCAACATTAAAGTGTTAAGAGATTTCTCATAAGAGTTCTGGATTTCTGGCTTCTCTTGAAAAATGGAAGCTCTAGTAACACTGAAAGTGCCTTTCCACATGGGAAGGGCTGCTGGTGCCAAGTTGTGGCAGTCCCCTTGGAGGCACCCCCTGGAAAAGACATGAGGCCTCCAGCTTCACAGTCCACGGCCTGCCTTCCCTCCTTTGCACCTGACTGGCCTCCAAAGCCACTGGAGTTTGTGGCGCATGCTCTGTGTGTGGTGTCTCCTCCCCTTCCATTTTCGGTCTGTCTCTCAGTGACACCAGCATTGCCCCAGTCATCTTGGCGAGACATCCTCAAGTAACCACTGACTCATTTCTCTCCTTCCTCCCACACCTCCAAGCTAGTCCCTCCCAGCCTGATGAGTCCTTCAAATGCCTCATTCCAGGGTTTCTTTCTTTTCAAGCCCCTCCAGTGAGGATCGTTCACTCAGTTCTTAGATTTAACACCTAACAGGTTTGCTGAGTCCACTCTTCTTTTCACTTCTTCTATTCTATGTGCTGCAGCCCTGATGAAACTCTGTGAAGCCCTGCTGTTGTTGTGGACTTGCTTGCTCAAAACTCCTCAATGACTCCTTCCCTACTGCCAGGATAGCAATTTCTAAGTTACTTGGCGAATGCTCAGTGGGGTATTTGGTATACTGGCTGGCTCTATTTGTACAGAAGGATCTCCATGCGAGACTATAATTATTACTGTTAACTTTAAGAGTTTACTTTGGCAACCGCATTCATATTTGTCATTTCATCTGACTTACAGTGAATTTCATCACTTTGTCAACAAAGGAGAGAGACTGAAGGGGCACTTTTTTCTGGGGTTTAAGCTCTCAGGGCACAAATTATGTATAAATTGTCAACCTGTGCATTATCTTATAGATCCTTAAAAATACTCTTTTTAATTTTTCATTTTGACTAATGACAGCTTATTAAAAAATTGCAAAAAATAGTCAAAGTTATACCCTTCTCCTAGCTTTTCCAAATTTTGATATCTTATGTAACCAGAGTATTATAGTAACCAAAAGCTAGGAAATTTATATTGATACAATATTAAGTAATCAATAGGCCTAACTCAAATATGAGCTAATACTTGATCACATAAAATTTTTATTAAATATGGTCTTCCTTACAATAAAGCCCACTGGATAACTGTGAAAAAATAATTTACATGTTATTCTCAAAACACTTAACAATATAGCATTAGCTATGTACCAGATCCCTTAACCACCATTAAACCCAGGGGCGAACTGGGCCACGTGGGTGAATCAGTAAAACTGTTGACACAGCCCTCAGATTCTTCTGTGCTTTACTGAGGATCCCCCAGAGTCTCAACAATTGCAGAAATTTCAACCTAGAATAGCCTGAGATCTTCTGGTCCCTGCTTCATGATAATTTTGTTCAAGTTTGTTTAGGATTCAGGATCAAGGTAATACCGAGCACCTAACTGGCATTCACTATGCCTGGATAAGCTGAACTGACCTCATTTGAAATCTGTATGTGGTAGTTCTTTGTCTCTATTTGATAATTCTCAATTATTGACACCTGACGGTGGGAAGCACTCAGTTTATCAGGCCAGATAATGCAGATTCACGGTGACAGCCTCACTCAGGCTAGAAAACCATCCTCTTCCCCAACGCTCCCTGTCCCTTCTTGCTGCTCAGCATCCCCTGTGATAGGTGCTGAATTTAAACCTGGCCTTTGTTCTGGATACTTCTTTTATATTTCTTTTTCTCTTTCTCTGCTTATCTCTTTCCCTTTCCATTCTTCTCTTTCTCCTTGCTTACTCTAAGAGGACTACCTTTTTCTGGAAGGTACCTTTTTCTTTTGTAGAAGAAAATCAGATTTGGGTCCCAGATTTCTGAGGAAACTAGGTTTTATGGAGCTAGTGCAGGAATGTTATCAGGAAGACTAATGGTGATGTCATAAATTACCCCTTTAACAGATTGTCAATGTGCAATTTTTCCCAAAAAAAACCCTTTGCTTATATGGCACTACTATAGAAGAGTTCAGTTGTTGCCTATGATCTATCTTATCTGTGAATGGATGCCTATCAAATTATGCCATCTGCCTCTCTGACTCACCAAGATGTAGCAATCTTTCCTGCTGTAATTATGTAGAGACAGAAAAGAGAAAGGAGTATTGGGGGATATAAATGTCACCTGTGATCTAGGCTTCTTTTTTTACCCAGTTTATCTATAAAACTAGAGTTAGCAATCAGTAATTTTAGAGTTCTCCCTCCTCTCCTAGTGCCTGACTAATCAAATATTCTTATGTGATTTCTCCTGGTTACGTGTTCTGAATTCTATTGTCTGGGGTACTACTAGAGTGACGGCTTAAGCTTTTGCTGGGCACATGGCTCTCTTTCCTCTCTCTACCCCTCTCCCAGTTTAAAGATGCTACTGTTGTCACTACTTGTTGGGTATTATGGATTGATTTTGCCTCCCCCTCCATTTATATGTTGAAGTTCTGACCCCCAGTACCTCACAATATAACTATATTTGGAGATAAGGCCTTTAAAGAGGTGATTAAATGAAGATATCAGAATGAATTGTAACCTAATCTAACTGATGTCCTTGTATGAAGAGATTAGGACACAGGGAGACACTAAGGATCGCATATCATAGAGAAAGGAACATGTGAGGACATGCAAGAAAGTGGCCGCCTGCAAGGCAAAGAGAGAGGCCTCAGGAGAAACCAAATCTGCTGATATCTTGATCTTGGACTTTTAGCTTACAAAACTATAAGAAGAGAGCTAAAGGGCTTTCAGAAAGTTTTATCCCAAGCTCCAGTATTGGATTTCCCTGTCCTGTTTTCCCAGGTTTAAATTATGCCACATGGGCCTCCCTGGTGGCACAATGGGTTAAGCGCAGTGCTGTGGAGCTGTCAGCAGCTGCAGTGTGAGTTCAATGCCTGGCCAGGGAGATTCCCACATGGCACAGCAGACCTCTTCTGCCTCGCCCCATTGCTCCCCTCAGCAGTGTATTTCGGTCGATCTCCTTTTTCTGTCTCCCCACCCTGTCTCTGGTGAACCCTCTCACTTCCCCCACACCTCTGGCCTGCACCCCAGCTTGTATGCATAAATAAATAAATCTTTAAAAAAATTATGCCACAAATTGTTGCTTCTCAATGTCCAAATGAAGTTGAATCAACATACTTCATAGAGTTGGGGGGAGATCGATATTACTAATCTAATTGAACAGAATAGCATGGAGGAGAGTCACCTTGATTGGGGAAAAGTATGATGAACCAGAGTCAGTCTCCCAATCCTAGATACAGGGATGGCATTTAGCTTGCCAGTAGTATTCCTGAAATATATCATCTGACTTCCCGTTGCTCTACCACCTCTACTACCATAAAAGCCAGTTTTGTTTATAAGTGGGCTTCTAAGAGCAAGCAATTGTGGTGATAAGAATGGGGTTGGAGGGGTGCTTTAAATGACCCCACTCCCATATTAAAAGTTGTAGAACAGACATAGGCATAGTTATTATTAAATATAAATATATGATATGTCTTTGTGTGTGTGTGTGCACACACGCGCAAACATGCACTTTACTTCCTTCTCAGTCCCCAGAGTTACAAAACTGCATAACTCAGGGCACCAAAAAATATACAAATAAAGGTGTTGCTGGGAAACACTACTTTACAGACTCCCTTCCCAGCTAAGAATGTTACTCAGTTGTTTCATTCCACCATTAAGTAGGCATTTGGGGGTAGAAAGGGTCAAAGGTGAAGGGATTGTAAGAATGAAAAAGACTTGATTATAAGAAATGAAGTCTTTCTTTTTCTAATAAATTTGCATGCATTGGTGGCCCTACCTGTTATTTCAGAACCTCAGACTATTTAAGAAACTGGATGTGAAAGAAGAGCCCTTGATAATTCCAGTTGATAAAACTGAGGGTAAGCTTAAAAGCTAACTTTTGGAGAAATATAAGATATGCTTCTCTATATGTTAATAGCTACAAATAAGCTTTCAGAAGGAAATGTGCTTTGATGGCTAAAATGTAGAACTGAGTAGAAGTTGCGATGTTACGGTGAGAGTTTACATGAAGCATCTATACAGTGTTTGGAATCACTTGAGAAATAAATTTCTCCCCACCAATACTTCAGTTATATTCTGATTTCTTTGAAAACTGACAGCAGAAACAAGGCTACCAGCAGGGGAGAAGAGGTGAAGCCCAATGGGCCATCATGGAGGATTATTGTGTCTCTGGTGGTGGGAGTGGTTTGGTGACATACATTGATAGAGATGTGAACCTATATACCCCTAAAACATACAGTGTGTTGTAAACTAAGCTTACCTCAATAGACATAAAACAGCAATAACTCAAAAAGTGTGGAGATCATTTGTATTCTGCAGGATGTTATTAAAACTGTCATGACATTTGACCCATAATGCACAGTGTAGCACTAAATGAGTCTTCAGTTTTTCAGAAACCATGAACAAAGCGAGGCAGCACAAGACCCCCTTGTCCCACTCCACCCGGCGCACTGGACACTGCCAAGCAGCAGCGGGAACTTCCTTCCTAGAGTCTCTCAGAGAAGAGACTTCACAAGGCTGGAGGGAGAGCCAAGAGCCGAGGGTTGAATCACTATTATGCAGACATCTGAATCAGTGCAGGTCTGGCCTTAGCCTCTGAGGGTGAATTTGGATCTGTTTTGCTTGAAGCCTCTGACTAGAGACCCAGAAGGAAAGATGCTGGCGTGGTCCTTAAGCTTCAGGCCCTCTCTACTTACACCCCATGCCCGGCTGGGTCTGTCCTGAGCACCTAGCAGGTGATTCCCAGGTCCCCCTCAGCGAATGAGTTTGGGGTCTCTTCTCCTAGTCCCTACTCAGTATCTTTTTTCCCAAGCTGAACTGACACTTTGGGGAGAAAAATTCTTCATGAATAGGAGAGTCTTCAGGATAAGAGATGACTTGGACACTTGACTGATTTGATTCAATAACCTCCGTATTTTGTTTTGCTGCCTTTCATTCTGCCTCTCCGTCCTGTTTTACTCTGTTCTGCTCCCCTTGGAGCTGGTTGCCTTCTTTCTGGTTGGGAGAAGGACCACTAGAAGGAGCAGAGACAGTTTATGAGCTCCATCAGTCTGCCCCAGGGGTTCTGAACACTGGAGCAAGTGATTTTCTTAGGTGGGTGGGGATCTGTCCCCTCCCCGTTCATTGTGTTCCAGTGTTTCCTGTGCATTGCCTGTAACCCTTTACCAATCTGCCAGGCGCCTTTTAACACAAAAGGGAGGAGATGGGGGAAGGGAGTGCTGAGGAAAAACATCCCTATAAATAGCCCTCTTGAACAAAATTGTTTTCCCAATACCCAGT
Source organism: Scalopus aquaticus (assembly GCA_004024925.1). Lineage (NCBI taxonomy): Eukaryota > Metazoa > Chordata > Mammalia > Eulipotyphla > Talpidae > Scalopus > Scalopus aquaticus. Next base: position 154,529 of record PVIJ01000493.1, read on the forward strand.
TGTTGCTAGACTTCAAGGTAATCTACCTCAGCGCTCTCCTCCCCTTCCACTCCAGCGCCCCCTGTGTGCCTGGGTTCCCGCTCCAGCCTTTCTTCCAGTGGATTTGGTGTAACCAGCCCCAGGGGCCTCCCCAGCTCTTGGGCACTCTGGCTGTGGGCTCAGGCTAACCTGGGTGCCCCCCTGGCCTTGGTTGGTGCCCAATCACTAATGAGAATGATTTTCATTATCTTCTTACTGACAAATTCTCCTGTTTCCTCCATCATTATCCAGTTTTTTGAGGTTTTTTATTCTCCCATTTTTTTCAAACTGGCCCGTTTTGTATAAAACATTTATAAGATGTTAAGTTTATTTTATTTTCATTTATTTATTTATAATTTTCCCACTTCCAACTTGGCTTGAGATGAATTATTTTACATTTAAAGTTCTTAGAACTTAGGACATTTTTGAGAAACGGTGAAGTGGTCTCTTGTTAAATATAGTTTTCTAACACAGAAGAGATATTGTCTTCTGTGAGTTGTTTGTGACATAGTTCTGATTGTGGCTCACGTTTTTCTTACATCTCGTCAAGGTATCCCAGAACCTGCTTTTATTCTTATCTTGGGAATACAGAATACAGAAATCAGTTTGGGAACAGGAGTTATAAGTTACAGGTGTGTTACCCTCAGTATATGTAATTGTACCCCTAAAAATTGTGAATATTTGCAAATTGGGTAATATATTCCTGTTGGCTTTTGTTATACATTTTGGATATATGTTTTCAAGATTGTAGGGGCTGGGGGTTTTGGGAAAATGGTACCAGTTGTAATAAAATCACACTTGAAAAACTTCATCTATTTCAGGGAACATTTGGCTTTTTTCAATCTTCAATACAAAAGTTCTTCATACTGATTCTAAAAGAGCTAGTCAAATATACACAAATTTCATTTACTTGTGCACTTTTTCAAAATAAGACATGTGTATGTGCGTATCTCTATTATCTATTTCACATTCATTTTTAAGTTAGTGAAAAATCCACTCTGACTTCATGGGACCTGATATTTAAAAGCTTCAGGTTTCTGTTCTCATTCAATTTGGTATCTACCTAGAGATGTTTTAAAGCCTTTTGGATTAACATACATATGCCTGGATTTACCCTATCAAAGGACTCTCCCTAAAACTTCATGTTTGCCAGTCTTGACTTCAAGCTATCTGCCCCATTGCCAATCAATATGCCAAAGCATGTGTTCTGATTTTTCTTTGGAAAATAAGGCCAATATTATGAATGGAATGTATCTCCCCAAATGCCTATTTCCAAGTTCTAATCCCCAGTACTTCAGAATGTGACCTTTCTTAGAAGTAGGGAGTTGGGCTGTAATTAATGATGATGTATTCAAACTAGAGCAGGATGGCCCCTGAGCCAATATGACAGTGGCCTCATAAAAAGGAGAAATTTCAACACAGACATACACACAGGGACAAACCATGTGAAGACTGCTGCAGAGACTGGAGTGATACTTCTACCAGCCAAGGAATACCAAGGATTGCCAGGAAACCGCCAGAAGCGATGAAGGAAGCCTGGAACAGATTCTTCCTCAGAGATCTCAGAAGGAACCAACCATGCCAACCCTTTGATCATGGACTTCCACTCCCAGGACTGTAAAATAATAAATTTCTATTGTTTAAGCCACCTAGTTTGTGATACTTTGTCAGGGTACCCTTAGCAAACTATGCAGCCAGCATAGTTAAGGCACAGTATTAGCTCCTAATATTGTATTAGGCCATTTTGCTTGTGATCAGATTGGTAAGTCTACATAATTTCAGAAGTTTCTCTTGGTGGAGTCTCCAGAAAATGTCTGTATCTCCAGCTGGCTTGGACATTAAGCACTTTTATACCAAAAAAACAAAACAAAACAAAAAAATGTGCATTTCATCAAGGAACTCCAATGGAAGCCAAGGAAAATAGCTACAAAAATGATCAAAGATTCACCTGATTGTCAAAGATAATAGGATGGGATGTTGGGGGACCTCCTTCCCATGACCTTGAATGCTTTGAAAGACTTTCCTCTGGCACCAGAGTAGGGCAGTTTCAGCTAAGTCTGGTAGCGATGGAAGGCGATAAGGAGGGACAGATGGGAGGCAGCAAACAAGGGGGCAGCATTCCTCTGGGACTTCTCTCTCACTTTAATGAGAGGTGAAAATACATCCAGATTAATGAATGCTGAGCTTGTGGTTCAGGCCCCTTCCCCTCCATCCCTTCCCATAGCTCTGCAAGGAGTTTGGTGACAGAGTTCTCTCCCTTTTAGACCTCAGGGCCTGAAAGCTGGAATTTTTAAGTCTGTGAAGTCTGACCACAGTCAGTGAGTTAAATTACTATATGTCCTCTATATGCCAGACACTGGGTTTGGTGCTGAGTACATAATGTTGGACAGACAGGGCCTCCCTGGTGGTGCAAGGGTTAAGCACAGTACTGTGAAGCTATCCAGAGCCACTGCAGCATGAATTCAATACCGGGACAGGGAGATTCCCAACTGGCCCGGCAGACCTCTCCTGCCTTGCCCACTGCTCCTCTCAGCAGTGTACTTCAGTCCGTCTGCCTGTTCTGCTCCCCACTGTCTCTGGTGAATCCTCTCACCACCCCACACCTCTGTCCTACACCCCAACTTGTATGCATAAATAAATAAATCTTAAAAAAAAAATGTTGGACAGACAGCATCCCTGACCTGACAGAACGCTCGCTTTAGAGGCAAGGGTATCAGGCACAGTGAGATAGATGACAGGAAGGCAGCATTAATGTCAGAGGGCTCAATTGCCTGGCCAAGTCAGAGAGGGGGCAGTAAAGGAAGTGACACTGGTGGTGACAAAGGTTCACTAATTGCTCCTTGAGGTAATAGGGGGGAGGATTTTCAGGATGGCAAGGACAGCATTTCTAGAGACACAGGTGTGTGAAATCAGGACTTCTTTGGAGTTGGGAAGCTAGTCAGGGTGGCTGAGCACAGTGGAGATTGGGGGCTATCAGCTTGTGGAAGTGCACACCTGAGCCTGTAGAGTGGGGATCCACTGGAAGATTTTGAGTGGAGCAGTTTCAGCTAAGTCTGGTAGCGATGGAAGGTGTTAAGGAGGGGCAGATGGGAGGCAGCAAACAAGGGGGTAGGACACCAGCATTCCTCTGGGACTTCTGCCTTCTCACCTTAATGACAGGTGAAAATACATCCAGATTAATGAATGCTGAGCTTGTGGAGTTAAACCATTGGGGTCAAATCCTGGCCTTGTCACTTACTTTGGTCCCACAATTAGTTTTGAAGTCTACCTGTGAAATCAGATGGTCTAGTGAAGGAATTTAATTAATTTGCATCAGTATTACATTTTGCCTGGAAAATAAGTCATAATAGATTCTAGAAACTGTGGAGCCAGAAGACTCTATCCCTAGAGATTATCTATAAGATCATTACCACAGACTTCGTTTTCAAATCCTTAAACTGTGTGTAATATCTTGGCCTTGTAGGAATTTGACTTGAATTATTAAAATGCCTCAGCCTTCCAGACGGGGCATCCCAGGAATCATTAACATTTGAGATGTAGGTTTGCCATCTAGTGGGCATCTTGGAGTGTGTATGCATTTTATAGATATACTTCTCTCTCTCTCTCTCTCTCTCTCTCTCTCTCTCTCTCTCTCTCTCACACACACACACACACACACACACACACACACACACACACACACACAGAATTTCAGTCAATGGTTCATAATCTTTCTCCCCAACCCTCAACACTTAAAATTCAAGAGGTATTTCTGAAACATTGCTGTTTGTAAAAGCATTTATGTGTCAGGAGAATGAGAGTGTTTTATGATGCGTGTGCTTATACACAGGGGACAGGATCACTTCATCACAGAGAGTGGAGGGGTCTTTCAAACTACATATGCTCCTCCACATCTGGTTTTCTTGTTCCTGTTTGAGAATCACTGATGTCAAGAAAGGAAGTAGAAAGATTTATTACCACCATAAAGGCTCAGTGTCAGCTTCATAGTAGATATGCAGTAAACATGAGTTTTCTTCCTCTTCTCCCCTACTTTCTCCCATAAATGCTACTCCAACTTACAATTCAGCAGTAAAACATGCATTTGGTGTGTGAAGATTACTCTCTGTGAAGCAAATCTTTGACTCAGCAAATACAAAGATGGGTAAAACCTGGCTCATCTCTTCAAGATGCTTACATTGAGAAGTTTACAGCTTTGTAAAGAAATATGTCTCAAATTTGGGGGGCAGATTTTTTTTTTTGAAATGAAAATTTGGTTTTCTTTTTATATGTAACTTTACAATAAGGCTAGTGTTCTCAGGCTGAGAAGAAAGATCCTTCTGGTGAGGAACGAAATGAACATGAGGGGCAACCTGGTTTATATTTGAGATGTAGAAAAGTCTCAAAGGGCGGAGGCTTAGAAAAGACCAGAAAGGACAGAGAGGGGAGTGGAGAGTTGAGGAGAGTAGACTCAGTGTGGATGTTTTGTAGAAGTTTGTAGATAGGGAGGAGAGCCACTAGGAGCAGCTACCACATGGTGTGAAATATTGGGAGAAGGGCAGCAAAAGAAGATTTTAAGAGGTTTTGCTATGTATTATGAATGGAATCCCCCTTTGATGTTTTCATGGCAGTAAAGATTTAAATTGCCTTTCTGTTATTTTTGGATATGGGTTAGTGTTTCTTTGGAAAATAGCACAGTGCAGAGACAGGCTGTGAAGTGGCTTAGTTTTATCTGGAAAACATAAATGCTCAGACCATAAAACTTTAAAAATAGACATGTTATATTTTCCTCATGTGCTTTAAAACTAAAATCAAGCAAAACTAAAATGATAAGACTGTGTAAGAAATCCTATTATAAAAGTAATACATGCACTTGGTTTTAAAAAAATCAAAAGGTACAGATTGATATTAAGTAGAAAAGGAAAAAAAAATTCCTGCTTCATTTGTCAAACATCTCTCTCACCCACATGTCTTACCACCCTAAGGAAATCACCTTTAAGATTTGATATTTAATTTTTTTGGTGGTTAGCACTATAATTATGAACTCTACACTTACACTACTGTTTCTTGATGTGTCTGTAACAGGGTGGTCCCCAGGAAAACGGGTGTGTCCCAGGTTCCCTGTCCCACCCAAGGTAGGGTGGAACTGAGCAGGATATAAGAAGCTGGAGAAGAGAGACAAAGGACACACACAGACGAGACAGAACACACAGACAGAAGACAGGAGGAGACGGAAGAAGGATGGAAAGCCAGAAGAGGCCCAAGGAGCAGAGAGACTTGCAAAGAAGCTGCACTGGCCTGGACTGATTGAAAGAGATGTGGGTGAGAGACGTGTGGGGAAGTTAGCGATGGCTGTGTTGATTTTGGTTTTGATTTTGTTCTGTTCCTCTCAGAATCGTCCTACTGTTTCTGACCCTTTTGTATGGGTCCCTGCTGAAAGCTGTTCTAGACTTGTGGCAGGCTTTTGAGACTTGCTTTGGGCCAATCCCGTTTGGGTGGACTTTTACCCATGAAGAGTTGGATAACATTGGGTGCTTGACTTAGAAAATATATTCTTTGTCTTCTCTGTCTTTTCTAATTGTATTAAAGTCTGGTTTCCACTTAAGGGCCTGTATGTTTTGCATTGATGCGGCGGATGGCAGAACCTATTTAGAACAGGGCAGGTTTGGGGGTTTGGGAGTGCGCCTCTCCCTGCCCTGTAACATGTCTACTTCATTCAGCATGTTAACCCTGTCCTTTAAGTGATGAGCAATATAACGCATGAGACTACTTCTCCATTTCTTTCCTTTTTTTTTTTTGAAAAGATTTATCTATGTATGCATACAAGAGCTGGGGTGTAGGCCAGAGGTGGTGAGGGGGAGGGTAAAAGGATTCACCAGAGACAGAGTGGGGAGCAGAACAGGCGGATCCACTGAAATACACTGCTGAGGGCAAGCCAGGAGAGGTCTGCTGCGCCATGTGGTTCAGCTCCCTGGCTGGGCATGGAGTTGGTGCTGCAGTGGCTGGTAATAACTTGATAGCACTGAGACTCAACCCTTTACACCATCAGGGAGGCCCTCTTTCCTCCTCCATGTGCTTGTTAATGATATCATTTGCCATTCTTCTTTGGGTTATCATTATAAATTTAATTTCTATGCTTAAACTTTGAATTCTTATTCCATCAATGTAGGTAGTAACTCTTGATTCCTGATTAGTTTTATTGATCTTCCCAAAGAGCCAGCTTTTGCTTTATTTGATTCGCTCTCTTTTTCTTACTTCATTGATTTCTGCTTTGATCTTCATGTTCTCCTTTTTCAGCTTATTTTTAATTTGGTCTCCTTATTTTAATTTTGTAGGGTAAAGGCCAAAATCAATGCTTAAAGGACTTCTTCTTTTCTAATATAGATATGTAGCACTCACTTAAGTTCTATGTTAATAGCATCTACAAGTCTTGATATGTTTTCATTTTCATTCAGTTCAAAATTCTTTTCAATTTCTCTTGATTTCTTCTTTGATCTCTTGGTTATTTAGAAGGGTGTTGTTTAGTTTTGAAATATTTGGAGACTTTCCAAGAATTTTCATTTATTAGTTTTTAATTTAGTGTCTCTGTGACTAGAAGTCTCTTTGGACTCCAGAGTCTGTCTCCTCAATTTAGGGCATCTGCCAGGCTCTGTCTGATTCCACCCCTCACCCTGCCATAGTTTGGAAACTTTTTCAGGATAGAAAACTGGGGCAATTGTAGGACTCACCATGTTGGTTTCCATCTCTCAGAGATCACTTTCCTTTTTCGCCTGATACAGAGTACCTTGAAAACAGTTGTTTTATGTACTTTGTCTCTTTTCTTAAGAGCCTTCAGGTGGAGTGGTATATCTAATTTCCCATCTTTATCAGAAGGGGAAGTCTAGTCATTGCTTTTTCCTCTCTGAGAATGAATCCTTTCTCTTTTTTATTTTGACTTTTTTTTTTTAAAGAAATGTCAATATTTAGGAAAGTTTAAAAATTATTCAAGGAGCACCTGTATACGCTTTGTCTGTATTCATCCACCCTAACATTTGTGCTTGCCGTTTCTCATCCACACACATTTTAACTGAACTACTTGAAATAAATTACAGACATCATAACACTTAACCATTAAATAATTCTTAAGTATAAAGTCATTTGCCTTTATAAACCTAATACAATGATCAAATTTAAGATTGTTAGGCTGTTATCATATAGTATGTAGTTTGCTTTGATTATCTATTGCGAAGTAGCAAATGACATCAAAATTCAAAGGTTTGGAACGATAGTTTATCACTATAACATCACATGATTCTGTCATGAATTCAGGAATTCAGATATGGCACAGTGAGGAGGGCTCATCTCTGCTATAAGGAGTCTGAAGCCTCAGCTAGGGGTGACTCTGTCAGATTAAAGGAGACTGTATTAATCTACTAAGGTTGCCATAACAAAATACCACAAATTGTATGATTTATATAACAGAAATTTGTTTTCTCACAATCTGGAGGCTATAAATTCAAGGTGTCAACAGATATGGTTCCTTTACAGCCTTTCACCTTGGTTTAAAGGAGGCCACCTTCTCCTGAGGTCCTTACATGGTCATCCTTCTGTCTGTGTCGTCTGTGTCCTAATTTCCCCTTCTTTATAAAGAGACCAGTTATATTGGATTAGGGCCCATCACAACAATCCTAATCTAATATAATTACCTTTTAAGAGGCCCAGTTTCCAATTGCAGTCATTTCTGAGTTTCTGGGAATGATGCCTTCAACATATGGATGGGGGTGGGAAAATACAGTCCTGCACAAAGACTAGGTAAACTCTTTCATGTATGATCTTAAATTGGGAAAAAGTTATAGTATGCTCTCAATTACTGAGGCCATTGGAAATGAATAGGTACAATGCAGTGGATTAAAAAATAGCCTCAAATTCTTTGACCTCCTCTCACCAAGAAATGGAGATACATTTCCCCTACCCTTCTGTATGCACAGGCCTATAAGAGCTTTAACAAAATGGAGTGTTGTGGAAGAGGAAGTGGAATCTATCTTTGGAAGCTTGGACACAGACTCCGCATAGTGCCACTCCCACACTCTGCCATTTGTCACAGCAGCCACAGCCCTGCCAGGTTCAAAGGGAGGGAGGTATACACCCATTCTCAGTAAGAGGAAGGTCAAAGAATTCGAGGTTGTTTCTAAATGTACCACAAGGTACATATTCATTTCTAGTTGTGTCAATAATGTACTTCATGGCAATCTTTCAACCAGTGCCGGAACTGGGATGGTAATCCTCCTTGGTCTCCTTTAATACGAAACAGTTGCCCATTTTCCTTGTCTTTCTTGACACTGACACTTTTGAAGCGGGTTATTTTTGAAGAAAGTCCCTTAATTTGGGCTTGTCTGGTTTTTTTCCTCATGATTGAATTCCAAGTATGCATTCTTGGGAGGAAAACTATAACGATCATGTCATATACTCAGAGGATCGCCTTAGATGCGATGTCAATGTGTATACAGGTGAGATTAACTGAGTACTTGGTGAAGGTGTGTCTGCCAGATTTCTCCAATATAAAGGTACCTTTTCTCCTATGTAATTGGTAAACAATCTCTAGAGACTTTTTTTTTCTTTAAAAGGAAAAAAAACCAAAAACTTGTGTATTGTGTCAGGCACTTCCAATATCTGATATCCTCGAGGGGCTAAATCTGTTAGATATTATTCTTGCTGTGACTTATGTGTGGCCTCCTATAATTAGTGGTTTTTATTTTTAAAATTGCATTTTTGGGGGACTAAACTGAGACTGTCCTGCAGAATGAGTTTCTATGCTTTTGCTCAGACACAGGGCACGTGGCACCTATTTCGTGCTCTCCCGCCCTTTAGGTTTGCTGAGCGTTTGAGGCTGACGGCTCAGGTTTGCTGTCCTTGCTTCTGTCTCAGATCGCGGTGCCAGCACAGAACCTTCCACTAGCCTCAGCACAGCCCCAGATCTACCGCTTAGCGCTCCATGACCCCAGCACCCGTTCTTCCTATGGTTTGCCCCTTTTGGGGTAGCGTGGTTCTTGGAACTCTATTACTACCCCGTGGGTGGAGCGATCTACCTTGCCTGCTTAAGAAGATCCCTCCATGATTTTTCACTTAAATTTTTAACGTCAGTATGATTCTGTCTTGACTTTCTGTAATCATACCTTTGAAGAAAAGGAATTTCTCACAGTTTATTCGGCCAACATTTTCAATAGTCCGGCCCAATGAGGAAGCCAGGTAACTTGGTGCATTATGCGGTTGAGAAAGCTTAAAACCTGTCAGGGTGATGTAAGTTGATCGCCCTCCAAAGCCTCAGTTTTCTATTCGGTATAATGGGAAAGTTCGTATCTCCTTTACAAATCTTTGTGAGCATTTACGGGGATGCCATTTGGAAAGAGACCAGCACTTAGCGCAGAGTTGACACGCAGCTTTAAGATTCGCAAGGGCATGTTGTCCACGCGTCCTTTCCCTTCCCGGAGCTGCCTCCCTCGCCCGGGTGGGGTCGCTCTGGCCCGGGGCTGAGCGCCAGGACTGCGGAGAAACCGGCGGACCCGCCCCCAGGGCGGAGCCACAGAGGTAGCGGGGTGGGCGCGGGGCGGAGCCGGCACTTGGGGCCCTCCGGGAGGCAGGGGCGGTCCCGGCGACCACTTCTCGCCGCCTTCACTTTCTCCTGGCCCGGCTCGCCGCCGCCGCTCCTGGGGTGAGTACGCTCGGCCTTGCAGTGTCGACGCCCGCGACGTTCAATTCCGGGCTGGGGGCGGTGTTGAGCGGCGATCGGTACCGTGCGGTGGCGGACCGGGGTCTGCGCCTGGGCTGGGCCGGGGGCGCGTGGGGCCGACGCGGCCCGGCCTCGGTGGGGCGGTGCTGCCTGAACCCTAGCGGCAGGGCAGGCGGCCTGCGAAGGCAGTGCTGGCGGGAGAAACCGGCTCAGATGCCTGCGCCACCGCGACCTACCCGCTGCTGCCTATGGGGGAGCTCGGGGAGCCGCTGCCAGGAGGGGAGAGGTCCTGGGTTACCCCTGAGGCCTCGTGACACCCACCTACCCCAGTACCTTTCTCCCTGCCGGGCGCTGGGATGTGAAGAAATCCCGTCCTCCTTGGTGCCCGCTTTCCCCAAGGTTTCTACTAGGAAACTGATCACCTGATCCCATCCTGGGGGCTCGTCCTGTGGGGCCCGACAAGTTGTGAGAGTCACCTGGACTTGAAAGAACTTCTGGGACACCTGTCTTTAGCAGGCTTTTGGTTCAGCCAGTGTTTGTTGATCGGTATCTGTCGATGTTGAGTCTTCATTAGGGAAGGGTTAACTGGAGGTTTGAAAAAAATAGAGACGATGACGAGAATTGGGACTGAGAAAAGGCCTTTCGGTTGGTAGTTTTACAGAGATGTTAACAGCCAGTGGGCGTGAGCCGGGTTGCAAAGTGCGTGAGAGTGAGAGTAGGTGAGGGAGGCGGATGGTAAGGCGGCCCTGGCACAGGGAGACCTTTTCACCTCGTTGGGGCTATAAAGGAGGAGGAAGAAGATAGTGATTTGAGATTCTTCTGGGGATGAATATGATTCAGGGTCCAGGCTGAGAAATTGTGTTTAAAAAGAAGGGTGGAAGATATTGTAGGCAGGCCAGGCTGAGCAGGGTGTGTCTCTATGTGGAGGAGATAACGCTTTCGTGGACCACAGTTTTGTCTTTTTATCTTGTAGAACAGGGTTGACCTTTAAACCCCATGCATAGAGGGGTGACCCACCCATTGACCAGATTAAAGTTACCTTCTAAAGATAACGGAATTTTTGGATTAATACTTAATAATTTTTGGATTAGTAATTAACCTTGGGGAAAGGGCAATAAAACTTCTATTTTATATGGCGCTTGATACAGTAAGTCTTTGGAATCTATATTAAGTTGAGCTAAAGTGTGCTTTCCCAGAGATGCTTGTAAATGATTTGAGAACCAGCCATATCTCTGAATATTTTTTTATTCAAAGTGGGAACTTTCACAGCAAGTCAGTGTGGGTTTGTTTTTTTTTGTTTGTTTTTGTTTTTTTGCCATCAGTGAACAGTCATTTCTCAAACCTACCTGTATTCCTGTTGAAAATGTGGATTTCCTGGCTCCATCTTAGGCATTTGAAGTAAAAATCTCTGTGGTTGGAGCCTAGGGCTAGGAATTTCAAATAGAGAGCCTAGGATTCTCTGGTATTGAAATGACTGTCAACCTCTGAGTTTTTTCTTTGACATTAGGTTTGTTGGGTCCTACTTATTTATCTTTTAATGAAATATAGTTGACATATAAAATTATTTCATTTTCAGGTGTGATAACATAGTAATTCTATAGATGTATGTATTGCAAAATGATCACAATTAAGCCCAGTTAACATCCATCATGTTGGGGCCTACTGAGAAAAGATTTCCTTAAAGGTGACATGAAGGAATTGCTGCCAGACTTATGTAACTAGAAGTCAATTCGTTCTTCTTATGTCCTATTTTGTTAAAGTATTTCCTTTAACATACTTTAAAGGAAAACTATGTAGTTATTTTGTCAGGAAAAAAAAACATTTTCTGATCATAACAACTCTACATAGAAAAGGTAGAAATGATGGGGGAAACAAAATTTCCATAATTCTGTAATTAAGGGGTTTCTTTCTGGCTTTACATATACACATGACATGCACACACATCCATCTATGGCATGATTGGGGTTGTATTCCATTACATTTTTATTATTTGTTCTTTTTTCGACATAGTAATCATGAACACTTTCCCATGAAGTTAAGTTTTTTAAACACCATGTTAATGAGAGCACACTCCACCCAATGAAGGAACTATAATTAATTAAGTCAGCCCCATTAGTATTTTGCTTCTTTTCAATTTTTGGTTATTTTAGTAATTTTGGTTTGAATATCATGGTCTACCTCGCTCATTATTTACTTCGAATAAATAAATACATTTTGTAATAAATTTCTATGATGGCGTCAAAGGCTATCCAAATGCATTTTTAAAATCTCACTCTCACCTATCTTTTTACTATTTTTTCTCACCAGCAGGAAAATACGACCATTTCTGAAGGATCTTTTGCATCCCCGGTCCTTTCTCTTATTTCATTGGTTCTCAAAATTTAATGTGTATAAGAATCCCCTAGGGAACATGTTAAAAATTCATTTTTCTGAGTCGTAGGTCTCATTCTGACCCATTAGTTGTGAGGTAGGTAGAACCCAGGAATCTACAATTTTTTTTTAATTTTTTTTTTTTTTATTTATACATACAAGCTGGGGTGCAGGCCAGAGGCGCGGGGTGGCGAGAGGGTTCACCAGAGACAGAGCGGGTAGCAAAACAGGCAGATCAGAAATTCACTGCTGAGGGGAGCAGCGGGCAAGGCAGGAGAGGTCTGCCGCGCCATGCGGGATTCTCCCTGGCTGGGCATCGAACTAGCATCACCGCTGCCTACAGCTCCACAGCACAGCGCTTAACCGCTGCGCCACCGGGGAGGCCCCAGGAATCTACAATTTTAACACATTCTCTTTTGTATATGATAAAGGAAATCTTGGGACCCACTTTGAGAAATGCTTTTTAAATAGCAAAATAGAATTTGCCAAAACCATTTATTCATCTGGAAATAAGATTTGATCTCAGCCCTTTATGATTTGAAAGCTCTTGTTTTTTCCATTACCTTAAACCTTCTCAAGCCTTCTCAAGCCTTCTCACTGATGTGCCCCTAGCTACTGCAGAAAGGGAACTTTGCTGACCCCACTGCAGCCTTCTCAGGCACAGTGGTAAATGACACAGAAGCACACATGATCTCTCCACCAAATTCCCCCATCAGAAATTCTTATGAATTTGGTGATAATGCGTGATGTATACTACACAAAATAATTTCAGTCGTTTAGCTAATTAAATTTACTTTTTGTTTCCTGACTATTTCTTGACAATTGCTGTAAATTCGGTGTCCAGGACCATACCCAGCTCTTGTTCAGTACCGTGTTCCCTGGCGGGAGGAGTCAGCAGTCAAACAACAACTCCTTTCAGAGTCAGGACAGAGGAGCATGGCTTCTGATGCCCACTGGCAGAGGAGAAGATGGTGAGCATGGCTTCTGATGCCCACTGGCAGAGGAAAAGATGGTGGGCATGGCCAAGAGAAAGTGCCACTTCTTTTTCCTTTTTTAAAGATTTGTTTACTGCATTCAAGAACTGGGTTGTAGGCCAGAATTGCAGAGGGTGAGAGGATTCACCAGAGGCACAGTGGGGAGCAGAACCGGTGGATTTACTGAAATACACAAGGGGCGCAGCAGGCGAGACAGGAGAGGCCTGCACCATAGTGGGTTAACTCCCTGGCCAGGTATGGAACTTAGGGCGTGTGGGTGATAGTGCTGAGACTTAACGTCTGGGCAACCAGGAGGCCCGAGAAAGTACCATTTCCTAGAGATGAACCCTCTATACGTAAAAGGGAGCACTGGGGTGAGCCTTGCTCAATTTTTAAACTCTTCCTCAAATGGAATTTTTACCCCCATTTAACTTTTTCCCTTTATTAGTCTTTATCCTCCCACACCCACCCACCCCACCTGTCTCATCCTTTTTAGTAAGTAGCCTGGGATTATGGTGTGTCCTTTTATATTTCAACTAGAATGTCCTAGAAAGTCACTCATTAGTCATCAATTTGAGCACCTGCTATGTAACAGGTCAGTTTGAGGGACCGAAACCAGTGATTCTCTTCAAGAATTAAGTTAATTTGCTGCATATGTTAACTTAGCCTATATTCAGTTTCTGATTTTTATTTTTTACTTATGCATACAGGATCTTTTGTAGGCCAGAGGTGCAGGGAGGTGTGTGTGCATGCGTGTGAGAGAGAAAGGATTCACCAGAGACAGAGTGGGGAGCAGAACAGGCAAATCTACTGAATACACTGCAGAGGGGAGCAGTGGGTGAGACAGGAGAGGTCTGCTTCACCATATTGATTAGCTCCCTGTTCGAGGCTTGAACTCATGCCACAGTGGCCAGTGATAGCTTGATAGTGCTGAGACTTTAACCCCTGTGCCACCAGGGAGGCCCAATTTCTGATATTTAAACAAAGTTTTTATTTTTAATTTAGACTTAGAGAAAAGTTGCAAAAATGGCATAGAGAAGTTACTCACCTTCCCCTGATATTAACCCCTTCCATAACCATGATTCAGTTATCAATACTATTACCGGAACTGCAGACCTTATTTGAATTTCATCAGTTTTCCTGCTAATGTCCTTTTTTTTTGGGCCCATATTCTATCTAGAATCCTACGTTGCATTTAGTTTCTTCTTAGTCTTCTCCAGTCTGAGTCTGGTCTCCAGTTTTCCTTGTCCTTCATAATTTTGACTCTTTTGAAGATTACCCATTAGTTATTTCGTGGAATGAATTGGATGTTTTTCTCATGCTTGTAATGGCATTATGCATCTTTGGCAGGAACATTGCAGAGCTGATGTTGTGTTCTCAAAAGCAAGGCTCTTTCACCAGGATATTAACTTCAATCACTCGGTTAAGGTAATAACTGCTCCATTTCTCCAGTGTGAAGTTACTGTTTTCCTTTCATATAGCTAATCATTTTCTTGGGGAAATACATTGAGACTATACAAACTCAGTTTATCCTCCAGTTGTTACCCATTGGTTTTAGCCCCTATTGGTGGGTCTTTTTTGCCATGACTATTACAGTGGTGTTTGCCTAATGGTGATTTTTTTTTTTTTGTCATTTCCTGCTTCCTTATTAATTTGGAGTTTATTGTAAGAAAGAGCTATCCTTTCTTTCCTGTGCATTTATTTGAGCATTTACATCAAAGTGGACTCATGGATATTGATTTTATCCTATGGTTTAAAGTATAATGCTATCATTTTCTTGTTCAAATGCTTCCAATTTGACCATTAGGAGTTCAGGCTTAAGTCTTAAGTTTAAGTGACTAGCACATATAAATAGCTGCCGTCATTTCTAGGCAGTCTTTGCCCCTGCCCAGTGAACTGTTTATTTAGGTCTGGGCAGTGATCACTCAGAAGCCACATGAAGGTGCTGTAAGTGGTAGAGTGAATGGCAGAGGTAGAAGAGAATAGGAAAATATATATATGCAAATAGTCATTTCTTAGGAACTCTGCAGGAGAAAAAGGAGTAGCAAAATATTAGTCTTTAATCAGGTTGTAGCGGCAAGAAGACAACAGGAGCACAGGTTCACTATGGAACTGCGCAGACAGGTCTAAAGGAAAGGAGGAGTTCTGGAGCCCTCAGTGGCTTTTTAAGCTTTTAATGGTTTCTTGTAGAGAGGCAACCAGTACAGGCCAGGCAATGGGGCCGGGGGGCCGGGAGGCTGGCAGGTCTCCCAGCCTGCAGCAAATCTTCACCTTCTCGGGGCTCTCTGGCCGTGTCTCATGGTCTCCGCTGCACCTAAAACAGTCCTCTGCTCCACGCTCTGTTCTCTGCTGCTGCCACTGCTGCTGTTTCTCTGCTTATAAGTCCTGTCTCTGGCCCAGGAGTGCCCACTCACGCATGCCCACACCCTACTCCAGGTGCCCGCCATCAGGCATGTGTGTAGGCCTGCAGAGGTCCATCATTTGGGGGAGGGCGGAAAAACCTGACAACTTTCTTGCTTACTCTACATAGGTGTTGCCCCAAGGGAGGCTCAGGGGAGTAGAAACACCTTCCTGGGGACCGTCTTGCCCCTCTGAGCTGCCCTGTGTTTTGCAGGATTACCAGATGGGTTTAGAAGCATTGGAATGCTGATTTTAGTACTCTGAGCTGCTGAATAAAGACAGTACATTTGCTCCCTGTGCCTAAGTGCTTGGTAAATATTTGTGGAGTGACACCTGGTGTCTTCTCCACTCCCCCCATTATATCCCCCCCAAAATGTGATTTATCTTGTTATAACTTCCATGCTAGTTTTGATACCAGGCAAATGGGGCTTCAAGGTTGGACAAAGGCAGTGCCCAAATTGCTTACCGGTCACTATCTTGGTTCTGCACCTGCGCGCACAATTGCAAGACTACTCAGGCTTAGGGAACAATAACAATGGTATTTATTTAACAAACAGGGAAAAGCAAAGAATTACTGAAGTCAACATATGGCCGTTTATCTTACTTAAAGCAATGTCCAGTCCTTTAAGTCCCAGAAAAGTAACAAAGGTGGCGTCTTCCCGCCACTGCTGATGTGGAGCTCCTCTTCCAAACAATAGGCCACGTTTCCACAATGGCGTCTTCCTTTTTTGGTGCCCAACGTGGGGCACCAAATCTGTTACAGGGCAGGGAGAGGGGCACCCCCAGAACCCCCAAACCCGCCCATTCTAAATAGGTTCTGCCATCCGCCGCATCAGGACAAAACACATAAGACCTTAAGTGGAAAAAAAAACTTTAATACAATTAGTATGATAATACAGAAAAGACAAAGAATATAGTTTCTAAACTAAACACCCAAAGTTACCCATCACCTCGTGGGTAAAAGTCCACCCAAATGGGATTGGCCCAAAGCAAGGCCCGAAAGCCTACCACAAGTCTAAAGCACCTTTCGACAGGGACCCATAGAAAAGGGTCAGAAACAGTCAGACAATTCTGGGAGTTGCTATAGTCAACCTCCCCACGGGTCTCTCACTCACATCTGTTTCAAACAGTCCAGGCCAGTACAGCTTCCTCACATGTCTCTCTGCTCCTTGTTCTTCTGGCCTCCATCCTGCTCCCTTTCTTCCTTTCTCTCCTCTCTGTCTTCTTATCTCTCCTACTCAGCTTCACCCTCCCTTGGGTGGGGCAGGGAACCTGGGATATTCCCCTTTCCTGAGGACCACCCTCTTACAGTTTTTTTTTATCATTATGGAAAATTTCAAACATGCATGAAAGTACAGAGAAAAAGAAAAACAACCTTCAGTTACCTGTTACCTAAGGTTAATACTTTTCAGTATTTTACCAATCTTTTTTCATCCTTCTTCCATTTTGAGTGGTGGAGCTAGCATATTTGTTTGTTTTTTTAGTTTTATGTATATTATATTATATCACATCACATCACTGTTCATTTTTGTGCAATGCATGTTTGTATGCGTTCTCTTTTCAGGTGTAGTCCATGTAAAATTCCTGCTACCAATTCGCCTGAACCATCACCATAGTCCCTTTGTGCTCTTCTCGCCCCTGTTTTGATTCCCTCTCTCCCTTGCATAATGTCTCTGATTTATATTTGCTTGCTGATTTTGTTGGTTTTTTAAATAATTTATTATTATTGTTTTTTTCCCCCTAATCCTTTATTTGGTTCTTCTGTAGTCCTCCTGTAAGTGAAACCATCGGATATTTTTCTTGTTCCTGCTGGCTTATTTCACCTAGCATAATTCCTTCTGGCTCCATCTATGTTGCTGTGAATGGCATGAGTTTATCTTTTCTGGTTGCTGAATAGTATATATGTGTTTATGTACCACATCTTGATCCAGTCATCTATTTTTGGGCATTTTGTTTGTTTCCATATTTTACCTATTGTAAGTAGTGCTGCAATACAAATAGGGGTGCAAGTATACTTTTGATTTAATGTCCTTTGGGTAGATCCTTAGGAGTGGAATTGCTGGGTCATATGGAAGCTCCATTTTTAGTAGTTTGATGAACCTCCACGCAGCTTTCCATAGTGGTTGGACCAGTTTGCATTCCCACCAGCAGTATAGGAGAGTTCCTTTTTCTGCACATCCTCACCAGCATTTATTGTTGCCTTTTTTTTAATACGTGCCATTCTCACTGGTATAATAAGGTGGTATCTCATTGTGGTTTTGATTTGCATTTCCCTGATAATAAGGGAACATATTTTCATATGTCTGTTGGCCATTTGCATTTCTTTGGAGAAGTGTCTGTCTCCCCATTTTTTGACTGGATTGTTTACTTTGTTTTTGTTGCATGCTGGAATTCTTTGTAGATCTTTGTGATCAGTCCCTTATTGTATTGTGTGCAAAATTTTTCTCCCTATCAGTAGGGTGTCTCTTTGTTTTGGTTAATATCTCTTTTGCTGTGCAGAAGCTTTTTAGTTTGATGTAGTCCCAGCTGTTTATCTTCTCCTTCACTTTCTTTGCTTTGGGAGATATGTCTTTAAAGATGTTACAGAGATGTATGTCATAGTGGTTTGCCCATATTTTCTTCTGTATATTTTATGTGGAGCTCGCATATTTGAAAACAAATTGCAGGCATAAAATCTAAGAAAGTATTGAAATAAACTGAGTGCAAGGACTATACTTTTAATTCTCTTTATGTCCCCTTAGTGCCTAGCACTGTGCCTGAAAATAGCAGATAAGGTGCTCAGAAAAGACTGGTTGAATTGAGAGGAAGAAAACCAAATTATAAAGCCATTTTGAACTAACTCTAGGCCAGGCTGCTAGAACGGAAGAAGGTTGTCAGTTCTCCCCTAAATAGCTACTTTCCTGTTACCTGAATTTGATGTCTACAGCCACAATTCCCCTTTCTCTTTAAGACAGCTTTGATTGAAAAGAAACTTTTTTTTTTTTTTCAGGATAGTTCAGGACCTCAATTACTTAAATGTTATTATAAATCAGTCCCATCTGATATCCTTTCCTCAAACACCAACCAGAAGTTACCTTACCTAAAAAGAGCCTTCTTTCAAAAAATCATTGTGTTTTTTAAATTATAAAAACAATATATACTCATTGAAAAAAAAATAGAAAATTACAGAGAGGTGGAAAATAAAAATCATCTGTATTTCAGTATGTAATTCTAGAGATAACCTTGTCTTGGCAGCATTCTGATAAGATTTGCACTGTGGTAATCAGAGTCAATAACTATTATACAGTATATTCCTGGGGCTGTACCTGGTGTGTTGGATTCATCATCTCATTAAATTCTTACAGCAACATTGTAAGATAAATACATTGTCTTTCACCATTTTATAGGAAACTTGCTTGAGAGTTTCTTAAGTTCCGAGTTTCTACCAATATAACTGAGAAGGCGGCTATATTGGGCATATATTGGGCAAAGAAATGTCTTTGGAAAGATGGTTGGATGCATGTTAGAGGCCCATCACCCCCTGGTATTTACTCCTAGGAACCAGAGACCTCTCAGTGCAGCTTCCTTCCTTGCTGGCTCCCTCTTCAGTCAGCTCTGAGGGGAGCACTAAGACATAGAAAAGGGGAAAGTGATTAGTTTTAACTGATGTCACGTAGTATCAAGAAGTGGAGTTAGCAGTGATGAGTTAAGTAATGGATTAAGTAATCATTAATAATCATTGTTTTAAATTTTTTTTATATTAAATGTCTTACCTTTGAACAAATTCCATGGGCTGCAGCTCTGTAATATTAGTCTCTGACTAATCGCCGCTCACTATTCCTTAGGTAGGTTTTAAAATCTCTATAGCCCATGCTTTCTCCCTTTGTGAGGTGAGAGACTAGTAGATGTATGTTCTGTCCAGTGCTTTCTGCTTCTAACGCTGCAGCACTTATAGGATCAGCTGTCCCAACTGTTTTCCATTTGTCAGCTCTAAAGTGGCTCTTAGAAAAACAATGCTCCCAGACTAAATTTCTCAAAATTGAGATGTTTTATCAAAAAACAGTTATCAATGTTAGCAATTAAGTCCTGTAATTAAGAGGTTGTCTGATTGGCCCCCCCCCCCCCAGAGACTAGACTTACTGTCACTTGGAAGGAGAACAGACCTCCAGGAAGCCATTTGAGCAGACAGTCCCAAGAAAAGGGACAGGAGGGTGTGGGGCATAGGGAGACTGTCCACCAGAAGGAACTGTGCAGACTTCAGGAGTTTGAGTTAGATACACCCAGGCACCAAGAGGAGGAAAGTGGTGGAAATGTCTATGTGAAGGGTGTGGGAGAAGCTTAGATTTTGAAACTGACTGGTGGGCTCAGACCCCAACTCCACCACTTACCTATTGTGTGGGGGTTTGGGCAAGTTACTTCATTGAAACGTTCCATTTTCTCATAAAATCTATAAAATGAGGAAACTAGTAATTCTTACCTGACGAGTTGGAGGTAAGAATTAAATAACTCGAGACAAGTGATTTAACCCTAATGTCTGACATAGAGTAAATGCACACATTTCTCTTCGTTGGTGTTCTTACTGCTTTCAGGTCACCTCCTAATACCTTCACAGGAGTCTAAACACAGGCCTCTCGACTTAACCACTTCCTGGGTCAAATTTTATTCTGTGGTCTGACCCAGGAACCTCACCTTCATATGTAACACTGTGTCTGGAGAGAGATACTTTCTAGATTAGAAATGCTCACACCCAGATCTCAATTTTTGAATGTGACTCTTTAATGAGTATGAGGCTATCCTGAGACTTCCTAAGATTGTTTTGGTTTTTGTAGTCAATTACCACATCCCTACCTCTCCTTAAAAGATAACTTTGTTTTCATTATAAAAGCACAGAAACATGGCATACAAAATTTCAAAAGGAGAAAAAAAAAATCCCACAATCCTAGTACAATTTATTATTAGCTTTTGGGTATTTTTCTATTGTCTATAATTTAAGCCGTAATCACACATAGGGTTTATTCTCTGTTTTTCTTTTTGTCCTAATTCAGTCATAGGTTTTTCTTGATATTACTTGGTACAGAAAATATTTCAGTTTTCAGTCTAGCCAGTTATTTGAGGCTATGCTTCACTGTGGAGATTATCAGTGCCCTTGTTTTAGCCTTTTCTGTACTGTTCCTGAAAGGACATTTAAAATCTGAGGAGAGACGTGGTTTTGGCAGTGCAAAGAGGATGTGGCTGTAATGCTGGCTGTGCCCCGAGAGCTCTCGCCAAGAAGTTCTCATCACCTTAGTGTACGCACTGTGGCCGGGAGCTGACCAGTGGCTTTGTGTCCTCAGAAACTGGAAATTTGTCAATAACCAAGCGCATCAACCTCTTTCAGAGATGCATTGCTACTATCCCATGCATTCTGTTGAAGTGTGAAATCAGGATGGCAGTTCATCAGTTGACAGTGAGAAATACAGCATGAGAGCCGTGGTTCCAGCCACCACAATGCGTCTGCCTGTTGGCCAGCCCTTGTCCAGAGTCACTTGTAAAATAATGTGACCACAGTAGCGGTCACCACTGAGTGGTTGCTTACTGTGCACCAGGGGACAGGCCACCACTCCAGGTGTTAATACATTAGGCCCTCCAGCCCCCACAGTAACCTCACTAGGGAGGAAGTATTGTTATCTCCATTTGACAGATAAGGAGACCAAGGCTCAGGAAAGTGACTGGCTGGAGTGATGCTGATGAGTGGGGGAGCTGTCACTGCCATCTAAATCCACCCTCCCTATTGGAAGTTTCAGTCTTGTGCTGCAGCTCTCCCTGTTTGTCCAGATTGTCCCTCTCTTGTGTTGGGATTCTGTTGTGTGTCTTGTCCTCTCCCCACCCACTGGCGTGTGCCGGTGCCAGTGCAGCACTGTGAATATAGCATTTATAGCTAAAAGATCCTTGACTTTTCATTCTTCTTCATTCAGGAACTTGTTTTTCTGGCTTTTAAAGAAGAGAAGAGCTTTTTCTTTTCCCTTATTTCCTCTTTGGCGCAAAATGCATTGTAAAGCAAGATTTCACATGTTGCTAACCTTCTTTTAAACCTGTGCCAGGAGGGCCAATGCAGGAAGAGAATCACAGTGATGTGCTTTTAGTCTGTGCCTAGCTCAGAGCTGAGGAGGCCAACATCGTCTCTCTTTGCCTTCTCTTCCTAAGCAATATCTGGAAATGGCTTTTCTTCTTGGGTGATAGACAGCGTGGGTAATAACCCAGAGAGAACTTCTGTGATGTATAGATGATTGGGACCTTCTTCCTTTCAAATTTCTGGGGTTTTATTTTTGTTTTTTATCTCAAAATCTTAGTTGGAGAACTCCCAACTAAGAGGTGGGGATGAGAGGGGAGGACTAGAAGGGACAGATTTTCAGTTGGTGCTGAAGTGAATACTTGCAGAACAGGATTTCCATTTGAAACAAAATGTCTTTGTGGTTGTCTTTTAGAAGTTGTTGGAGCAGACCTACTGAGTAAAGCAGGCCTTACTTCTTGAGTTGTCATCAAGTTCACAGTCAGAGTGGAAAAGTTGAAGCTTCCTGCCTGCAGTGAGGTGGAGAGATACATTTTGCTCACAGAAGACAAGACATGGGCTTCAAAGTGACTTTTCACTTTTCCTATAAATTTCGGTTGCTATTGCTTTTTACCTTATGCCTGACAGTGGTTGGGTGGGCCACTAGTAATTACTTTGTGGGCGCTATTCAAGAAATTCCTAAAGCAAAGGACATCGTGGCTAACTTCAGCAAGGCCATAATTTGGGGGAAGGAAGAAACTCTGACAGAGGAAGCACCCAAGAAAAAAGCAGACCTGGAGAACTGCCCTTCTTTGTCTCCGTACCTCAGTACGTATGGTTTTTTTTTTTTTTTTTCACTTTTACAAATGATTTTTCTTAAATATATGTACAGAAAAGTACAAAAGCCAGAAGTATACAGCTTGGCTAGGTTTTTCAAAATGCATATGTAGCAGTATGTAAATTAAATAATGGAATTTTCCCGGAACCTCAGAAGTTCATATGCTTTCTCTAGTCACTACTCTTAACTTAAAGATTCTAACAGAACCCTTGAGACTTCTCCTGTTTTTGACCTTTACATAATTGGAAACATATAGTATATACTCTTGTGTCTGATATCTATAGCTCCACATTATGTTTGTGAAATTTATCTATGTTGCTGGTGTATAGAGTTCCATTACATGAGTATCCCCAGCTTTATTATCCAGCCACAGAATCTTAGCGAGGTACATATACAGGCATATATTAGCTCCCAAATTTACTGGCTGAGCTTGGGGTTGGTTATCTGGGCTGGTGGCCCTGCTCCACCTGTCTCTCATCCTCCTCCTGGAACCCCTGGGCTAACCTGGACATATTGCTTTCCTGGCATAGCCAGAGTTCAGGAGCACAAGTGGAGAAACACAGGCACATCCAAGCCTCTACTTGTGTCTTCTGTGAGCATCCCCTTGATCAAAAGTCAAGGGACAAGAGTGGGTAATTTTACAGTGTATCTTTAGTGTTTATTCCTTAAATATGTTGTATGTTTTTATTCCTCTTTGATGTCTTGCCTCTTCATTTAAAGGGACAATAAATTGGTTTTAGTGAGCACGCTGATCAGAGAGGCAAACTCTACAGCAATATTATGTATAACTCACAAAGGTTCTCACAGAACATCTGATATATTCTCGGATTCTCCAGAGCGTCAAAGTACTTGCAGTTCTCTAGACATCCCTCTGAGTCTTTAATTACATTGTTCCCTCTCTCCAAAATGCCTTTCTGCCATCCTGTCTGCCTGGTGAATTCCTGTTTATTCATCCAAAATTCGGCTTCTATGTCTTGTCTTCCATCTGGGATTGCCCCAGAGTTAAGCTTATGTTCCCTGTGTCTGCCTGTGTTTCTGCTGTGCCGATCACAGTGTGTGGTTCTTGTGCTTGTCTTTCTTCCCCAGCAGACAGTGGGCAGGGAGCGGGGAGGCAGGTCTTCCTTTCTAGCTCTGCAGTGTCCAGTGTCCTTCACCATGACTGCATACACTAAATGAACTTTCTGGAGGGCCCCTGGGGATCTTTGGAGGCTTCCTGCTCTTAGTGGAACAAAACCCCACAGACCCACTTTCCCTGTTGAATCACAGACTCGAACTTTCTTGATATTGCCATGCGTCTTCCCTTTACTCAGTCATGGAAACACGAAAACCATTACTCCTGATTGGCTGAGGGAAATTGTTCTGCACACAGGTTACACAAGCTGAGATAGGAAAGCGAGTTTTATGAAAATGCGTATCTGATTACATTAGCCACCTTGCTCGAATCCTCACACCATGTGTAGGCAATAAATGTGTCCCTAAACACTGCTGGACAGTGGTACTGAGCTGAGCAAGTACGTGACTGCCAGGGGGCCCCAGGACAGAGTGCATCTCCTACTTGAGCATGACTTATCGAACTCACATCTCCTTACCCAGCCATGAGGAAATGCTCTTATACATATTATGTGTTTTTGCCGTCAATAATCTGAGCATATGATCCTGTAGTTATAGTTCATGGCCAAATGAGGCTTTAAAAGCATTAATAATAAAAGCTAACACTTATGTAGAGGCTCCTGTATGTATGCCTGGCAAGGCTCGAAGCACTGTACATGCGAGCATGTCAGCATGTGAAGTGATAGCTACTGCTGTTGCATATGCTGTTTTCTTTTATTTGTTTGTTTTTGTTTTTTAGAGGGTCAGAACACGCTCATCTTCAAACCAGATCTCACGCTGGAAGACGTGCAGGCAGAAAATGCCAAAGTGCACAGAGGCCGCTATCGCCCTGAGGAATGTAAGGCTGCACAGCGGGTCGCCATCCTCATTCCACACCGGAACAGAGAGAAGCATCTGCTGTACCTGCTGGAACATCTCCACCCCTTCCTGCAGAGGCAGCAGCTGGACTATGGCATCTACATCATCCACCAAGTGAGTCCAGGGAGAGAGACCAGAACTGCAGACCCTCTTCTCTCTGGGGCATGTGGGTTAAATGAGCATCAAGCTATCTCCAAAAGAAAGCTTTCTTCCCTCACTTAGCCTCGAAAGAAGTAAAAGAAATTCTTGTCCAGAGTGTCAGGCTGTGGAACTAAGTTCTGGGAAATTTTCTTAAATGAACCTCTGTAGGAAGCCTGTTTTTTGTAAGCCCTTCCATGTTAGCCAATGCCTGCCCTGAGTTTTACCTTATGTTTCCTTTTGCCTTTGCTATCCATGGCACCATGAGATAGTAGAATTGTTTTTCATTATTGAGCATGGCTATTCAGTGGGGTTCTAGACCCAGGATTTGATAGATTACTGTGTGTTAATAGCCATGGATTTCTATGACTAACTCTACCTTCCTGCCTTTATGTTTAGTTTTTGCTTTTTGATTCACTTATTTGACTTGTAGAAGTCTGACTTAGTAGGAACACGGAAAGGGTAAGTTCGACTGCTTTTGCAGAGTTTAGCTGTAGGTGGAGTTGGTGATGAAATATGCCTCTATTTGATGTTGTTATTATTCAGAGAGAAATAAGGCACAAATTTAAACATCCATGTGTAGCTTTTCAAATGTTCTGAACCATCCCAATAATTCCCCTCAAATCTTTAAAATTTGCTAAGAAATATAAGCAAAATCATTAATTATATGCTTAATATTTTGTTACTATTAATATTTATTAAAGAAAACGTTTTTGGAAACCAGTGTGCAGTACTATACTATAATAAACAGGGCTCTTGGAATTCAATGTGTGTATCTGATACATTTAGATTCATTTTTTTAGGATTCAAAACAGAACTTTACTATTATATTAGTTTATAATTATTTCTGTTTTGAACATTGTTAGTCATTCTGGGTTTTTACTTAACACAGCAGCCTCCAGTGTAAATATTTTTATCTGCTTTGTGTACTTTTTCAGGTAAGCTCTGTGGTATCTGTTGAGAACTACCTGTGCTTTTGTTATGATAAACTTACCCAATCGGAATTTTATTCTTAAGGAATTTGATCCAGCCAGCCCAGAAAAAAATTCATACTATAAGATCTTTTTTATTGCATAGCTTTGGTTGTATTATGGTTGAATGGTACGTCTTACCTGGTGATGAATCCCCTCGAGAAGGCCGTTATGAAGGTTAGCCTTCACCATTAAGTGTGATAGCAGGATTCCTGTGCAGCCATTCCAAGAAACTTTTAAGTAGCTTAGTGATAATAACAATAATCTTACAATCTTCTGTTTATATGTCAACATTTTCTTGATCCTTTCTGGCAAGCTCTATCTTTTGGATGGGGTAAGATTAAAAAATCAGCAGTGAAACAGTGATAATGAATGACAAGACTAGTGTATGTAAGAAAGGTCTTATAGCTTTACGTGGATTAAGTAAAGGTATGTTTAAATTTTTTTGACTTACTATACTCAAACTGTGTTTTTTTTAAAATGTGGGAATATACACATAACATAAAAGCTATCATTTTAACCACTTTTAAGTGTCAAGTTCAGTAGTATTAAGTATATTCATAATATTGTGCGGCCAATCTGTAGAACTTTTTTTATTTTGCACAATTAAAACTATGCTTGTTGAACAATTCCCCAGTTAAAGGCATATTTTTAAATTATGGCATATAAGTATGTAGAAAACATAAAGAAACAACAGGCAGGCTTTTCTTCTTGCATCTGCTCTTCAGATCCTCATATCACAAGTACAGTGTTGTGGGTTGGCAAGAATAATACCAGCTGCTACATCTGAACTGGAGAGTGACACAGTGTGAACCCTTGTGTAAGAAGCTTTTCAGATTTTAATTTCCATATCTATAGGCTGGAAGTAAAAAGTTTAATCGAGCCAAGCTCTTGAATGTGGGCTATCTAGAAGCTCTTAAGGATGAATATTGGGACTGCTTCATATTCCATGATGTGGACCTGGTGCCCGAGAATGACTTTAACCTTTACAAGTGTGAGGATCAGCCCAAGCACCTGGTGGTTGGCAGGAACAGCACTGGATACAGGTAAGGCAGGTCTGCTCATGGCTTGCTTAGGTGGTGGAGCTTGCCCTGTGGTCATTGAGGTCATGCGTGCGTACTGTCCAGAGTGGTGTCTTAAGAAAATTGGAAATGGGATAAAAGGTCTATGATATACCAATTAAAGTTCAGAACAGGGCCTCCCCGGTGGCGCAGTGGTTAAGCGCTGCGCTGTGGAGCTGTCGGCAGCGGCGAGGCGAGTTCGACGCCCAGCCAGGGAGAATCCCACATGGTGCGGCAGACCTCTCCTGCCTCGCCCACTGCTCCCCTCAGCAGTGTATTTCTGATCTGCCTGTTCTGCTCCCCACTCTGTCTCTGGTGAACCCTGTCGCCGCCCCACGCCTCTGGCCTGCACCCCAGCTTGTATGTATAAATAAAAAATAAATCTTAAAAAAAAAATAAAGTTCGGAACAGGAATTAAAGAAATTCTTTACTTTCTTTACAAAAAATTCCTAATTTCTATAGAACAGCTTTGGCAGAGGATCACAAAGATACACAAGAAAAACAGGAGAGAAATAGTTGAAGCATTGCAAATGTCAGCAGCCTCGCCCACAGCACCCACAAAACAGTACTTTGTGAGCTGTCACACACTGAGCAGAGCTCAGTAACTTACCTGTCTGTCCCTGACTTCCCCCTCTAGGAGGTAACAAGAGCACACTCTGCAGGTCAACTTTCAGGCCTCTGTAGTGAGACTGTGATGTCTTTTCCAGACTGTGGCATCTCAGAGTCCTGAGGGAGCACGGAGAGGGACACATCCACCCAGTAGTCCACCTGGTGGCCACAACACCCAGAAGTTCCTTTCTCTCAGAGCCCTTGGGGGTGTGCTAGGAACCATCATTTCTGTCTTCATTCCTCCCCTAGTTCACCACCCCAGGAGAAGCACAGCTGCCTTTTCTGCCTTATTTAATACTGCTCCCATTCAAGCACAACAGAAGCGAAGTAGTGACCAAGAAAATTCTCTGCAAATGAAACTATGAGTGATGAATGTGTGCACTTACCTGTCCGTTTCTGCAAGCCCTGCCACTCTCCTGTGCCGATGTCTGGGTGCTCGCTGTGTTAGGGACCGTGAGGGCATTTGGGATAAAGCTGAGTGCCTGTCCTCAGAGGGCACTTTGCATGCCAGTGTGAGGAAATGGGTACCTGCAGTGGAGCTGATTAATTTTGTGCTCTACTTCTACACATTAACTATAAACACGTGGTGATGGGAGGAAGTGACAAATAAAAAATTATAATATAATACAGGAGATTCTACCAGTGGATTCTTGGGAGTGGACATAAGAGGGAAACCTCGGATCTGTTGATAATTCGCTTGTTCCTGGGTTCCATGTGCCTCTTGTGTAGATTTCCCCATGTTTCACTGTTTAGGAGGTTGTCAAGAGTAGCATTGACTGCGGGTGGTTTTTGCCTCAGGTTCTGCCTTTAAACTCAATCCCCAGGTCAATCGTGAGCTCTTAAGTAAATATCTAGAATAGACTAATGAGCAAGAGAGCACAGTGTCTTTAAGAAATAATAAGGGGAAGGTTGAAAGCTGTTCCCCAGGGAACATGACACTCATCTTGTGGAATCAATGAAAGCTTCCCAGCAGAGTTTCAAAGATTAAAACTTAAGTGTTATTGTGATGGGTTTCATCAGTTGCTCCTCACTCTAAGAAACAGCCACAGTTTGAATCTTGAGGTTTTAACTTTCTATTTTAACTTGTCAGGCGTTTCTTTTTTGACTTAAATATGAGAAGACTTTTGTCTCTTTTGCATAACTGGCAGGTTTTCTTAATGTGACTCAGGTGATGGAATGTACCGCTTTTGATCTGGTTGCAAGAAACTCTGCCCCAAATCCATGTCCTCATTTTAGAAACTGAAATGAATTTTATTGCAGATCAGAGTTCTGATCTATTTCCTAGAAAACCTTTTATTCTAATTGAAGTTTTCACCTAGTACTGGTGTGTTGTTTCTCTTTTTCTACCTTGTTGTATGTTTCATGTAAACTGCCTCACCTCTGTGAACGGGGAGAGGTATGCAGAAGTAGTGCAGGAGTTGCCCTCACCTTATTAACCACCTGTGTTACTTGGTGCAGAATTCCTCTAGCTGCTGGCAGGGGCAGTCGCTGGTAGCCAAGAGTCTGCTCCCTGCTGGTAACTGTGTGTTATTGCACCACAGAGCTTCAATGTGTACAGGTTTCATTTATTGTCCAATGGCCCTGAGTGAGATGTGAAGAGCAAGAAAATTTCCACTTTATCTGTATACAGAGATAAAAAGTTAAAGTAACTCTTTCAGACTCTAATGAAGTCAAAAATAAACCTGTGGTAGTTTTATAGGGCAGGGAGAGGGGCACCCCAGAACCTCAAACCTGTTCGGTCTAAATAGGTTCTGCCATCCGCTGCATCTTGACAAAACACATAAGACCTTTAGTGGAAAGAAACTTTAATGTAATTAGTGCATAATACAGAAAAGACAGGGAATATAGTTTTCAAATCAAGCACCCATCACCTCGTGGGTAAAAGCCCACCCAAATGGGAATGGCCCAAAGCAAGTCCTGAAAGCCTGCCACAAGTCTAAAACACTTTTCGGCAGGGACCCATACAAAAGGGTCAGAAACAGCCGGACAATTCCAGGAGGAAAAGAGCAAAATCAAAGTCCAGATCAATATTGTCATTGTTAGCCTCTCCACAGGTCTCTCACCCACATCTGTTTCTATCAGTCCAGGCCAGTGCAGCTTCTTTGCATGTCTCTCTGCTCCTTGTCCCTCTTCTGACTCTCCATCCTGCTTCCTTCCTTCTCCAGTCTCCTCTCTCTCTCCCTATTTTCTTATCTCTCCTCAGCTCCACCCTCCCTTGGGTGGGGCAGAGAACCTAGAACACTCCCCTTTTTCCTGGAGGTCACCCTGTTACAGTAGCACTCACTGTGGGTCAGTGATAAAGCTCTGGACCGGCCAGTGGCAAATGTTACTGCCAAGAATTTTTGGCTTCTGCCTGCTTTCTTCAAGGTCCCACTTACTAATTTATGACTTAATTTCTACCACTCTTGGGACTTACAACCCTTTAAAAATAAATAAAATTATTCCAAGGCCAAATAAGTATGTTTTTCCAGGTAAGAAAAAATCAAAAGCAATGATCAATAAACAAGTAGACATTTGCATCAAGAGGCAACTTGAGAAACTGAGAGTACCTTGACCTTTCCAGCTTGTCTCCTCTTGTGCACCCACTCAGGTAACCTAGTCTCTAGGGGTTCCTCCAGCAGCCTACACTTTTCTCTCCTCATTGCTTTTCTTCATGGAATTCTGACCACTGAGAGTTCCCCCATTTTCTTCCTATCCAAATCCTCCTGGACCCACCTTTCCTTGATGTGTGCAGCATCACCTTCCTGAGAGCCCCATCTCTCTTGCTGGACCATAAACTCCTGGAGGGCAGGGCCCATGTAGTATAGTGTTTGACTAGCTGTCTCGCAGACAGTGGTTAGTGGCTACATACTAGCTCACTTCCAGGTCATCAGTGCAGGTGACCCCACACCGGTGCTTAGCAAGATGTACCTGGGCGGGGTGTTACTCAGGTGCTAGTTTTCAAGTAGTCAGGAATCTCGTCCTTGTTGAACAGAGTCTGATAACCGTGGCACAAGTCATGTAGTAGTAGATGTCTTGGTCAGTAACAACTGCCTTCTGAACACTTGTATTTTATTTTGTTGGCTTTAGATTATAATGCCACTTTTTCAAAAGTTTAAGTTGAGAGTATCTAACTAAATCTATTTCCATTACAGGCTCAACAGGGTCTTTTCCATACATACAGAAACAGAATCAGTTTGTAGTTGAACTACAAATTGGTTTCTAGGATTCTACCTGTTAGATGGCAAATGTCTGTGGATTTAGGGGCTTTCCTGTTGTTTTTTCTTCTTTCTAAAAGGAGGAATATTTCATTGGTCCTACAACATTTTGAACTGAAGCTAGAGTAAGAAGTCCTCCAAATTTTCACATCCTTTTATTTAGTAGTATTCAAGTTAATGTGCTGCCTTCATTTGCATTTTTGAATTGTTGCCCTGTTATGTGCAAGGGATACCTTTATTTCTAAGGTTGCTAATTTGCCCAATAATAATGCACAAGAGGCCCGTGACTAGAAGATGCACTCTGACTGTTGCCTTTTTATCTCTTGTTGGGGTCCCCACAGCCCCACCTCTGTACTCTTCTCGGCACTACCTTGTCTTCAGGCATTTTCTCCTATTCCCACACCCTTGAGTACCACCTCTTGGCAGCTTATTTCCAAAGCCTATCTTAGTTACGCCTCTCTTTTGAACATGGGCCTTGTATCCCATTTCCTGACTGACAAAATCCCCCAGGATATCTCAAACTCAAGTAGTCCAAAACTCAATGTACTGTCTTCCTCTTAAAGCATAAATGTTGTTCTCTATACCCTGCTTTTATGAAAGGCACTATTATCTATCTAGTTGCCCAAGCCAGAAACCACAGGTTATGGAGATATCTGTGTTTTTCAGGGACTCTGAGCTGTAGATTTGCATGCTCAGTAGACATTTGCATACAAAGTGCGTGCAGGCACTGGCTCCTGCTCTCCATCTGACCACCTTAAAAATTTGATTAAAAAACAGTATATATATCATGTCACTCATTCATGTTAAACTTGGATGCGGTTTCAGAATTCTTCTTAACCCAGTGCCTTTGGCAGCCATTACTATTTATTGCATGAGATGAAATCAGTCATCCAGGGATGATTTTAAAGGTGCACATTTACATTTTCCCCTATAGACCTCTGCACACAAACAGGAACAGTTTCAAGTGTGTGGCACCTTGCTTAGTGAGCGGATGTGAGCGTTTATTTAGGTAGGAAAGAAGGTCAGAGAGGAAGGGCTAAGAATGCTGGGAATTGGATGCCAAGCAGGAGTGGAGGGTAAAGGTATTGGGTCTTCAGAGCGTTCCTAGGATGCCAACCCTGAAATTGGAGGTTTGCAAAATGTCTCTGGAGAACAAAAAGGCTTTATATTATGTTCTTACCTTTTCTCTCATCTCTTTTGCTCCAGGTTACGTTACAGTGGATATTTTGGGGGTGTTACTGCCCTAAGCAGAGAACAATTTTTCAAGGTGAATGGATTCTCTAACAACTACTGGGGATGGGGAGGCGAAGACGATGACCTCAGACTCAGGTGAACAACAGAGACAGGTCCCCTTCATGGGGCTCTGCTATCAGTGGTGGCCCTGGAAAAGTACATACACAGATATTGCTTATGCTGCCAGACCAGAAGGTCAGGAGACCTTTCGATTTGGGCCAAACAGTATCAGGGAGTGGGAGAAGGCAGGATGACCCAAATTGTTCTTTGTCACTGGCAGTTTTGAAACGATAGAGGGTGGTCCAGGGGTGGGTGGCTGGGGTGCAGGGTGTCAGTGGAGGCCTCTGTGGACTTCTCAGTGGGTGTTATTTCCTGAGACTGGGTCTCATCAGTGAATGTAAAGTCCCAAACTGTGGGGTGTCTGCAAACTAAACTTAGCGATGGTGGCCAGAAGCATGCCTTGTGCTTTCTCTCAGACCCCAGGGCATCCTGGCACATCCCAATATCCAGAGCAGGGAGTGCCAGCAGCCTGTGAGGACCTGCATACTGAAACTGAAGGGAACCAGGGTGTCCTCTCCCTGTACATTAGCACACCCCGCACATGGAGAGCAGCTGCTGGCCTGCCTCCCGGGCCTGGCTCCTGGCTGCTGGCAGTACCTGCAGATTCTCTTGGAGTACTTTCTGCTCTGGGGGCGTCAGAGGTATTTGGCCTCCTCTCTGCTCTCTCCCCTGATCCTGGGTTTCAGTGGCCCAATAGTTACAGGTCTCCCCATCTCCCAGAAAGAATAGTTATTCAAGGAACCTGGGGTCAGAATCTTCTGACTTGTTAAAACAAGGTCCTTTGCACTATTAGGAAACCCCCCCAGTTTCCTGCTCTTGCCTCTTAGAAAAGCAGTTTCTCAGCGGGGGTTTGAATGAATAGATATGTGACTGCCAAAAACTTTGCATTGCGTCAGTGTAAAGAAGCCAGGGCTCTGTGCTGGTCTCTTTCCCATGTCTCGGCAGAGTCTTGGGAATGTTTCTGGCAGGGGGGAATGGATTTCCCTGACTAAAGGCTCCATGGGAACGGCCATAGTAACAGGCAGCAGCTCCTCATGGTGCAGTCCCTCAGCAGCCTGTGTGGCTTCTAAAACATACAGAGGGTGTCTGCTGGATTTTAGGGCAGGAGTAGCAAGAGATAGAAGCAGACAGTATCCCTGTTCCTGAGAGCCCTTCACTGCACAGTGGAATGATCAGTAAAAATTTGCACTTACCATGAATTTTCATTGGCTTTTACCCTGTTCCTCCTTAGCTTCAAGGTAGAGGGGAGCCCCAAGTTTTGCTTATATTTGACAGGAACATCATGGCTTCCAGAGAGATTCTTAGCAAATGTGACATATAAACCAAGTAACTTGAACATAAAAGTGGGTTGAGAGTTATTTACTAAAGGTTTATTTACTCACCTGGGAACAGACTCTACCCTTCTTTGCACTTTATTATATTACGGTTTGCAAAGAATGTTCCATATAGACGTTCTCCTTTGAGACTGTCAGATCTGCTCTCTAAGACTGCCGATTTACAGATGAGGAAACCAGGACTTGAAATAATGCACTGACTCACCACATTTGCTGACAAGAAAGTGTGACCCTAGGCTTGTGAGCTTTAAAGCTTGTGGCCTTAAATGATCATTAGTTTATTTGCTGAAAGAAGGAAACACTAAGTAAATTTAGGATCCTAAGAGACTCAGTACTCTGATATATTACGATGTATTAAATTAAATACTTTCTCAGTTTTTTCCAAATGCTAAACTATAAAATTGATGCATCTCATTTGTACTCCAATAGTGAATGTGAAGTTTGATTCTTTTATGGACTTACTATCAGAGGCCCAGCCTTTAAGAGAAAATTCTTTCTTATTATTATTATCACTTTTTAATTGAATTAACATCATATTATGACAAATTTTAAATCAAGTGACTCAAGTGTGAACATGTGTGTGCATGTGTCTAAATTTTTGCAAATGATTCTTTTTAGTGCCTATTGTAGATAGGTGGAGTGATACTCTTTTTAAAAACACCATTGTTACTTTTCTAGGGTTGAACTTCAGAGAATGAAAATAACCCGGCCATTGCCTGAAGTGGGTAAATATACAATGATCTTCCACACTAGAGACAGAGGCAACGAAGTGAATAGAGATAGGTAAGTCCTGCGTTTGAGCACCTGGTCAGCTACCTGCAGAGTCTCTTTTGTCACTAAGGACTATGCTAAATTCAATCAGATGAGCCAGTTAGTTTTGTTTAAAACTTTTCATTAAAGTCATTTCCAAACACAGGACCTCCTTGGTGGCGCAAGGGGTTAAGTCTCAGACTATGAAGCTATCGCAGCCACTGCAGCACAGTTCGAGCCCCAGCTAGGGAGCTTCCCACGTGGCGTAGCAGAACTCTCCTGTCTTGATCGCTGCTCCCCTCAGCAGTGTATTCCAGTCAGTCTGCCTGTTCTGGTCCCCACTCTGTCTCTGGTGAATCCTCTCACCACTTCCATGCTTCTGGCTTACACGCCAGCTCTTGTATGCATAAATAAATAAATCTTTAAAAAAATAAAGTCATTTCCAGACTGACACAAAGTAGTGGGGATGAGATATTGAATCTTCACCGGACCCAGTTTCAACAGTTACCACTCCATGACCTCTCTTCTTTCTTCCACCTTTTTATCCTCCTGCATTGGATTATTTAGAAGCAAATCACAGATTTCACAGCATTTCATGTACAAATTATTGAGTCTGTATCCTTAAGATATAAGAAGTCCTTAAAAAAACCCCTAGTCCCATACTCAAGCTGAAATAAAATTAATAACATACTTCCTTAATATCACCAAAAATCAGTCAGTATTCAGATTTCCCTGATTATTTCATAAATATTTTGAAGCTTTTTTTTTTTTTAAACAGTTGGTTTATTCGGGTCAGGATCTAGATGAGCTCCACACATTGCATTTGGATCAGTTTTCTGAAATCTCTTTTAATCTACTGATCCCCCCTACTCTTCTGTTTCCCCTTGCAATTGATTTGTTGAATGACCAAGTCACATGTCTGGTGGAATTTCCTCCACTGCGGAGTTTGCCATTGTATCCAGGTGGTATAACTTGACATGTGCCACTGATCCTTGCATTTCCACATATGGTGGAGGCTTCAGCAGATTCTAGTACTACTTGGGGGCAAGAACACATCATCAATAGTGCTTTGTACTTCCTCTTGGGTCTCATGTGGAAGACATGATGTCTGGTCCTGTCTTTGTGATATTAGGATTGATCTGTGGGTTCAGGTGTTGTCAGCCCCACCCACTCATTGTGGGGTTCCCCCTCAGTTCTTTACTTACTAATTTTAGCAGCCTGTGGTAATCATCATCTTTTTTTTGGTCACTCAGTTGGGCATTCAGAATTCTGATATTGTTATTCCTTCTGCATTTATCAGGTTTTTCGACAAAGAAGGACTTGTCTAAATATATTTCAGTACGGAGTACCGTTTTTATAGAAAAGCAGAATAAAGGGAAAGAATGTGCACTGATTTGTTTTTCAGAATGGTGAGTGGCTCCTTCAGATGTAGTTCATGATTCTTTTTGGTCCTCTGGCCTGACCATTACTCCGGCTCCTAAATCCATTGACATAGCCAGAGTGGTCACGACAGCTTCCTCCTGGAGCCCTGGTGTGATGGCCTCTGTACATGGAGCTCTGGGCCCATCTTGTAGCTCCTCCTGCCCCAGGAATCAGCCCTTTTAACAAGGAGTCCTGGCAGATAAGCCATTTCTTTTCAGGGCTATGACTAAAGAAAAGAAGTTACTTTTTTTTCCCAAAGACTTTATTTATTTGTGCATTCAAGAACCGGGGTGTAGGCCAAAGGTGCAGGGGGTGAAAGGATTCACCAGAGACAGAGTGGGGAACAGAACAGGCGGATCTACTGAAACACACTGCTGAGGGGAGCAGTGTGCAAGACAGGAGAGGTCTGCTGCGCCATGTGAGTCAGCTCCCTGGCCAGAATTGAACTGGTGCTGCAGTGGCTGGCCTGGAGATAGCTTGATAGCGCTGAGACTTAACCCCTGCACCA
The DNA here is from genome assembly GCA_004024925.1 of Scalopus aquaticus. Classification (NCBI taxonomy): domain Eukaryota; kingdom Metazoa; phylum Chordata; class Mammalia; order Eulipotyphla; family Talpidae; genus Scalopus; species Scalopus aquaticus. The sequence continues at coordinate 190,069 of PVIJ01000493.1, forward strand.
CCAGGGAGGTCCCAAGAAAAGAAGCTACATTTTTTTGTTCTGATTTCCCCTCCTGAATTTTAAAATAGTATTAAAGGGCTGGTAGCTCTTTTGCTAGATTCTGCATTTTAAAACAATGCCAAAAGGCATTTAGGCTTTTCATTAGAATCTGCCACTTTAGCCAAATTACTTTTTTTTTTTTCCATGTAGCCTTCTAGTCTTTGTCTATGGATGTGCTTTTGTCTCTTCAAATAAAAAAAAAAATGTATTGAATGGATACAAAAGAATACTTACTAATACTTGTTAATTATTTGGAAAATCTAAAGGTATATAATAAGGTGAACTCCCCATGCAATCTATGCCCATTACCTGTGTGGCTCTCCCTAAACCACCCCTGAACCCAAATGGTAACAGTTTCCTAAATTTTTGTCATGATGATAATATTTCTGTTATATAATGGTTTTCTTGTTTTCCTATACATTTGTATCCCTACATAAAAGATTGTGAAGTTATTATTTTTCTGACTTTATTTACCTCAACATTATGCTTTTATCTCTGTCCACATTGTTGCTATAACCACTGTACGGCTTTTCACTGCTGAGCTCCTGGAGACCAGTTCACTACCCTCCTCCCCTGACTTCTGGGCACTCCGGCCATGCCAAGGGCTCTTCTCCAGACGCACGCAGCCTGTCACACGTGTGCATCTCGCACGGGGCGGGCTCTCTGTCTGGGTGTCATTTCTCCTTACCTTCTTCACGTGGTGGATTTCTCCTCTTTTCAACCTCAAATTTACCTCTCTCTAACCCTCTCCAGACTCCCCTATGAAACCAGGTGCCCCTTCATCTTTCTCCTCTACTTAACATTCTCACTTGGAGACTCATGACAGCTGTGCCCACCCTGCCCACAGACACGGCCCTGGATGGTCCGAAGATCCCTTGACGCACATCCTAGGACCTGTTAGCAGTGGATGACACACATCCATCTTATCCTTGTCTGTCCTGTTGACGCTGCTGGTACTGATGCCTTTGATCATTAGTCCCCATGGTCTTATGTGGAGTCTGACACACATATATGTGACTATGATGGTGTCTGTGACGTTATATTACGTAGAAAAAAATAAAGCTTTTTTTTTTTTTTTTTTGCAGTAGAAAACCCAATCAATGGAATCATTACAAAATGCATTTGCCGTATTTTGTGGCAAGGCAAATTCAGTGGAAATGTATCTTAAATTCTTATTCATATTTATTCTTTGTTATCTTTAGGATGAAGCTCTTACATCAGGTGTCACGAGTGTGGAGAACAGATGGGTTGAGTAGTTGTATTTATAAGTTGCTCTCGGTGGATTACAATCCTTTATATGTTAACCTCACAGTGGATTTCTGGTCTGACCCATGACCCTGAATCTGGTGACATTCAAAAGAACTGATTTGACTGCAATAATTTTGTCCCAGAGACTTTCTTTAGTAGTTCACATTAAGAACTTTTGCAGCTAATTCTTAAACTGAATTTTTCCTTTTTGTATTTTCTTAGCAGAGTTCTTGGTGATGTAGAATGTAAACACAACTGTAACAAGACTGCTGTCTTAGTTGTTTTGATCATGGGGATTAAATATTGTGATGTAGATACTTGAAGGACTAAGTGTAAAAGGACTACTAAAGGATATGTGAAGGCTACTTGAGCAACAGGCCAAGGGAAATAAAAGAGCTGAATGCCCTGGGGAACCAGAATTATTCTCCAAGGTAGAAAGGTACGAAGACACATTTCTGCTATTTATCCTGCATACTTGCCTGTGAAGAGGTGAGAAGAAGGTCACGGAAGAGGGGAGAAAGGTGAAGAATCAAGATGCAGTGACCTTGGGAATGAAGAGGAAGGAGCCAGGAGGAGCGGGTCAGGCAGAGTGGCGGCTGCAGTTTCGCTGGCTGTTGCTTCTCCTGCTGTGACTGGGTGTCCCTTGCCCAGTGGTGCCTTCCCAGACCAGACCAGCAGAGAATCTACTCGTTTTTTAAGCATTTTTGTAAAATGATTTTGTATATGTAGGGTATGATTTAGTTGTTTACAAATGACAAAACACTAATACATCAGAAGTACCTCTGTAGTAAAAGATGAAAAAGCTTTGAGGGCTCCGTCTTGTTTCTTACTTGAAACCTAAGACGTAGTCATTTCAGTGTCGATAATCCTAAACAGCTTAAAAACAAAACAGGTGAGACCAAGCCCGCTTACTCTCTCTTTTTCATCCTCTGTTCCTCTCCTGTATAAGCCACTTCAGGCCCCTGGCAGGTACCTTTGCATCTCATTTCCTACGGCACATCATGTTTTTGTTCTCTTCGTCCTTTTGTGTCTGCCCCTTTGCCAGGATCAATAATGGGCACAGCAAGGCTGAACTTGGGCACACCTGATCGGTCATGAGCTAGGAAGGGCTGGGGTCCTGGGCCTAGACCTTGGGAAGCCTTTAATTTGAAAGCCAGGGGGCCATGGCACTGATGTGGACAGTGGCAGTGACTGGGGGAGAAGCCACTTGAACTGCTGAGCTTCCTTGGGTGGGGGCAAGGATGCGGGAGGGTAATCTAAGGAAGGCAGTGGGAGATGGGTACTGGGTCAGGACCAAGTGTTTTGTTTGCACTGATGAGTGGATACATGTAATGTAGATAGATGTGGATGTTCTTCAGGAAGTATTAAGCAGCTGTGCCACAGGGGCTCTCAGTTCATCATTGATTTTTTTTTTAAAGATTTATTTATTTATGTATACAAGAACTGGGGTGAAGGGCCGGAGGTGCGGGGTGGGAGGGTTCACCAGAGACAGAGTAGGGAGCAGAACAGGCAGATCGACTGAAGTACACTGCTGAGGGGAGCAGCGGGCGAGGCTGGAGAGGTCTGCTGCACCATGTGGGCAGCTCCCTGGCTGGGGATCGAGCTCTTGCTGCAGTGGCTGTCACCAGATTCATAATGCTGAGACTTAACCAATTGGGCCACCAGGGAGGCCCCAGTTCATCGTTATATGAAACTTTATTAAACTTTAGCATGATGAGTGCCAACCAGTAAGCGTACGTAATTTCCTTTCTAAAGGGGAGTGGGAGGGAATAGGAGGACTTGGGTAATGGAGGAAGATAGCAGTCACCTCCCAAGTAGGGAAGGAAAATTGCAAAGGATCTATCTCTCTGTCTGTCTGTCTGTCTATCTATCTATCTATATCTACATGGACATGACAATTATCTCAGACTGCTCTGGTTTACCTTTAATTTGGGGGCAAGTAAAAGCTGTGTCTTTATTTAGCAAATGCTTATTTTCATATCCCCCCACCCCTGGTCTTCACATTCTTTTTTGCAGACTTTTTTTGGGCAGAATACAGTCCCAGTTGTCTTAATTAAAATCATATGTGACTGTACTGTTGTAATTGCCAACAGCGTATGCCAGGTATCCCCAACCTGTCTTGGCTGGACATGGAGGGTAAAGCACGAGAATGCTGTGTGTAAAGAATTTGAGGATCTGTATTTGGGAACTCAATTTGTGATTCAATGAAAACAAAATACAACTACCATGTGGAAAACTCCGTGGATGTTTTCAGTGTTTAAAAAGGCATCTGTGGCTTTAATATGGAGGAAACTACTGTACTATGCCCATTAAGGTTCTTTAGATAATTCTTTCAGGACAATGTACAAGTCACTTAAATGACTCATTATGAAATTTCTTGAGGTGGAAGGTATTTTTACTGCCTTTATTTCCTCACTGAGCTGCTTTTACTGTCCTGGGGGTCAGAGTCCGGGGATGGGCTCAAGGCAAGGGGCTGCCCTCCGGCTTCACGGCCACCTGCTCTCACTCACAGCTGGACCGAAGGGTTATTCCTCAGCCGGACTCAGCCTCCCTAATTCCTGCCCTGTTTTTCACTGTCAGTTGTCACAAAAAGGCCAAGCTTTATTTTAAAGCTTGTCTACTATAATTCCTAGGGATTATATGGGTGCAGTCTATTTGGATACCAAAAATACTTAAAGAGTGCACTAGTTTAAAGTCTTTATTGCTTTTTTATTACACTACAACTCATTTTTATGGTGCTTTGCAGTTTTCAGCATTTTTAGACACATTTTATTCAGTCTATTGACTCTTAAGCAGGGTTGATCAGGAAAGGGGGCTCAGAACAGGTGGGGGGCCTGCCAGACACCCTGTAGCTAGTAGGTGCAGAGTGATTGCAAACTCAGTTGTCTGGATCCAGGGTGGGCATCTCTCATTCTTTGAAATAGTTTTCTTGCATCTGTAGCCCTGTCCTACCTCCTAGACAAGTTTGGTATCTTCTGGATCCTGAAAACTATGTTCCATTCTCATTTGGTCTCCCTAAACTTTTTTCCAGACTTGCTCCCTGGTTTTTCTGCCCTTAACCCCATCTCTTCTACTCAAGTTCCTATTGGACATTTTTCCTGGGGTCCCCGTCATGCTCTGTGAATGGACTTTTAGGAAAAGTGACAGACATTTCTTACCAGACTTAGACAGTTTCCCCACATTTTATACATATATGCAGTCCCTATCAAAACCTATTAACATGATTCAGCCTCACAGGAGGTGGTAAGTAACCAGGTAAAGTAAAGCAGAAAAGAAAAACTAGAGGAAATCCTAGATACAGAGGGAAAAAGGAAATTGTTCAGTCAATAGAAATGAGAAACTAGCAGTTTCCAATTTCTCAACCACAGCCAGACTCAAAACAGACACATCAAATCAGATTAGTGGGGCGGGAGTGGGGAGTGAAAGGACGTCAGATTGTCAAATTCACATGACTATTCTTCTTTCATTTATGGGTAGCCAGAAATTACCTGTCCTACTGCTTTGGATAGAAGTTTCTGTTTATTCCAGCTCATGCGAAAGAAAAGATCACAGGGTTGACAGATAGGAGCAGAGTGGGCTTTCTAATGCTTAGTGTGGACAGCCGCCCACGGGAACACGGAGCCTGCGCAGCTGTCTGGGAAGGAAACAACCAAGGGAGTGTGATGACCCCATCTGCTGTTGCAACAAGTGAAACTCGAGTTAACCTTCACATTCTTGGTTTAGGTAGTAACTGTTCTTTGCATACCTGATAAGCATGCTGCATGACTGTGGGGGAAGTGGGAAGTTTCACAAGACAGCTTCGTCTGGGCACGTCTGGGCCCAGCAATCCACCAGCTCCCCAGGTCCTAGCTCTCCTACTCTCCTCCCTCCTGAGCTAGTAGGGTTGGAGATAGCTTTGGTGGGGCTGGGCCTGGGACTCACCCTGAACAGCAACTTGGGTCTCACTGTGAACCCCACTGTTAGTTCTCGGAGCTAGAAGGATGAGGGGAAGGCTGGGGTCCCAGGGCAGGTAGAGGGGATGGAAGCAGGACTGGCCTGAGCAGAAGCCCCTATGTGGTTAAATGAAGAGTTCCTGGCTGCAAGCGTAGGAATCCTGAGTTTTCTGGACTCTTCAGGGAAGTCCTCAGGGCTGGGTCTGCCTCAGCTGAAAGGTGTGTCTTTCCCAAGTATTGAGAGCTTGGACATAGTGGGCACCCAAGTTCAGGGTGCTGTTTAGTTATGGAGGAGTAGATTCTGTCCATATCTACAGTGGGATGTGCACATTCTATGAAAGGTGAGTCTGAGACTCCGGGTAGGAAACTAGCTAGAGAGGGGCCAGGGACAGTGGCTAACTGAAGGCCTGTTCTAGTCACTTGGTAGAGAGGGCATATGGTAAGATTTAAGAAGCAGCAGGGTTGCTATCTTGCCCCACCATAACTCTTCTCTACTCCCGTTACTGCTCTGAGGTCCACCAGCTAGAGATGAATTTTAGTTACAGGAAAATCTGCAGAGAAAATTAAAAGTGGGGACTAGTTGTCACCCCTTTAGTATGAATTAGTTTGCAAAAAGGCTTTCCCTTAACCTAGCTGAGAGTGAATCAGAAATTTGTAGTAGAGAGAATTTTGGAGCATGAAATCCTGAAGGGGAAGGCAGGAGTGGGTACAAAACAGGATTTTTTCAGTCAGAGACAGAGTGAAGGCACTGGAAAGCCTATTTAGCAGTAGAAGAGAAATGAACTGAAAACACAGGAGATTATGGAAACAGAGATGGGAGGGAGGCAATTCAAAGCTCTGCCTAGAGTAAAGGGCACTCCTTCCTCCCCTCTCCTAAAAGATCACAAAGAGAACCTTCTCAGCCAAGTCATCTCAGCAGCTGTCATTTATCTTGACCCCTCCCCCCTCCAAGCTCCATCCTGGAGAGAAAATGAGGCAGGGCAAGACAAGTTGATTATGTGCCTTTGACTCAGTCTCCTGGGATTCAGGGACCAAACTGCTACCTCAGCTTTACCACCAATATGTGACAGAGGAATACCTTCTCCCCCGCTGCTGAGCCCTTGTCCTTCCATTGCTCAGCGCTCAGCCTAACACCTGGTCAGGGTGTGAAATGGAGATAGGACCCCGAAACCACAGTTATATTTTCTTCATAGAGAACACCATCTGATAGTTGATGGAGATGCTTTCATTGTTTCTAAGTACAGGAGAGAAAGGATTTGAAGAGCAACTCTACCACTGCTTCTGAACTAAATGTAATGGGAGTAAAAACTAAAAGTATACAGAAGTTCCAGCCATTTAACTATACAACAGGGTTACAGCATTTTGCCAGAAACACACTATGCCTCTCCTGTCTCCTAAACTTAAATTCTCAGGAGCCTGATATGCTCTTTGTTGGAAAACTCATTTTGTTAGAGTCATATGACCAATTATGACACTGGTGAAAAACAAAAGAAAGTAAACATATTTGAAAGCCCTCTTTATTTATAAGACTAGACAAACAATCTTTTTCGGGACCACAAATAGAAACAGCTTAGAAAAGAAGTATTATGACAGTAGAAGAAAGTCACCATAAACCATCCATCTACTGGCTGGCTGGTTTCTCCCCTGTTTAAAAGGTGTTTCAAGTGGAGACTGGAAAATATGTAACAGGCTCCTACCTTGTTCCCAAAAGGCCACCTGTTTTTTAATTCATGGGAGAATTATTAAACACGTATTACTAAACACATGGGAGATTACTAAACACATTACTAAACTACAGTGTCTGAGTGGAAATTTCAACCATTGTTAATGTAAGATAAGCATTGTTCTGCAGAATAAAAGCATCTGCAGGTGCCATTAAGAGATCACCCCTGAGTCTCCTTAGTTTGGCTCCACCATCGATTGAAAGGCAAAAGATGTATTTCAGCAACCCTTTCCCTAGTTCTCTTACCAGGACGATGTTAAGATGAATGAGTCTTTGCAGGTTTCTTTTAAGCATAAAGAAAGAGGCATATTTGTTATCCAAATACAGATTTGCTATAATAACACAGGTTCCTTTGAATGTCGTTAAATCCCCAAATTAAATGTAAGCAGGGATGGGAGTTGTTATTTTCTATTTTCTAAACTACCCGTCTCTTCAGTCATGAAAGTGTTGCAGAGTACTAGTCCAGAGTGAAGACATGAGCGGTGAAACTGCCAGGAGCCCGAGTCTAAAGAAATTCCACACCAACTGACCTCGCAATCTGCATAAGAACGAACTTGTTCCTGGGTAGCAGGATGAGGAATAAAAGGAGAGGGCAATTCCAGCACCAACTCCTGAGTCACTGGGGGAAGGTGATTGGGTGGTGACACTGTCCTCTTAATACTCAATTCGGCTCCAGTAGAACATGGTACCCAGAAGAACCCAAAACTAGAATGCAAAAAGAAAAAAAAAAATGAAAGAAAAATGAACAAGGGATTGCATTCAGAAACATCTCATACTTGGGGGGAAAATGATGTCAGGTTTGTTGAGGTTTAGGTGCACTGGAATTTGAAGATTAATCATTTTTTGTGAACATTTAAAGTGATCACATACAATGAGCATGATCACAACTAAGTGTTACAGGTGAGGTTGCCCAGGGCCTCCTCACTCTCCAGGCAAGCAATTCTTTCAGAGGAAGCAGAATTCTTTTGTTTTCCCCACCACCTTCCCTGTATTCTCCTGGCCCCTTCCCTTTTTCCTCCCTCTTAACCTCAGAGCCCTCAGGACATTTATTTATGTCTACTTGTTTTTGAAAGTGTTTTATGTTATCCAATTGTCTGCTATGTAAAAGTCCAGTATTTGTTCTTATCATTCTGACTTACTTTGCTACACATAATTCTTTCAAATTCCCTCCACTTTGTGAACAATGACTGCATAATGGCTAAATATTTCTCCATAGTGTGGATATACATCTTCTTGACCCAGTCATCTGTTGATGGACATTAGGCTGCTTCCATGTCCTAGCTATCCTAAAAAAATGCTGCTGTGAAGATTGTGAAATGTATGAGGTTTTGTGTTGATGGCTTCATAGTCTTTGGATAGATGGCCGCGAGTGGGATTACTGAGCTGTACATTATTTCCATTTTCAGTTTTCTAGAAGGTAAGTCCAGATCACTTTCCATAATGCTTGTACCAGTTTACATTCTTAAAGTGTAACAGGCTTCCTTTTTCTCTGCATCCTTTCCAGGTTAGAGTTTTGGAGGTCTTTTTCATATGTGCCATTCTCATAGTTGTGAGATGGTATTTTGTTGTAGTTTTTTTTTTTTAAAGATTTATTTATTTATGCATACAAGAACTGGAGTATATGCCAGAGTGTGGGGGAGGGTGAGAGGATTCACCAGAGAGAGTGGGGAGCAGAACAGGCAGATCAACTGAAATACACTGTTGAGGGGAGCAGCGGGTAAGTCAGGAGAGGTCTGCTGGGCCATGTGGGAAGCTCCCTGGCCTGGGTTGGAACTCATGCTGCAATGGCTGTGGATAGCTTCATAGTGCTAGACTTAACCCATTGTGCCACCAGGGAGGTCCCCTCATTGTAGTTTTAATCTATGTTTAACTTGCAAAACTAATCTTGTCTTAAGCAAAATCAAGTCCTCCTACCACTTCCCACTTACTTAACCTAATCTACACCCAGACTCCCTGTCTTTTGGGGTTTCCCTTCTTAGTCAATACTAAACTGCCCCTGGGGAAATTCTTTTGTCTTTCTCTCAGGGCTAACTAGCCTTTAGGATTCCTATTTAGAGTAAGTACCATTTTGGTAAGAAACTTTCTTATCTAGTATTGAACCTCTCCTCCTAGGGGATGCTTTCTTATGCCAGAAATGCTCATGACCTGGAATGGTTATCCCTAAAAAAAGTAACATAACTCAAGGTATTTGACTCAGCTAATATCTGGGTTCTGTCCTGTTGCAAATCTTCAACATACTCCCTGCATTTATAAAATAATGATATCTTCTTCACCTGCCTAAGAGTTAGAAGATTGGATGAGATAATGAATAATAAAGTCTAATGTTTATTGATAATTTACTATGCATCAGACACTGTTCTAAGTGCTATGCCTATAATTCAATTTAATGCTTCCAAACCCTGTGAAGAAACTGAGGACAGAAGACACATACTTACATCAGGTCATTGAAGTAGTTGTGGTAAAGCTGGGATTTGAACCCAGGCAGTCAACTTTAGTGTTTAACTAACCATTATAGGAAAGCCCCTCTGTAAACAGTAATGAGCTTTTTAAAAGATTTATTTATTTATTTATGCATACTAGAACTGGGGTGTAGGCCAGAGGTGGGGTGGGGGAGAGGATTCACCAGAGACACAGAGTGGGGAACAGAACAGGCAGATCTACTGAAATACACCGCTGAGGGGAGCAGTGGGTGAGTCAGGAGAGCTCTGCTGCACCATGTGGGAACCTCCCTGCTGAGGGATCGAACTTGTGCTACAGTGGCTGTGGATAGCTTCATAATGCTGAGACTTAACCTGCTGCGCCACCAGGGAGGCTCTCTTAAGCACAATTCTTAAGAACCCTGTTGAATTTTTCTTTCTTGCAAGTTGGGAGACTGGCTAGCTACCTAGCTACTGTTATAGGAATTTCAGTTTCAAAGTACTGGATATGAGACCTTGCCCATAGCAGGCCCTCAACACATTTAGTTCCCTTCCACCCTTTGAATTTCAAGGGGGTCCAGAGCTCATTTTCTGACTGTGCAAATATTAAGGGTTTTCAGTTGGTCGAGCTTTCTAAGATTCTCAGAAGCCTTTTAAACATTATCCCCTAGCTTTTGCAAACATGGAAGGAATAGAAACTTCATTGTTGTGATTTTTATTCTTTCAGCATGTCAGCAAGCATGTACTATGTACTCTGCTAGGCAGTGAGGATACAGAGCAGCAGCTTGCAGGTTTTGGCAGAGAATTCACAGCAGAGTGACAGTGACAGAGGGGCTCATGGGGTGTCGGTGACAGAGGGGCTCATGGGGTGTCATGGGAGTCCCAAGGAGGAAGGACCAAGGAGTCATAGGAGACTCTAGGAACTGATCTTCCCTTTCTTCCTGCTTCACCCAGTTTCTCACTTCCAACCCAGCATTTCTTAAAAGTGGGTGTACAAGCCCCTGAAAGATCTGTTCAGGGACCCATGATATTAAGACTATTTGTGTAATAATATTAAGGCTTTATTTGCCCTTTTTGCTGTTTTCACATTTGCATTGATGGTGAAAAAGCAGAGGTAAGCAAGAATCAAAGCAGAGGCACTAAACTATTAGTAGTCTATGAGATTGTTTTTGATGAAGCAGTGAGAATTACTAATTTTATTAAATGTTCACCTTTGAGTATACATCAATTTTATATTCTGTATAATGAAAAGTGTGTATAAAAGCAGTTTTGTTGTATACTGAAATAGGATGGCTGTCTTAAGGAAAAGCACTTGCGTGAATTAGCCATTTCTTCCTGCATTGAACTAACCATTTCTTCATGAAGCACTATCTTCATTTGAGAAAATGACTAATAGACAAGCGATGGTTATTTAGAGTTGGGTATTTGGCAGATGTCTTCTTGAAAATTTAAAATGTCACTTCAAGGGAAAAACAACTGACAATATTTGTTGCCAAGGATATATTTGACTTTCAAACAAAAGTCAGAAAACTTGTATCTGTCACTATGAACTTGATTGCATCCCAATATTGGCTTAACATCTTTTCAGTATAGCAATTTCAATAAATGCAAAGTTTGGGTATTGCATAAAAAAATGGCCAATACTGGAAGATTTGCATAACACCAACATTTCCCCAAATAGTAAACTCATGATGCTCTAGAATCATACATGGGTAAAAAAGACTTATGCAAGTGCTATACCAATCAATGTAATTTAATGTATTTTAGTGTCTGAAAAATTCGTTGACATCATTTCAGATTGCATAGTGCAAATAACCTTTAAGACCACTATTTGTTGAATTTTTGTATAGTATCAAGGAAGAATAGTGACAATTCTCTTTAGATAAGGCTACTAAAACATTCCTGGCTTTTTCAACTATGTGTACATGGAGGATGGGATTTCTTCAAATCCTTCAATCTAAGCAACATGTAACAGATTGAATGAAGAGGCAAATATAAGACCCCAGCTGTCTTCTCTTATACCAGACATTGAAGAGATTTTAAAAAATACAAAAAATGCTACTTTTCTCATGAATTTTCTTTTGTTTTGGAAAACAGTCATCTTTTCCAAAAAAATATTTTATTAATATTAATATGCAATTGATTTATTGTTATTCTAAATGAATTATTATGCATTTAATTTTTTTGGTGTTAATTTCTAATAGGTTACACTATCAATAGACAATAGCCTTTTGGAGGCCTTAACACTTTTGAGAGAGTAAAGGGACTTTGAATCTAAAAGTTCGGGCCTACTTCCTGAATGTAATGGTTCTTAATCCTGATAGCAAATTAGAACCACCTGGAAAATTAGAAAAAAAAAAAAAATGTGGACCTTGCTCTTAGGTCAACTGAATCAGAAGGTCACTGTGGGGTCCAGACATGCACCCCCACCCTCTTTGGGCCCCCAAGCTCCCTTAGCAGGTATTACTAGGCAGTGAGGGCTGAGAAAGACCACTTAGCTCTTGATGCATGTGCATCAGGTAAAGTGGGCAGAGGATAAGATGGCACTGGTGGAGGCAGCTCTTGGAAGGAGCCATCTAGATAGGTGTCGGTCTTTGACATGTCATGAGAGGGAAGGCAAGTGCATCCCAGTCAACCAGAAGGATCTGGGAAGTAGGGTGTATCCTCTTCCTGGCAGGGGAAGTTAACATCCCCCTCCCAAGGGAGTCTACTGTTCTTGCTGCGGTGCCAGCAGTTTCCTCTGTCAAGGTTTTGTTCCCAGACAAAACCAGACTCCCACCCAGTCTAGTGTGGTTGGGTGAACAGGGGCAATCTCAAGGCCTCTCCTTATATTCTCAGAAATAAAACATATTGAGAAGTACTCACAGTCCAGCAGAGAATGGCAAATCCAAACCAGGCAACCCCCCAGGCATGCCGGTTCATTGGCCCCGAGATCAGTTCGTAGCAGCCCTGGAGGGGTGGCCGATTCCAAATCAATGTGACAGGAACCAGAAAAAGAAACAAGATGGCGAGAAAATCAATTGTTCATTGAATCAACACCACTCCAAAATCCAGTTTAACATAACCCCGGCTATTTCCACACCCTGGGGGGTAGGGAATGGGGGTGGGGACAGCCAGTTTAACATTGCTTTGCTGAGGAAACAGAAAAATCTTATCAAATGACTATTCTGTCACTGTGTTTTTATCGCTCAGTCTAACAAAGGTGCTACTATTTTAGCATAACTTTTTTGTGTGTTGAATACATGGACAATGTAAACTATTCTTGAAATTTTAATTATTTTCTTTCCCAAAAGTATTTATTGGTGATTTGCTTGAGCATAGGGTTACTTTTTGATTTGTTTATTTTTAAATAAAGTGCATCTGGTAGAGGTCTTTTTAAAACTCATTAAAGGAGCCTCTATACCATCCTTTCTTAAGTTTCATTTGATATCGTATTTCAACATATCTTTATTGGATTCTAGTGAACCTTGAAGAACCATAGCATGCTTGTGAAAGAGTGATTCATTTTTACTCATTGAATCATTCATTCATGCATGCCACAATCAGTAAGCTTTACTTATGGTTCACCTCGTTCTAGTCACTGTGCTGGAGTAATACATGGTGGATGACTGGCTATTAGAGTGACCTCTACTAAGGCCCTGAGAACCACAGGGACAGTGTAGGAAATGCAAAAACCAGGCTGAACCACTGAGGTCCACAGGGAATGTCCTAGTAATGAGCTTGTTGTGGCTGCAGGTGGCCGCTTGAGGTTCTGTCCTTCCTGACTCTGCCCTAGTCCTTTGTTGGTCCACCCACACACCCTGCCTTTGCTATGCCTTGATTTCTCTCTTCATTTACTTTTCTCCATTTACGTTATAGGCACTTCCATTCACCTAAATGCACAAATGGAAAATCTTAGATTATCCTGTATTAAGTGTTTTTCTCTTATCTGAAATCAAACACTGAGCAAATCCTTTTGGGTGTACTTTAAAAATATATCTCAAATTCAAACTCTTATCACTTCCTGCTACCACCTTGGTCCACTATGGCCTCACTCCAGGATGATGACAACAGCCTTTTAATGGGTCCCCCTGAGACCTGAGTCCACTGTAGGCACCCTGTTAGTTTTCACGCATGGCCAGAGTGAGCCTTTAAAATGTACATCATATCACTTTTTATCTTTTTTAATGAAGTTCCTTTTTCTTACATCCTTGTTAACTTTTTGACAGTACCGGATTTCTTCTCTCAGGTGTTAGCACCACAGTCCCACCACTTTTAAAATGAAGCCCCCAGTCCTAAAAAGAAGCGCTGCCACTCCATGAACCCAGCTGCCACCCCCAGAGATGTCACACTGTAAACCTAGGGAGCTTGAGCACCAGGGCTGCTTAGTTGCTGGACTATGTCAAAGCCCCATAACTAATTTTGTGTACATATTTTTGATTGTTTTTTCTCTTCTGAATTTTATAAACTTCAGGTCCTGCAAAATCTAGGTCTACCCTTGACTTCCACTTTTCAATCCTTCTACCTTGTCAGGCTAATTCTTTTTGATATTCCTTCAAGAAGCTAAAAATGCTCCTACTTCAGGGTTGTTCCACTTGTTTGCTTTCTTGGCTGAAGAACTCTCTTTCCCAATCTTCCTTAAATGAGGGTCTCATTTTTTCACTTAATACAGAACTTGGTATAAATATCATCTTGATTAAGCCTTTCCTGACAACCACAGAGAAAAATACTCTTCCTTTTATCATTCTCCACATTCTTAACCTGCTTTATTTCTGCTCGTGGCATTTATCACTACCTGGAATTTGCCATGTATTTGTTTGGTAATGTTTTTTTTGTGGTCTCCCAGTGCCAGTTCTACCAGGGCAAGGCTTTTATCTTGTGCATTATTGAATCTCTAAACCTAGAACGATGCCTGAGCAAAAGCAGACACCTAACAAACATTGATAAGTTAAATGGCACTTGGCTGGAAGTAGTGATTATAACATAATCACTTGTGACGTGATTGGTTACAAACAGCCATCTCCATTGCTCACTTGATCCTCCCAGCAATCCGGGCGATCATTCGTCTGTCAGTGTGTGGAAGAGCCTGTTTAGGCTTGGTGCTAGGCACTGGGTTTTGCCCTCAGGGAGCTCAAACAAAAGACCCAGTTTTTTCCCCTCATCTCATTTAGTGCTCTTCAAGATGCCTTTTTTTATTAATCACTAATCTTCTTTAGTTCTACTATAACATTCTTGAGGCATAGTGATAAAAAGAATATATATATTTATACATACATACATACATACATACATATATACGTATACACACACACACACACACACACACAAAGTGCTATGTGAAATTTTGGTTGATTTCTATTTTTACCACACTTGTGATGACTTTCCTAATTTTGTTAGCATTGGTTTGTGCATTGTAGCTCCTGAAAAGCACCAAAATGGATGTAAGAAGGAATCACTTACCTCCTCACTCACCCACCCACCAGGTATTTATTTATACTTGCTTTGTGCCAGACATTACGTTAAGTTCAAAAGATAAATCACTGAAAAATGCATGGCCTTAAGGAAACTAATATGAAAAAATAGACTTGTGAACAAATAACTATAATATAATTCAAAGTGTCAAATAAAATAATAGAGGTAAGGAATATGAGGTACTGATATGGCATATTTTGCTTAGTGGAAAAAGGTTGTTAAAGGAGGATCCAAGAAGCCTATCACTCAGAGGGATGGTGGTGTGTGGGAATCTCAGCACCTGGGATAGAGAGAACCAGAAAGACATAAAAAAGATGATGTTGGGCCTCCCTGGTGGCGCAGCGGGTTAGGTGTGGCACTGTGGAGCTGTCGGCAGCTGTGACGCAAGTTCGATGCCCAGCCGGGAGATTTCCACTTGGCATGGCAGACCTCTCCTGTCTCGCCCACTGCTCCCCTCATGCAGTGTGTTTCAGTAGATCTGCCTGTTCTGCTCCCCACTCAGTCTCTGGTGAACCCTCTCACCGTCCCACACCTCTGGCCTGCACCCCAGCTTGTATACCAAAAAAAAAAAAAATCACTAAAAAAAAAGATGATGTCAAGGTTGAAGAATGAGTGAGACTGAGAAAGTAGGAGCACAGGACATCAGAGACAGTGCTGATGCAGGAATTTGGTTGCAGAACAGGGTTGAGTGGTGATGAGTTTGTGTAGTAGTATGAGTTGTAGTATGAGTTGTGGTGTAGCTGGTGGGTAGTGGGGGTAGAAATGTTAAGGACAGATGTGGCATAAGAGAGGGCACCAGCAGGGTTGTCAAAATGAGTGTGGAGGTGCGCCTCATTACCAGAACATAACTATACTATATACTATGTTACATGTGCCCTAGGATGCTAGGGAAAATAGTGTTATTATGTCGATAAACTGGTTATCAGTGCTATTATGAGATACACTAGTTATTAGTATTATTATGAGATAAACTGGTTATCAGACAAAGTTTTTTCCCCTTTCAAAGAGATGATAGTTTAAATGCAACCATAATCCAGTCCAGATATATTTGCATGAGCCACTTCCAATGTTAAAATATTGGAAGTATTTAATTGTTCCTGAGAGTGATAATTTTATTGTATATCATGATTATAAGCAATAAATTTAATTTTTATAACAATCTGAATATAAATGATTTAAAAAATGCCAAAACAATGCTGCAAAAAGCTACACAACAGTTGCTTTGAATAACTGCAAAACAGCCGTTATTCCCATGTCCTTTTCTGGATTAATGCAAATAATCCTAGTCTAGGCACCTCCCCAGTGTGGCAGGATGGCCCCAGTGCTGTGTCCCTAATTCTGCAGTTGGATCCTTTATTCCAAGATTAGCGAACCTGATACTTCTCATTTATCGAACTGGCACACAATTAACTTTACTCAAATTGGGTGTGGACAAAAAGCAGTGGACAGCATTTCAGAGGCTGACTCAGTATATAGGTTCTCAGCAGAGCTTTTGGGGAATATTGCCAACTTATTTTTAGGCTTCGAACCTAGGCTCTGGTGCCAGATTGCTGGGGTTTGAATCTTGACCTTGGGCAAGGTACTTAATAGCATCTCTTATCTCTTAGTTCCTCATCTGTAAAATAAGGATCATAGCGGCACCTGCTGCTGAGTGCTATATAAGTTAATATGTGTATGGTGCTTGGAACAGTGTTGGGCATTTGGTAAATCTCAATAAATATTAGTTTTCACCATCATCAGCCTAGAAACAACTTTTCAACATCCATCTGTATGTAAGCCATCTTTTACCCAAATCAGCCCTCTAACACTTTGTGAAGTCTTTTCTCCATTACCGCTGACCAAGATATGAGCATAATAAACTACTGCAGTTACCTGCAGCAATTGCCAATACTTTGGAACCTGCAAAATATTCTTTTGCAAAAATCAACAGAGCAAGCCTTTGTTTAATAGTTTGGAAACTATTTTCATTTAAACAAAGTTGGTTTGCTATTGTGCTGTTCATGTTCTGTTAATTTTATTAAAATGTAATTTTCTCCAGATTGCTCCAGATTAGAATTCACATTTTACTAGCAGAGATGGAAAGAGCTAAAAGGAGATTTCGGGGGAAGGATGCAGAATTTTTTACTGAGAGCATATTACCCACAGTTAACAGTGTTGTCCTCCTCATGGAGAGCAGGATAATCTGCAGGAGGAGGGAGAACTCACCTGATCATGATAATAACCCTGCACTCCCAGTTTGCAGGCCTCCAGGTTGAGAGGTTCTTTAAGATTGCTCATTACACAGCACTGGCGAGGCCAGGGATAGTCAGCATCATTATTCTCAGCGCGGAAGGCAGATGTGTATTTCTGCCAGTCTGATGGACCATTTACACCACAGCAATTGTCCTGTCAGAGGATGAGAGTGACAGAATTGTCTTCCACGGCCCTTGCCAGATGCATCAAGGTAGCAGCTGAGATTACACGGAAAAAGCAGGTATGGAAAATATACCATATCTTATATTTACTAAAAATCTCCAAATGAAAGCTGAATCATGTGTACCGCCAGTAAATAAGAGCGGATACACTTGCCCATGTCAGGTCTCTTTTAGAAGGAAAACCCACTGGATGCTGACTTCACCCCCAACCACACACACATCCCTGGATATTGGTTTAGGTACAAAAATGGCATCCTCCGAGACAGCAGGTATTACCTGAAGCATGAGCCTGTCCCAGGCTTTGGTGACTCCATTGTTTTTCCAGTGGTCATCATTGTTTAGAGGACGGTTGTTTTGGTATCTCTCCAGCATCTGCTTCAGGAAGAGGTTGGGTGTGAACTACAGTGGAAGAAAGCAACACAAGAGAGAGGGAGTTGGCAATGAATCCCCAGGGAGGCAAAGTGAGTTCTCAACCTGTTGCTGGGGACACTGAACATCT
Organism: Scalopus aquaticus; assembly: GCA_004024925.1. Classification (NCBI taxonomy): domain Eukaryota; kingdom Metazoa; phylum Chordata; class Mammalia; order Eulipotyphla; family Talpidae; genus Scalopus; species Scalopus aquaticus. The sequence continues at coordinate 207,792 of PVIJ01000493.1, forward strand.
TCTGCTGGAGTTAAATTGTGCTCCGTGGGCTGAAGGGTGGGTGTGAGGCTGCTCTGGGTGGTTGAGGTGCCCATGAAGGGGGAAGACCCCCGCTTCAAAAAAGTCCCAGCGAGACCAGGATAGACAGTCACTGAAGGGTGGCTGAGGTCTGGGGATGGAGAAAAGGAGAAAAAACAGGCTGCTGAATTGAGAGGCTATCTTAGACCCGTGGATTACTGATCATTCTATTGGAAAATCAGTGGCTATGGGCAGAGTGGTGGGGAGCAGAGGGGTTCCAGATCTGGGTTCTGGCCAGACCAGGCATAGTCGGCAGGAGTCATACTGCTGAGATTCTGGATTCTTCTCTTTCACTTAGCAGCTGTGTAACCTTGGAGAAGTTACTTTACCTTTTTAAGTCTCTGTTTTTTAACCTCTAAAATTACAATGATAAGAACCTTTTCATAGGGTTATTGTGAGGATTAAGTAAAGTGATATATTTGCTGTTCCTATACATTTTTAAGTGTCTGGTACAGAGTAAAGTGCTAGTGCACAGCAGTAGTTATAGTACTGGTCTAATAATGGTGATGATTCATATGGGTATTTGGCTCCGTGCTTTTTGAGGCTGCACTCACAAAGTCCCGTTGTGTTGCTGCTGTGATGCAAGATGCCACTTCAAAGGCATAGACGACGAACATCAGAATGAAATACTACAAGGGAAACACATGAAAAAATTACACTCACCTCCACAGAGAGAAGTTTTGTTTTTACAAATAGTTATGTTGTTCCAGCACATTTGTCTAAATATTATCATTCAACCATTCACACAGTTATTTAACAAACCCTCATTGATCAGCTGCTTGGATAAGACTTGGTCTCCTTTTACCCAGAGCACAAGTGATCACTGAATACAGAGCTTTCTCAGTCCACTATCCTGCATTTCTGTCTTAATAAGGAAAAACAAATTTCAGAGAATTAACTGATGTGCGTGTGTGTTAGGTCAATGACTAGTAAGGGAGGTTTAGTTTATCAGACATAACATAGGGCCATATAAATTCCTTCTTATTGGGAGATTTTCTTTATGGGTCACTGAAAATTTAGAAAAAGATGAACAGGATTGTGTTTAATTTCTACTGCCCATCTAATAAGCATAGAAGTCTTATTAGAAAGGACAGGCAGCCTCCAGGACAGCTCCTTACTGGCATTTCTGCCACATATCACCCTCCTCAGTTATATTGGTCAGGTGAGTGAAATAGAGCTCCCTGTGTGTGCTGTTACTGTGTGTGCACACGCGCATGTGTGTGTGTGCCCACAGAGCCTCCATAGCACATTGTAAGGTTTTATACAGTTTGTATGAGGAAGCCTGTCACCCCATTTATCATAGACGTTATTGTTTGGGAAGGGGGTCAAGGTAGCCATAGCTACTACTATGGACAAGTAGCACAACACCGGAACTTTGCCAGCAACTTTCCGCCCCAGCAAGCAGCAGACTCCAAGCAGCAGACTCCAAGCAGCAGACTTAGCAACTTCCTGCTTCACTTGGGTTCTTCTGGAGGAAGGGACATGGTGGTTAGTGTTGGTGGGGAGCACAGGGAGATGTCTCCTTCCCTGGACAGGGGAGACTGTCTGAGCTGGACCCTCTGTTGCGCCAGCACTGGGCTAGAAAAAGGACGAGGCTGCAGAGTTAACAGCAGGGGCAGCTTTTAGAGTGCTCATAACATATCCCCCCCTGTATTAGCTGCTGCCTTGCTCTTTGCCAAGTCCTTTGCTGGATCCCCTTACAGATGTTGAGAAACCCCTTGGAGACACTCCATAAAGGAGGCCTGGGGTACCTGCTCCTTCAGGCCCCCCACCCCACCCTGTGGGTGTTCCTGGCTGTGTCAGGCACACAGAGCTAGCCCAGACAGACTGGGATGCTTGTGAAGCTGGTCTCCAGGAACACCTGCCCCTCTTCCCTTTTCCCTGAATTCCTTTCCCACCCTCCAAACTGAGTGCTTTTGCCCTGGAACTCAGGAGTCAAAATGTCAATGTTCTGCATTCCCTGAGTACCAGGTCAATATTAGTTCACAGGCCAAGTAAACCAATAAACACCTGAAGTTGCTTGACTTGTTCCATAAAGGTGAAACTCAGGTCCTGCAGCTTTTTTGGTGGGGAGAGCTATTGGGGGTGAGGAGTGGGGGTGGGATCCCCTCACTGTGAGAAACTGCTGTCCTAAGTATGGGCAGAAAGTAGTGGGCTACACCCGACCTGAGGATTAACTCTGCTGGCTGCAACTTTACTTCCATTTGCAAAGACAGGGCATGAATTTGCTTTCTGTGCTTTGAGGCAGAAGCCTCTGCAGGGGAGCCTCTCCGGAAACCTCAGAGTTCAATTCTCCACAGGCAGGTGGCCACTGAAGCTGCTCTCCACAGTGGTGCATAATTTTCTAGGGTCCCCCAAAAGCAGAGAGTGCATAATGTGGGAAGTGCAGGCTGTCACACAAAAGCAGAAACCTTGAGTTCAAACTTGGCAAAAAGGTTCGTGCGTTCAAATTCAGGTAATATAAAAATTCAAATGCATATTTTGTATTTTATATCTTATTATATTAGTGCCTGATTGATATTATACTTTTAATATCATTTAAATATTAAAACAATGTTTTAAGCTTATTATCAAGTTTTCACTCTGTCTCTCCTCTGGCCTATGAAACTCCTGCCTGGACCAATTGGTCCAGTTGGGGAAGCACAGATCTGGAAAATACTCAATAGCAATGCCTTCAGGCGCCTCCCCTTGGGTTCTCTCTATTGGAATCTTCTGCACTTGCAGTAGTGGAGGGCATCTTCGTCTCCTTCTTACCCCTCACCCTGGCGCTCTCTGCTCCCACCTTCCCCTCTGAAAATCAAAGCATGGTGTTCGGGGAAGAAACAATCCATCAAAATTGGTCTAGGAGACAGCTGTAGAGCGTTTTAAGGTCTCACCACTAGGAGAATTTTCCTGCTGGACTTCATGATGCCTCCAATGCCTAGAACAGACAGACAGAAAAGGCAGATGCCAACAAACATGCCAATCCAGGCTGCCCCGTAGATGTCGTCATTGTCGGTAGCTTCCAGCAGAGGGTACAGGCTGTGCTGGTCCGATACAAAGAAGATGCACTCGGCGGTCAGGGCGATGCCACACATCTGGGGAAGAAGGGGCTCAGTTAGGCGGGGCACCAGGAGCCCAGGGCTGGGAGAGGGGGTGCAAACACAGGGTAGCTAAGAGAGACTAACTCCATTCTCTGCTGAGTCTTTAAGGAAGTGACTTAAACTCCTCATTGCCAGGAAATCAAATAGCTCCTTCCATCTAGCTAGTTGGTTGTATGCCTCCTTCCCCATGTCACTCTGTTATCTGGGAAAAGACCATTTCACACAATCTGTAAAGTCCTTGGTGTGTGAACCACTCAATCTTCTGGTATGAAGGTGACCCATCATTTCTACTCCCACTGCCCCACTGCCCACATTCCATGATGGTAATATTTAAATTAGCCCTGGTCCCATCTATCAGAGTCACTGAATGTAAGAACAGAAAGAAGCTCAGTGGTTATCCTTCCAGCCTCTTGTATTGTATAGATGAGGATCTTGGCCCTGGAAGGCAATGATTATCTAGAGTTAGAAGCAGAACTGGGCCGAGTCAGCCATCCTGACCCTTAGGTACTCTCTGGCCTCACTATCCACACAGCCTGGCCTCTGAGCCACCCTCAAATCCTGGTACTGGGCTCTAGATGACCAGAACAAGAGACACTAACATTGGTCCCCATCAACCTGGAGTCCCACAGAATACAAACCAAAGTGAAATAGGAAGGCAAGACCAAAGCATGTGTGGGTGGGAGTGTTTGGCACTGGTTATATGGCCCCTTTTAGATTCTGGTGCTTGAAAGTTGGGAGGGAAATAGCTGTTTTTTTAACCATGGTCTTTAAATACATTGCTTAGTCATGTATGATTTCATAATTAAATGCCAGCTAGCATATTTTCCTAACACATTTCTTAAAAAAAAAAATGTTGGGAGCCAGTAGTTACATTATTGTTATTTTTCCTTATACTCTCAGTTTTTTAAAAAAAGATTTATTTATTTATGCATACAAGCTGGGGTGTAGGCCAGAGGTGTGGGATGGTGAGAGGATTCACCAGAGACAGAGTGGGGAGCAGCATAGGGAGACAGAGTGGGGAGCAGCATAGGCAGACTGACTGAACACACTGCCGAGGGGAGCAGCAGGCAAGACCAGGAGAGAGGTCTGCTGCGCCATGTGGGAACCTCCCTAGCTGGGTATTGAACCCGTGTTGCAGTGGATCTGGATAGCTTCATAGTGCTGCGCTCAACCCGTTCAGCCACCAGGGAGGCCCAACTCTCACTTTTGATTGAGCTAAAAAATCACAACCCCTGGAAGAACAGAATTGAAATATACTTTTTACTTACACCAATAATCACATTTCCAAAAATCAGCAGACCCTGGAAGCAGCGTACAGTGGAGTCGTCTTTGGCCATCTTTAGGCTGTCCCGCAAGCTGAAAGCACAGTCAGAATGTTACTACTTAACAAGCCGCAGACACAAGAATGAGTCTCATTCTATGACTACATAGGCTGCTGGGTACTATCTTTTTGTGTTCCAAAACATCCAAACCGAAGTCTTGCAGTTGTAAGAGGGTGGTCCTCAGGAAAGGGGAGTGTCCCAGGTTCCCTGCCCCACCCAAGGGAGAGTGGAGCTGAGCAGGAGATAAGAAGCTGGAAAAGGAGAGAGAAAAAAAAGGAAGAAGGAAGGAAGCAGGACGGAGGCCAGAAGAAGCACTAGGAACAGACATGTGAGGAAGCGGCACTGGCCTGGACTGTTTGAAACAGATGTGGGTGAGAGACCCGTGGGGAGGTGACAGTGACAACATTGATCCTGATTTTGATCTTGTTCATTTTCTCCCAGAATTGTCTGCCTATTTCTGGCCCTTTTCTGTGAGTCCCTGTTGAAAGGTGTTTTAGACTTGTGGCAGGCTTTCAGGCCTTGCTTTGGGCCAATCCCATTTGGGTGGACTTTTTTTGCCCATGAGGTGATGGGTAACTTTGGGTGCTTAATTTAGAAACTATATTCGTTGTCTTTTATTATACATCAATTATATTGAAGTTTCTTTCCACTTAAGGTCTTACATGTTTTGTCCTGATGCGGCAGATGGCAGAACCTATTTAGAACGGGCAGGTTTGGGAGTTCTGGGGTGCCCCGCTCCCTGCCCTGTAACACAATCACTTAGCATAGGAGGAAATTTTGTTACTAAGTTCAGGAATCACTGCAGAAAGAAGGAAAATGAATAAAGCTTGCCAGAGTCTGATCAGTAGTTTCTAGGAATTCTTGAAGGTATGGACTACACTGATGTCTCCCTGAGGAATGAAGAGAGGCACTTCCAGTCAACCAGGGAACACCTGAGGAGGTGACAACTGGCCAGGGGGATGTACCCTGAGGACCTCTGCACACCTCCTCCTGTCCTTAGCCTTGGTAAACTGAGATCCAAAGGTTAAACACACAGCCAGAGTTGTCAGCTGCTTCCCATATAAACACCATTATATTCCTAATATTTTGTTCCCTTCACAAAATAGTTGGCAAATAAAAAAAGTATCCTGTCATATCAGGAGGAGGGGGAGAAAAGAGGAACTAGTCTTTAGTACCTTCTAAGTATGTATTGCTCTACTAGGTCCTTGATATACACATCTAATTTGCATAACCTAATTGGGTTAGCCTGAGAGTTGAGCGGGTTCCCATAAAGTAGACAAGGGAGCAAAATCTTAAATGGTGAAGTAAACTCCCTGGTGCCACACAACCAATAAGTGACAGAGATGGACTATGTTGGTCTGTGGGACTCCAGAGCCTAGGTGTGTTCCCACCTCAAATTCCCTCCATCTCCCGCCAAGTCCACACTGGCACCAAGAAATTTTCTACAGGGATTAGTGCCACACACGGCCGAAAGTGGGCTGCTCCCTCCTTGAAGGTTCTCTGCAGGAGGGTAATTGTTTGGGTCAATCCCTTTGTCTTTTGCTCTTGAAACACCTTGAGGAAAGCTATCCACATCTCTCAGTGTTTTAGTGACTAAACACTTTATGCATCTGTGTAGGAAATCAAAAGGCATCAAATGATTCAGCCTGCGTTTTGAGTTAGTCAAAGTTATTTAAGGAGAGTGCTGTGTTCTAGGATGTTATGTTCTATTGGAAGTCAAGATATTGATATGTTTGCAAATACAGCTGGTGGATTAAGCACCCTGAGAGTCTGAGGTGGGGACTCCTGTGTTTTGCAGAATATGTATGATTTTGAAAGTAGACTAGAGGCGGCTGTTTGTGGGAGGAAGATGAGGCAGGTAGACATGGCAGGTACAGAGAAATGCAAGGTCAGGGAAGACAAACCTAGATGAGCTTGGTGCCTGGTATCCGTGAGAAGGACTCAGCCACAGAATTCTGGTGTGAATGTGCAGGGCAGTGTAGCATCAGCATTTTGTAACTTCTCCTTGGCCACCTGTATTTAGACTAGGTTGGTGTCTAGAGGACCCAAATCATTTGTGGCATCTCCCAAACAGACACAAATTTCGAGAGGCTTCCAGTGGCTCACTCTGCAGTCTTCTGGCTGTGTCTGATGGTGAGCACAATGGACTTGGTATCAGAAGGTCAATGTTCAAACCCCTCTCTCGTACCAGCCTCACTGTATAACCCTGGGCAATGCCACTCAGTGTCTACTTCTGCATTTTACTTTTTTAAATATATAATTTATATGTGCATCTATTACAGGGCAGGGAGAGGGGCACCCCAGAACCCCCAAACCTGCCCTCCCTAAATAGGTTCTGCCATCCGCTGCATCATGACAAAACACATAAGACCTTTAGTGAAAAGAAACTTTAATACAATTAGTGTAATAATACAGAAATGACAAAAAATACAGTTTCTAAACTAAGCACCCAAAGTTACCCATCACCTTGTGGGCAAAAGTCCACCCAAATGAGACTGTCCCAAAGCAAGGCCCGAAAGTCTGTCACAAGTCTAAAACACCTTTCAGCAGGGACCCATAGAAAAGGGTCACAAACAGTCAGACAAGTCTGTAAGGAAAAGAGCAAAATCAAAATCCAGATCAACGTTGCCATTGTCACCTCCCCACAGGTCTCTCACCCACATGTTTCAATCAGTCCAGGCCAGTGCAGCTTCTTCACATGTTTCTGTACTCCTTGTGCTTTTCCTGGCTCTCCTTCCCACTTCCTTCCTTCTTTTTTTTTTTTTTTTCAGCTTCTTATCTCTCCTCAGTTCCACCCTCCCTTGGGTGGGGCAGGGAACCTGGGACACTCCCCTTTCCTGAGGACCACCCTCTTACACATCTATGAGGATGCATCCATATCTTATACACATGTATAGAGTTTTTTTAATTATCCCCCAAATCCACCAGTCATAAACTCTTATTATGTAATGTATGTTTCCCTTCAAGTAAATTCACATTCTACTTTTATAATGAAAACAATAATATTCCTCCTTTTTGTGTCCACTGCTAGAGTATTAGAGTCATTAAGTCAACAATGAACAGTTTGTAATGCACTTTAAAGTGGAGAAAACATAACTTCTACAGTGTTGTCATATCTCTGAAATAAAAGATGCAGAGTAGTTGATCAACATAAAATGATTAAAACATAAGAAGCAGGACTACTTACTGAGGGAGGTATTCAGGAAGGGTACAGGGCTGTGGTTTTGCTTGATGCACCAGCAACTGCTGGGGTGGAGGAGGGAGCTTTCCTTGGTGACGGTGCCACAGCCAAAGGCTGCAAGGTTGAGGTGAACACCTCGCCTTTCACCTTCCCTCAGCTCCTTTCCCAGGTGCTGCTCCGCTGCAAGGGCAGAGGCCTTACTCATCTGCACTCTTGTTAATCTCCTTGTAAGGATCAATGGGGGAAATAATCTTTTTGGGAGAGGACTAAAAGCTTCCCAGTTGGGGTTGGGTGTGGTGAGAGTCAGGTACGAAATGGCACAGCTGTGTGGGAGGGACCCTGCATTCCATCAGCATTCCTGAGCGACTCCCCCCCCCACCCCTCCCACCCCGCCGGGGCCTCTGCCCTCTGGCTTTCACCAGCTCCCGGGCTTCTGCTCCAGAAGGGAGGTGAGGCGGACGTGACCCTAGTTCTCTGAGCTAGGACTGCTTTCTCCCTGACACAGAAATGACTCACCCAAGACTCTCCCCTGTGCAGGCACTCCTTGTGGGATGCACCTATAAAAGTATTCCTGCACCGTCCTTCTAGCGTCTCCAAAGCTGGAGAAGGCGTTTTATTTTCTAAGTCCAAAACAGCATAGTGTCTGCACATAGTAGGATTCAGTAAATTATTTTGCTAATAAAAAGACACATATAATCAAACATCTTCAATTCCTTATATGAGCCCCCCAAAACTAAAACCAAGAAAATCCTCTCAATATAATAGATAAGTGAGTAAATAAAAAGGAAAATAAAGTAATGTTTCAAAATGTATATTTGAGTGAATGCATAAATATGAGTTATTTATTTGCCTAGATCTTTACTGCAGAACTGGTTAAAGAGTATGGTGAAGTAGAAAGCGCATGGATTTTCAACAGACTTGAATTTTAGCTTCTACCCCTTGGCAATTTTGTGACCTCAGAAAGTTACTTAATGCTACGGAACTTCATCTCTAAATGGATACCATAATTCCTAACCTAAGGGTTCCTGTAAAATTAAATGAGACTATATGTGAAGTTATAGAACAATATTGATTGTCTAACCAATATAATTTCCTTTACTTTTGCCTCAGTTTCTTGAAACAGACAGACTAAAGTTAATAGATTAGCAAATGGTGAAGACATTTAAAACCAATGTTTTAAAAGAGTCACATTTTCAAAGAAAATACAGAAAGAAAATATGGAAGAGTACTATACAAAAACAAATCCATATCTGGTTGAAACAAGAGTTGGGGGGGATCTGAGTCTCACAGAACTTGCCCTCATCAGCTCTAAACTTCCTAATCACACAGCTAATCCCAGAGTGAGACTATTCTAGAAGTAAAAAAAAAAAAAAGTAAGAAGGAAGATATTGGCAAAGTACTGAGCTTGGAAGCCAGTTACCCAAGAAGTTAGAAGTAGAAGTTAGAAGTTGGAAAACTGGTTAAAATGTGTAAGTTGACATTACATAATCTGTGTGAGAGAGCCTCATTCAAAGTCTATGGGAAAACAGAGGCAAATCAATTTCTTTCCATAACAGACAAACTGGAGCATCCCTAGGAAGAGTTGCATTCCTTCCACACTTAAAGGAGAGGTGGCATGATTTCCATGAACAGAAACCTTCAGGCCTGGTTAGCTTGTAGAGTTCTCTGATTGTCATTAAGTGCCTGTGTGTAAGGAAAGACTAATGAATTACTTAGGTTAAAAAAGGAAACTGACAAAATTACACACCAATGGTTATTTAAAAAAAAAAAAAAAAAAAGGACATTATGAATTTGTTGACCTTTCCAGAGAGGACAGGCATGGAGAGTGAACAAAATGGAGAGATAAATAGGCCCTTCTCTAATACACAGTATATTCATATATGTGTATACATAGCATAAATATTAAACTGTGGTTCTCTCAAGGGCCCTTTGGAAGCTGCATCTTAGGAAAAGAATAACTTAGATTTGGTCTCTGCCTGCCTAATAAAGAAGTATGATGAAAGCCCTGTGATGGCTCATTTTATATGTCATCTTGGCTATGATGGCGAGGACATGGTGCAAAGTTGTTTAGTCAAAGACAGGTCTAGACGTTGCTGTGAAGATTATTTTTTAGAAGTGTTTAATATTTAAATCCGTAGACCTTGAGCAAAGCTGATTACTTTCCATAAAGTAGGTTTGGTTTCATCCATCACTGGATTCACCCCTGAATTTTCAGGCTGTAGCCTGCTTTCCAGATTTCATACTTGCCAGCCCTCACAACCCAGTGACCCAATTCACTAAAGTAAATCTCATATTCTCTCTCTCTCTCTCTCTCTCTCTCTCTCTCACACACACACACACACACACACACAACATTAGTTATACTTCTCTGCAGAACCCTGAATAAAACACCCCCTGATTTGAATGGCTTTATATGTTTGAAAGAAGCAAAAGTGCTCTTTTTCTCATATTTCTGAGACCAACCAATTTACCCTTTCCCTCAGGTCCCCACCGCTGGCCTCTAACTTATCAGTCAGATGAATTCAGCATTTCTGTTTCCAATTCACACAGAGCTTTCAGAGTGAACTTTCTAAAGCACAGACTCTCAAATGATTCTATAGGACACAGATGTTCCACAGACTGGGACAAGATATTTTGATGATAAATTGAATAATTACAGTTATTTCCTATTTTGGAGAAAAATGAATGATGGAAATTTATGATTTTAAGCAATTTCCTCTCACAGAATTTAAAAAACCTTGGGTGCCTTCTATCACCTATGTTGGACTCTAGTTTACGGTATGAATTTTGGCCAAAATGATCTACTCAATTATTTTAAATTTAGTATGCCAATACTTTGTAGGGTTTCACCAAGGTTAATATGTCCTCTAAATGCCAGTCAATTAACCAATCCACTATCCTAAAAACAGCTCTGGTTTTATATCACTCCTTTTTTTTGTAATTTCAAGTGCTCCCTATAGTCTTAATCCAAAGGAAGGCCTAGAATTGCTCCCTCTCTACCCACTAGCCCTGCAGCCAACCACCTCTTACTTCCTGCTCAGAACGGCTCCACTTGTCTGCCCTTATCTCTTACTTAGCAGTCTCTTCAAATCCAAATTTCTCCTGTCCTTCTCTGTTGCACCTGAATTTGAGAACTTTTGTTTTCATTTTCAACCAGGTTCCAAAAGGCCTGCCTGTCTATTTTCTCTCCTCTAAGTGTCCTGTTATGCAGCCAGATAGAGCTTAATTTGTTCCCCCTTTGGGAACAAATTTCTGCCTGCTGAACACTATGCCATCTTCTGAAGTTCAACCAAAATATCACTGCTTTCCCCAACTAACCTTGCTCAGAATTATTCTTCACAGCTGCCCTCCTCCCCCCGCCCCCCCCCCCCAGGAAAGCTCACACCACCTGCTATTTGGTGGATATATGTGTGTGGCTTTTCTTTCTACCAGCCTGGCCACCTCAATTTAGTCTGGTACTTTGCTACCTCTTTTCTTTCTTTCTTGTTTTTGTTACCGCTTTTCTTTGTCCAGATTATAATTATAATTGTTTAAATTAGTTGATGAGTGACACATCTAGATGACAACGACAACACTCTTGGTAGTATTTGTTTTACCAAGAAAGGTCTATGATGATTAGGGAGAAATTAAGGGCTCATTTATCCTAGGGTCATTATTGGCCATGTGTCCATTTCATAACACAATAGAATATCAGCTCTGGCTGCAAACTTAGAGATTTTGTAGTCAGCTTCCTAACAGTACAGACAAGGAAACTAAGGCTTTGCAAGAGGAAGTGACTAGTTCAAGATCATTCGTGTATCACTTGCAGAGTCAAGATTTAAGGCCAGTTCTTCTGACCCTGAAGTCAGGTTTGTATTGCTTTTCTTGTTAATCATTCTCTCAAAAGTAGTGAGATACCCTCTCCTATGACATTGCTCTAAAATTAAGAGAAGCTTCCAGGCTTGTCTTTGAGTCTGCTCTTTCCCCTTTCAAATAATGCAAGGGGAGTCACATTAACAAAGGTAGCAAGGGGAGCCTTCCTTCCTTGCCCTCCAATCAATCTTTCTCACTCTTCATCCTAATTTCTGAAATTCCACAAGGAGAGAATCATTCCTTGCTCCTGATCAGAATACAAACACACGTAAAAGAGGCATATCAAGTCTCATCAACCATTGATGTCAGTGTTTCATGGTGAATGTTTTTATCAAATTTCTTCTTCATATTTCTATAGGGAGAGGGTAGACACTTTGAGAGGGAAAGAGACCCAAGGAGAAGGTAGAATCTAAACAGGCAGACCTACTAATTCATGATTTAGGGACTTGGAGTTGTCTGCCGAGATGGAGACTGGCTTCTGATCATAAGATGTGTCATTCTTTCTAGCCCCTAATCTGTATGAGCTATTTCAAATATGGGGTCTATTGAAACAGTGCTTCCTACATATATTAGATTTCTTTTTCTTTTTTTTTTTTTTTACATGGTAGGGTTAGAAATAAAACAAATGGATGGGATGAATTTTTAAAAGTGAGATTAGTAGTGTACAGAGAGCAGAGTAGTGGCTGTCCACTACAAAAACAATACTGACCCTGACCAAAAGTGCATATAGCTCACCTCAAAATATTTTCCACATACAGAAATAGCCCCTGTGGATCCCACCCAGTGGGAAAACTGCCCAGTGACCTAGCACTCACATTGCTCAACCTCCTGGGAGTTCTTTTGCTTTGAGAAGTACGATTTATTTTTAAGCTAGAGATTTCTTTCTTTTTTTCTTGTACCTCTGTTAGATTTGTTTTTATATAATGATTATTCATACCCAGAGTGTTGATGTTTCCAGACTCATTGAATAGGCCTAAAAATGACTGCTTGCTAAACAATCCAATTTTCAAAGCAGAAGAGAAAGAAGTGTGACCCTCCCAGCAAGCATGAGATCATTTTTCAAGTTTGTTACTTTTTTACTTCACCCAAGTTTGCTGCTCCAGAAAATATGCAAACCACACCTAAAACTCTAAAAGCTCATGAGAGAGACATGTGGATTAACAAAAGAAAAAAGGGGGTGTGTATGAGAGATATAGGAGAGGAAGAAACAAGAAGCATAATATGCGTTCTGTTAGCTCTGACCCTGAAACCCAGAACAAGAGGAAAGAGTGGAAGATTTCATGGTAAGAATAAAGATGGATGTGGAGGTTTTTGGCTGGGACAATTGGTCAGCTTAGGGTAGGATGTGTCCCTGGGAATGATAGAAAGAGGAGCTTGTTCCCAGGACCATGACACCCACAGCTCACAATACCCCTTAGTTTTGATATCTCTAAATTCTAAATCTTGCTCTGATCAGTTAGTAGCTGCATGTAGCTATTTAAATTCAAACCAAATTAATTAAGTAAAAGTTATTCAGTTGTGCTAGCCACATTCAAGTGCTCAGTCCCCACATATGGATGGTTGGTGGCATTTCTCACAGAAAGTTCTAATGGACAGCATTGCTCGAGACTCCCAGTGCTTGCTGTGGTATCCGTCATTTACCCACCTGAAATGAAGGACTAAAGATGGAAACAGGGCTCAGACGTTCTCATCCCAGTGAGGACCTCCAGCATGGGCAATGCCTACGAGATACCCAGCCCCAGACAGGAATACATAGAGAATCTTTGGGGGAGGAGAGATTAGGGCACCTCTTCATGACCTAGGTCTCTGCCCCAGTTAGGAAGCAGTGGGCCATCACAGATGTGGACTGTCGGTGTGACTGTGATTCTAGCATCAGGGAGCCTGCACTTTCTAAGGCCAGCCAGTGTTTGCTCTGGGTAAGAATGCAAGCAAGAGAGGTCAAAATGAAATTCTGAGATTTATTTGATTTTTTTTGGACTAGCGTGTGTCTAAGGTGTGCTCTGGATCTAAATGTCTATGATTCTTTCCAGGTATTTAAAAAATAGATAAGTTGGTTTTTGAGACTACTATAGCAGTAAGTAAGATAAGAAATTCTTTTCTTCATTGGGAACAATTCATCAAAAGGAAAAAACAGTACATATCACAAGGTTTGAAAACTAGGCCACTCAATTTATATATGTGTATATAAATTTATATATGCAACTCTGAGACTAGGACAATATGAAAGGGTCTAAGAAAGCTGCACAGTTACATACACACATAAGTATAAATATATAATCGAAATGAATTGTTTCTTCTTGTGCTAGAAGATAAGCAAGATAAGAAATGATCAGTAAACATTATTTTTAATTTTAAGAACATTAAAATTAATAAAATTTCAATGTCTTAAAAATCTTTTAAAACCAGTTAGAAGTGGGATTTTAAGCTTATAAACATAAACTAATATTAATACCATTTGAAAATTAAATAAATTAATACTATTTGAAAGTTAAATACTACTATTTGTAGTTTGTAGAAAAAAATTTGTTAAAACAAAAAGTATATTTAAGACCTACAGATCTTGGAGGATCAACTAACTGGTGATATGTAAAAATAGCATTGTGTAGATAAGGTTAATTTGTTGATTTATTCTGACTGGCACATTTATTAGTCAGACTGTTTGCAAAGAAGAAATATGAGTAAATTGTCTCACAAATCCCATTACAAGTTGGCAGGCCCAAATGATTCCTAACTTTCTGCTAGGCAAAGACACGGACTATTAAGAATGAACACAACCAGTTCCTTTAGTTTTCTTTTCCTTTTCTGACTCCACAGTTAATGGGGTGGGGATGGAGGTTGTCTACAAAGCTGTCTATATGAAATTTAATCTAGAGATAGAGTTTTCGCAGGGTTTTTGGATTTTCCTTGGACTGTGAGAAAATTTGAGGTTGAAATCAGGATGGGCTGAAAAACAGCCCAGAAGAACTTTAAGTTCAATCTGAGAATAAGAGTATCCAAGGGTTTAAGAAAGTTGCAGTTCAAAAGACAATTAACAGTCACTATCCTAAATTACAACAATAGCAAAAATGACAACCTCGATTTATTGATCAGGAAATTCCCTTTCAGACTACTGGCTTCCCCAGGAAAGCAACTCGACCATTGAAAGAGCAATTGGCTTCCCAACAGAATGAAATCCCTCTACTCACAGCGCCTCTCCTCGTCGTGCTGTGCTGGTGTCGGTCCTCTCTGCAACGTGCTGGCTGAGGTGCTTTTCTACCCTGCTGCTGCTCTTCCCACCTCCCGGACCTGGGGCGGGTGGTCTGTGATTGGGAGGAGGGATCTCACAGGCGGCGAGCCTGATGGGACCTGAGCCTGCTTCACCGAGGCCAGGCCGGAAGTTAAGAGGAAGTTTTCAGTGTGTAGTCTTTTGCTGCTTGGAATGCGCGCTTCTGACAGGTGGATGGACACACCTTGGTAACACTCAGCTGATCTCTGCTCTGGGTTCTTGCTCTGGTCTTTCTTCCAACACACAGGGTTTTTCTTTTTCTTTTGGTTTGACTGTTTCTATTAGTCTGATTTGATCCTTAATTCTGCTTTTGTGCTTAAAATGCCCATCTATTGTCAGAGTACGCATAATTGTGCTGGGACATGTTTATCTGTTTAGGGTCATGTCGAATTTCAATTCCTGGAACTCGCATTTGTTGCATTTACCAGTCTAGCAATTACCCAAGTGATGCTCAAATTGAGGTGGTCGTTAGACTAATAAGGGGCAAGAGATCAGGAAACAGGGTGAAAAACTTCAGGCACAGAGAGAAGGCTCAAGGAATTATCTAATGATGTCCAATTCCTCCCTACTCTCCCTCCCAAGGGGAGTCTGTCAGGCACGGAAATTTTTATCACAACATTTCTTTTAATGACTACTTAGCATAACATGGTGTACATGCACCATACATTTATTTAGCCTCTTAGGGTTGAGTCAGGGCAGTAATATTAGAATTTGCTGAGTGCTTTAATCAATAAACTCTGGAAGTCCTCACTGGTGAAGATCATCAATGTAGGGGGTTCAGTTCTTCCAGAAGCACATTCTGAGACACAGTTTAGTGTGCAGTAGATTAGGGAATGCCCTGGAGATGAACACCCTTGGAAGGGAGGGGGAAGAAACAGGGTGGGGCAGAAAAAGAATTTGAGCTGTATGTGGGTAGGACAGTCCCACTGGGAAACTCTGGAGGAAAGTGACCTGTCACTTAAACTCTATTAGTAGGATCACATGGGGAGAAAATAGATATGAATCTCTTCAAAACAAGTAATATGAAAACAAAACCCAATAACAGTAACACAAGACTAGCTAGAAAGGAAAGATTAGTTTTCAGACAATAACTGCAACTGATTAAATGCAGGTTTCAAGCCCTTAATGTATGGGTATGGTTGGGTCTACTGATCCCTCCTTCCCCTCTGGCTAGATTGCTCCCTTAACCATGTGCATTTGAACCCAGTGCTAAAGCTCATCAGTGAATTGTCATTACTAAATCTCTCAGTTCAGTTGGGAAAATTTAGATATTTTCTTCCTATATCTACAATTTAGATTTGAGACTCCAGTGGTGAGGAAGAGGTTTGGGAGTTTTCTCTCCAATATCCCAATTACCTGTTTACACTCCTTTGAAAGTGGTATTATCTTATATAATTGATGAGGGAGAGGCTGCTGTCTCTCCCTTTGTGTCATCACTACCATTTACCATCTGGTTCACTGCTAGCAGCCTCCATGTAGACAGGGAATGGTATAAGGGGCCCACGCAGCCCCAATGTAAAACCTTAACAGCCAGAGGGTGTTTTACCCCCTTTTTGGTTGGTAGCCAATCAGCACTCTCCAATTTCACCTGCACCCCGGTTCTGAAGCCAGAGCCATCCTCTGTACATCTCAGGAATCTGGAGCTGAAGGGGATGTGCTTGGCCCTCTCTGCTTGGAAATTCCCTGCACCATCACTCGCGTGCTTTTCCTTCTCTGTGATAGTTTCAAGGCAGGAGAACAAGCCTGGTCGCTAGTGTGATATCTACTCTGACTACAGATGCTGGTCCCACAAGTACCCTCAGACTTTGCAACCCTCTTGGGGCTTCTTTCTCTCATCTCTGGGACAAAGACCAGTGGGATATTTCTCTTCTGAATACCATGCTCCCTGAACAGACCCCTCTCTTCAAACCTACCTATTTTTTTTTTTAATGAAGAGGGAGGAAGTTGTTAGTGCAAACTCAGTAGGAAAGTGACTGGGTAGGAAAATGAATGGCCCCCATTTGGAATGTCTTTGAATTAGGAATGCTGGCTACTAGGTGTTTTTTTGTTTTAATCACTAGGTTTGGGAAAAGAGACTTCTTAAACTGTAATGTCTACCACATTTTTAGTGCTTACTAAAGTCTTAGACAATGTCAAATTTACTCTTCATAATGGTCCTGTGAAGTTCATACTGTATCTTCGCCCTCCACCTCCCGCCGCCATTTTATGATGCGGGAGCTGGCATTTGCCCAGGGTTACTGAGCTAGAGCGTTTGAGACTCCACTCCTACTGCCTCACTGCCTACATTTTTAACTACTAGGCTATACTGTTTGAGTGTAATCAGACAATCAGCATTGCTTTGAAAATGGTATTAACATTTTTAATTGCTAATCTGATTTTTCCATTAACAAATTAATGAGGTGACTAGAGAGCAGAATGTTGTTCCTGTGATATCTAAGAAGCATTAATCTGCAAAATTAAGTCTGCTAGAGCACCTGGGCCCTCGTGGCGTGAAGTAGGTCACACATATTGGTGCTTTGTTTCTATAAACCCACCGAGTCAAACTTGCAAACTATGTATCTGAAGTGCCCAGGTCTGCACAATTCTCTTTTGCCTTAGAAAACTGCTTTTTCTCCAGCTGGTCTTGACTCTCTTTGCAAATTATACTAAAGTATATGCATGCAGGCTTTTTGATCTTTAATAGATCTTTTCTCTTACTTAGAAATCTTTTTTTACTCAGCATTATGGAACATACTTATATTCTCTTCAGTTTCTATAGATAGTAAATGCTTAATTCAGTTCATAGTTCTAGATTATGGCCACCACAGGTGACTTCTTGGAGAATCTCCCAGGAAAGGGACAAACCAGTATTTATAGATCCTACTGGAAAGAACTTTAACCAATCTCACTAAACACTTTTGCAAATGGAATTATATGGAATAACCATATTCCAATAAAATAACCAGTTAGCCCAATTTTTCACTGAACAAAGAAAAACATATATATCTCTGATGTCCGATATTAAGGAGCAAGATTATGAAAATTGTTGTTTTTATTGCAAAGATACCATTGAAGATGTCGCACACACTCTTTTTTTAAAAAGAGATTTATTTATTTATGCATACAAGAGCTGGGGTGTAGACCAGAGGTATGGGGCAGTGAGAGGATTCACCAGAGACTGAGTGGGGAGCAGAACAGGCAGATGGACTGAAATACACTGCTGAGGGGAGCAGTGGGTGAGACAGGAGAGGTCTGCTGTGCCATGTGGGAATCTCCCTGGCTGGGGATGGAACTCTGTGCTGCAGTGGCTGTGATAGCTTCATAGGCTGAGACTTAACCCTTTGTGCCACCAGGGAGGCCCCTTGCACACACTCTTACACATTGGGTCCAAGAGATTTCAAGGGAAAATATTATCCCTGGTCTCAGTATCTGGAGTGAGTATACTTTTCCTAATCAATGGTTTGTCTTGATGATTTACACTATCAGTCTTCAGTCAAACTCAGTCTTGCTCCATTCTTACCACATAACTGAAACTGTTATAAAACGCCTTCTATTTTGCCAAAGCCAGTGGACATTTCTATGTCTTCATTTTACTCAGATTCTCAGTGGCAACTGATACAGCAACAGCTCCACCCTTCTATTTTCCTCTCTGGCATCCATAATACTGTGTTCTCTTGTGCTTCTGTTTCTCTGGTGGTTCCTTTCCAGCCCCTATAGCTGTCTCCTCCTTGCTCTGGAGAAAACACTAGGGCTTGGGTCCAGTTCTCAATATATCAGACCCTCTATCAGAAGTCAGACCTTCCCCCCTTGCCTCTCACTCATTTCCACTACTTTCTGGTTAGAGGTTCAAAGAGATAAAGTAACTCTGTCTGAACTTAGGGATAATAGTAAGAACTACAGACCTTTGTCTTCTCACAAATACAGTTGTGTTTTTCTGCTTTTCCTGTGGTCTTCTTTTTCTTTCCTTGAAGAACTTTCAAAGAACAGTGAATTAGGGTGTGGCCTCTTTGACATTTGCCAAGTATATATATTGCTTTTTAAAAATTTGTGTTTATTAGATATTGGGGGTAGGAGCTTCTGCAATGTAATTTAAATCTGCCCTCTTAACTGGAAACAGTCTGAGAACTTTTAAGCATATAAATCAGATCCCCCCCTCCCCGTTAAAATAGTTCAGTGCATTGGGCATTGGGAGTGGACAGCAAAGGGAGGAGGGGGCCTAATGGAACTATGGTGGTGGGTGTGGTGGGGTAACATACATCTGAACTTGTACCTCTAAATCATCTATAGTGTTGTAAACCAATGTTTCCTTAGTAAAAAATAATAAAACTGGAAAATAAATGACCCAAACTCCTTATGGTGACTTGTAAGTTACCCATGTGTTCGCTGACTCACTAGACCCTACTTTCATCTCATGAATGCTCCTACTACCTGGCTTTTGCATTTTCTGTTCCCCAAGTGGAAATCCATTTTTTCCAGAGGTTCAGGTACTGACTCTTTATCACCCTGCTGGTGCAATCCAGCACCTTCCTTCGAGAAGTCTTCCCTGATCACCCGCCTAGCTGTTCCTGCCCTTGCTTCCCCACTGACTTTCTTTCACATCACTACGTTTTATTTGCTTCACAAAAATCATAACAGTCTGCTATTATTTTGTTTATTTCTTATCTTTCTTTCTCTTCCCTTGCTACCTCTTCTAAACTAGAATCATTTTATGATTGACTAATGATTGAATGATTAGTGAATCAATTTCTGATTTAGGAGGTTTAGAATAACTCAGATCTAGTCAATCCTGAAAAAAGTAAAGCATTATATTAAGTAAAGCTTAACAGGAGCCAAAAGTGTGTGGCCAAAGTGCTAAACAAGGTTATTTACATGTCTTTAAGTTTTGACCTCAATTATTCTCTACTTATGATTCATTCTGATTTGTTCATTGTAGAAAATAAAAACAGCTATACCTCATTACCCAGTGATAAGCACAATGAACATTTTGGTATAGAATTATCCATTCAGGAGCTCTTTGAGATACTGTTAAGTGTCAAGTACAGTTCGAACTGAAATAAAACAGACAAAATCCCTACTCTCATGGCATTTCCTAGATTTCATCTTTGCATTTCCCCCATGTAATTGGGATCTTACTTATAGTCTTATAAACCAGCTATTTGCATTTCACAAGATGGAGCAGATATTTCTCTCTGGAATTATTCTATAACATAATCTTCATGGATGTATTGCATCCCCACTATATGAATATGTTATTACATACTTAACTGAATCCCTCAGGTTGAAAATTCAGATTCTCAGTTTTTCAATATTATAAATAATGCTATGGAGAATATTCTTACACATAAAATTCTAAACACATTTCATTATTTTCATATTACAAGTTCCTAGAATTAGAATTTCTGACTAATGATATGTTCATTTTTAAAGTGTTTGGGTTCATGTTGTCAAACTGCATTTTAAAGAGATTACAACTGTACTCTTCCCACAGCAGTGTGAGAACATGCCCATTGCTCTGCATTTTCAGCCAGATTAGATATAATCTTTTCTTTTTAGAAGAACTGGGGTCTATGCCAGAGGTGCAGGGGGTGAGAGGATTTACCAGAGACAGAGTGGGGAGAACAGGAGGCGGATTTACTGAAATACAGTGCTGAGGAGAGCAGTCCGGGACACAGGAGAGGTCTGCTGCGCCATATGTGGGTCAGCTCCCTGGCCGGGGATCAAACACAGGCCACAGTGGTGATTGCGCTGAGACTAAACCTCTAGGCCACCAGGGAGGACCAGGTATAAGCTTTTAAAGTAATTTTGTCAATAAAAGATACTCAATTAGTGTCTAATTTTTGTTTAATTTCTATTTCTTTGGCTAATTACATGTTTTCTCCTGTAGCTTTCCCATTCATATTCTTGACTGCTTTCTTGGATTAAGGGTATTTACTGTTTTTTAAAACTGACTTGTGGGAACTTATTACATATTTAGGATATTAATTTGCCATATATATTGTAACTATTAATCTTAGTTAATCACCCTTTTGTTAACTTTTTAATACATTTTTAACGTAATGTCAATTATGTAAATATTTTCCTCAGCGATTCTTGCCTTTGGTATTATGCTTAAAAAGGGCTTTCTAACTTAAGATTTTATATTATCTTATTCTTTTTTTCCAGTGTGTATCTTTCCCTATTTAAATCTTTTTATTTATATGACTATGCATATGCATAATGTTATATATGTATGTTTTTATATGGTATGGGGCAGATCCAGCTGTACTCATCCAAGTAATGAAGCACTAACTATAGCAACATAAAATTGGACACACAGAATTTCATTACATGGATATGTTACAATAATATTTGATCAATCTGTGGCTGGACAATTTGTGATTGGACAATCACTCTCACATTTTTCTAATTATAAAAATTGGACACAGCTCTTCCCTATAAAATGTTCCATTTTCCGCGTCATTTCTAGAAGTATAATTTATCAATCGATGTATCCCTCAGTTTTCAAAAGTTTGAGTTATGCCACGTGGCCTTTATCGGAGATCTTCATTAGCACCTGATTTTGATAAATGAAAGAAATCCAGAGGATTTTCACTTTTATGATAAAAGTCAAAAAGCAAAACTAGCATTCAGTGTTGCAGCGGCAATTCTAGAGGCAGTGTGCGTTCCGCCAACAAGAGGCACTGCCACGCTCCTTCCTGGATCTGTTTTACACAGGCTGTGTTTTTATCATGTTCCTTCTTTTACTATATGTTAGTGTTAATTCAGGTTTTATGTGTGATTTGGCAACATTTGGCAGGTTATTTTGGGTGGATCGGGGAATGCCTCCAAATTTTTCCATTTAAATTACTGGCATCTGCTTCTTCACTTTACACCATTTGACTTGGGGAAGGTCTCATAAGAACGCTACTTTTAGATAACAAGGGGAACCTTAGAGTGATTTCATTGTGGGTAGCTTTGGTGATAACAGGTCTGGCTCTGGTGTAGGTGCTAAAATAGCATGCGGAGGTCATTAGAAAGGAGGAGTCTTGTTATTCTCAACGCCTTTCCCTTGTTTTTTCATGATAGAGGATTTTTCTCTCCTTTGGTGTGGTCACCATAGTTTTCCTACAACCAAAGCACCCCAAGTGCTCTACCATAGTTAGCTGAATATTTTTAAGCTTGTCCAAGGTTTTTTTTTTTACCAAAAAATATTCCACTGTATGGCTATGCATTTTTATAAGTTGTGGTAAAAAGCACATAACAATGATATTGCAGATTATAAAATGTATATATTTAATTTCTGACCTAGCTCCTAAAATCTTTGGAATTTCCTAGGTGATGAAGACATTAGTGTCCCTTGTTATGTGATTTGGGAAGTATCTAAGGATGGGGGGTACGTTTCAGGAAAACCAACCTTGCCAGCCCCATCCCTGACCACCTGTGAGGGGAGAAGGGGCTGGAGGTTGACTTACTCGGTGGTCAGTGATTTCACCAGTTGTGCCTATGTGTGAAGCCTCTGTAAGACCCCAAAAGAATGGGTTCAGATCTTCCGAATTAGTGAACACTTAGGAATTTGGGGAGAATGGCACTCCTGAAGAAAGCATGGAAGATCTATGTCCTTTCCCCACACCTTGCTCTATGCATCTCTCTATCTGGTTGTTGCTGAATTATAGTTGCTGTTTTTTATAGCAAACTGGTAATTTAGTAAGTAAAATGTTTTTCTGAGTTATGAGCTGCTCTAGCAAATCAATCCAATTTGAGGAGGGACCACTGGGAAACCTCTAGTTTGTAGGTAGACAATCAGAAGCACAGTCCATAACTGGTTTCCAACAAGGCCCAAAGTGGGGGTGGGGGTCTGAGGGTGGGAGCTGTCCTTAACCTGTGGGACCTGGTACTGTCTCTGTGTAGATAATGCTGGAACTGAATTGAATTATAGGAAATCTCAACTGGTGTCCAATAATTGCTTGTTGGTGTGGAGAAAATTGCCCCTCCCCACAGTGGAATTTGGTATAGCCCTAGTAACATTTACCACTGTAGTGATTTTTAAGCACACAGTTCAGTAGTGTTAAGGACATTCACACTTTGTATCTCCAGAACTTTTCCATGTTGCAAAACTCAAAACCTATTAAACCAACCCTTATTGTCCTTTTCTCCCCCATAATCTCTGATAACTACCATTCTACTATGCACTTCTAGGAATTTGACTACTTTAGATACTTATACAAGAGGAATCATGGCAGAATGCATCTCTGTGAAAGGGCAGGAGCATCACAACACAGTGGTCACAGGCACAAGCTCCATTTTCCCACTCCCACTTATGTGCAGTTACCTAGGATTACAATTCCCAGCATGCCATGAACTGAAGTTCCTGAATGGGAGGCAGGTGGATATATAAAGGAGATGGAAAGGAGAAGGGGAGACACATGGAGGAGAGACGTGGGTGAGACACATATGGGGAGGCTGTTCCTGGTCCTTGGCAGAGACAGTGGTAGTTATCGTGGATTATATGGTACATTTTGAATTTCACATCTCTCCTTCTGTCCTAGCTTTCTGGAATCTGCTTAAACCCATTCTTGTGGCTCCCTTCCAGAAAGTGATTAGACTTGTGGCAAGCTCTTGGGCCTTATCTGCCCCTCTTCATGCTGAGCTTATTTGGCTGGGTATTTATCCTAAATAGATGGATAGTTCTGGAAGTTTATTGAGAGTCTGTTATTTGAAATTCTTTCTTCTTTTTCTCTCTGCCTCTTTCTGCACACCAATTAAAGATTTTTCATTCTAGAAATTTGCCTATGTACATGCAGATTACCAAACCCTTTTAGAATATGCCCTTCAACATTTTGGGTCTAAACCCCTCAGTGACACAGTGACAGAATCATATAAAATTTGTTTTTGCGACAGGCTTATTTCACTTAGCATAATGTCCTCAAAGTTCATCCATGTTGCAACATGAAACAAGATTTCCTTATTTTTTAAGGCTGAAAATACTGTGTGTGTGTGTGTGTGTGTGTGTGTGTGTGCGCGCGTGTATACATTTTGTTTATCCATTCATCTGTTGATTGTCATATTTAAAAAGTCCATTCATCAATTGGTGGACATTTTTGTTGTTTGTTATTATGAATATTCATGTATAAGTCTTTTTATGGTCATATATATTCATTCTCTTGGGTATATACCTTGGTATGGAATTACTAAATCATATGTTAATACAGTGTGTAATTTTTCAAAGAACTGGCAAGCTGTTTTCGAAAGTGGCTACTTTTTTTTTAAATTTTCCATTAACAGTGTACAAATATTCAAATTTTTCTACATCCTTTTTAAAAGTTATCTATCTTTTTGATTATAGCCATCCTATTTGGTATAAAGTAGTATAATCAGTGCTCACCTACTATCTTTAATAGCTATTTAAGAATTGTGACTTTAATGGAAACAATGCATAAGAAAACAGGTTCTTGAATTAATTGTTTTGTTCTTTGACCAGGATTGTTATTTTCTCATCAATGATATAATGAAACAGTGTTGGATAAACCAAAGTTATTCCAATGCTGTATTTCATTGTGGTTTTGATTTATATTTCCTTAATGATGAGTGATGCCACATTTATTCTTTAAATAGGAAAGGGGAGGGGACTGACTAAGGAAAGTTCCTCTAGGAATCTGACTTTCTATGACTGTCACAAGATCAGCGTGGCTGGGGAACACGGTGAGGGAGGTAGTTAGCATTGCTCTGGTGAAATATAATATCTATACTGTTGATAATAATACCAGATAACAGGAAATAATAGTGCCATGCACTGTTCTAAGTTATTTTACTTGTTATTAAATAACACCTGAGACACTCACAACTCATGCCTATGGGATCAACCTCTTCTTAGTAAGCATCCTTAGAGAATTCCTTTAATGAAGATCTTATCTTTTAACGTCTGGTTGTTCTGACATTGCAACTTTTTATTCCCCATTACATTTCTACTCCATATGTCCATCCATGTCATCTGTCAGGTTTGCTCAGAGAAGGTCAACTTTTAAACTCCTCTTCTTCCATTTGACAGTCAATTTGACCTAGATTTTCACCTTTAGTGCTTCTGGACTGGGACTACTTTCTATCAGTTAGAGTAAAAAAATTGAATATCCACTAGCTGATTGCTCTACTACATAAGATAACCCTTTTAGTACTGAGCATGAGTCACTGAAAGTGAGGTCTTATCTCCATTATCTTCATTTTCCTCGCAGTCACACATGTTTATGCAGCAATACTGGACCATACCAAGCCCAGCCCCTCTGGTCCACTGCTTCATTGTGAAAGTTCAAAATGACAATAGTGAAATGTGTCACAGAAACCTAGTGAGAAGGGCTGAGGTGGTTAATGTGGTCTGGTTTGAGGTGTTCTGCTTTAAGATACATATTAAAGCTGGCTGGTACCAGTGCTAAAAAACAGTATAAATTCAATACGTAATTTCAGATATTACTAATAATATCCAAGTTTCTGATCACTAATAATACTGTTGATCAAAATAATTCAAAGATTGAAGGATCAACAGTATTATTAGTGATCAGAAACTTGGATATTATTAGTAATATCTGAAATTACGTATTGAATTTATACTGCTTTTTAGCACTGGTACCAGACAGCTTTAATATGTATCTTAAATCACATGACACCAACTTTTCCCAGGGGCTCACTGCAAGTTTATTACATAGCTCTCAGCTGGTTTTGACAGTTCACAATCAGCTGCTTATATGAGTGGAGAAAATTTATTGAGTCTGAGCACATGTACATTTTGTGTACAATTGAAAGTAAACTTAAGATTACTTAAGTTTAAACCAAAGTAAACTTCCAACTTACAAGAAGATTTTTGGGTATAGTTATTCAAAATGAAATCTAGGTATAAAAAAATAAGCTTTGTGCATGATTATTCAAACAGAAGCTTAATTCATTATAAAGCAGCCACTGAACCACATCATTACCAGCTAAACAATGTAAAGAATCAAGTCCACTTTAATGTTCAAGTAGAAATTAAATGAAAGGTTAGGTTCATAAAAGTGGTATCAGATGATTATCTTAGTTGTGATTTCTGGACAAATACTATCATACCAGACAGGCCATGTTAAGACTTTTTGTTTTTAAATACAAGTTTGACAGGTTACACATTCCAGATGATATAGATACCCTCCAGGGGGTAAAGGTAATGAGGAAGTGACATTGCGCCTCTCCCATGGGTGTGTCCAGAAGAGTAGAACATGTTTAAGTTTTGCTATAGGTTAAATATCAGAAGAGAGCTAATTATAGGCAAGATTAAATCATAACCCACTCATGGCTGATAATAGCAGACAGGGTAAAAGAGGAAAACAGGAAAGCATGTTGGAGGTATAAGAAACTAGAAATATTTATAACAATTATCTTCCATTAAGAGAGAAAATACATTGTTACAAATTATTGCCACACACTTTCTGATTGAAAATTTTATAGACAGATTGGAGACATGATATACTTTTATACTTTATGGAAACTGGATATAAATTGCTAATATTCTTTTCTTTATCTTCTTTGTGATTTGCAAACTTGTTATTTTTCAGTGCTTTGGAGGAATGAATATTGAAATATCAATGCATGGATAACAATAGTATTTATATTTTTATATGATTGGATAGAAATATATGTAAGTGTTTTGTGAGTTTTACAAGGATACTGTATAGATTTTTTTCTTTAAAATTAGGAATGCAGTTAGGTAAAGTCACTACCAATATCTATTCAGAAGTCATTTTTCAGAGTGGGAAACAGAACATATCATATCAGACACTGATGGTTGGAAATAATGTTGAGGAGAGATTCAGTCGATGTAGTTTTCAGTTTTGTCTCTGTTTTTCATCATTTCCTGTATCTGAGGAGAATGAAAAAGAATTTTTTGCCACTTGCAACTTGGCCTACTTGGAATTACCATATCTTGTGGGATAAAAATATGTAGACACTTAAAACACAGAACTCTTTGTACTAAACTGGACAAAGATATAAATATAAGGTCCAGATATAAGTAATCCGGACCAAGGATACATGTTGTAATTTCTAGGGAAACCACTAAAATTATTAAGAGAGTAATTAAGGCTATGACACTATTCTGTATGACACTGTAATTATAGAAAAATATCATAAACATTTGTCAAAACCAATAGAATGTATAAGCAAAGAGAGAACCCTACTGTAAACCATGGGCTTTAGCTAATAATAATTTGTAAATATTGGTTCATCAGCTGTGACAAATGTAACAAGATATTACCAATGGGGAAAACAAGGATGGGAAATTGGGTGAAGAGCAAGGGCGTAAATGGGAACGTGTATTTTACGCTTAATTTTTCTATAAACCTAAAACTAGTCTAAAAAATATTTTCAAAATCCCCCAATATATAATTTAAAAAGTATGAATATGTAACTTCTAGGCTAACAGAGAGAAAAAGTGGTTGATAAAAGAAGGCAGCACACAGAAGAAAAGATACAGAAAAAATAATATGTGGTAGCATAATAGATTCAAACCTAAATATATCTTTAATTATATCAAATATAAATGGACTAAGTGCTACAATTAGAAGCTTATCAGATATGACTAAAGATAAAAAAATCACAATATATGCTAAGAAAGACATCTAAAACCTAAGGACAGAGTAAAGTTAAAAAAAAATCTGATCTCATGGATATATTTAGAGCATTTCCCAATAATTGCTGAATAAGTCTTTCTTCAACACCAACTAATCCATTCACAATTAACCATACACCACATCATTAAAACAAGATTTAAAATCTTGTTTGAGGACTACAGTGCAACTGATACAGAAGTTATTAAGCAAAGGCAACTAGAAAATCCAATATCTGATAATTCATATAATCGAATGTCCAAAAACCCATTAGTTGAAGAAATCATAATGAAAATTAGAAACTATTTCAAACTAAATAAAGTGAAAATACTACATACCTAGCTATATGTACTGAAAACTTAAATGCATATGTATGTATGTATAAATATTTGTGTTACACATACATATTTATATATGAAGTTCTGCTTCTTATATGCAAGAGTAAGCACACTTAAAAAAAGAAACCTGCAAATAACAGCTCATTACCGTGAACAAAATATACTACTCTCTCTCTCTCCTCACCAAAAAAAAAAAAAAAAAAATCTAAAATAACTAAGCCAAACAAAAAGAGGAAAAGAGGGAGTCCAGCAAGATGATAGCAGAGTGAAGACGCCAGGCTCACCTCCTCTGTACACTCACAACTAGTCTGTAGTAGAACAAAGCCAAAAACCCCTGAAAGAAACAGATGACCAGAGCACACAGCAACAGAAAAACTTATAAGTGACCTATGTTTACAGTGACGCCAGGGCAGTGCAGCCCACAAGAGGAGGGGTGACTGCTCCACAGAATCCCCAAGAGTTGCTGCCTCAGGGGCACACATCAACATCAGGGACTCTTGAGATCTGGAATTGCACTAGACAAAGGGACCCATGGAGTTGGTGCCCCAGACAGAGGGTGCACTGTGGAGAGCTGCAGGGGTGGGGTACAGAGGATTATTGGTTTGAACCAAAGGTCCTCAGTATAGGACAGGTGGAGCCTCAATCACTGAGGAGAAACAGGTCGAATCCTCTGTGTCCCCTCACAGAAGTGGTTACTATTCAAAGCCACTGTCAAAGCTAGGATATTCAAAACACATGCCACTCACCCATCTCCAGCCCCCAGGGCTAAAGCCAAAATCATAGCAAAAACTAGAATTTAATAACAGGAGCAAACACCTGAGGATAAGGCTCTGTGTTGGCAAAGAGGACAGCTCACAGCCTGTGACCCCTTATCAACTACAGTCCATGTCCCACCTGCATTTGGTGCTCAAAAAGCCTGTAGAGGAAGTGGACACAGATTTTAGGAGACATTGACACAGAGGAGGTGGTCTCAAGGAGGGGATCACAGTGGATCCCCACCACACAACTCTGACACCTACAGCTCTGTAAGAAGCTTGAATCTGTGAAGTTCTCTGGAGGTGATCCTTTGGCTCCCCACTGCCCTGTGTTCTCTTATACTTATTACCCTCACTAGTACCACTTCTCTTAATACTTCAACTGGTGCAAAGGTAAGAGTCTGAAAGTCTAGCCTTATGACAACCCATAAAAATTAAAAATGAAGAGAAAAGAACACACCACAAATCACCACAAATGCTGGAGTCAAAAACCGAGAGGACCGAGAGGATTCTCAACTCAGCAGAATTGCAGATCACGACTGACATGGAGTTCAAGGTAACAGTTATAACAACACTTATGGAACTGAAAAAACAAACAGAATAAAGATAAAGACGATATGAGGTAGCTGCAGTTAGAAATAACAGAGGGAAGAAATACTGTAACTGAATTAAAAAAAAATTAAGGGCCTCAACAGCAGGCAAACAGAAGCAGTGGAGTCAATGCTTGAAAACCCAATGTTGGAGATCACACAAATAGAACAACCAGAGAAAAAAGAATTAAGAAAATGAAAATAGTGGGATAATTGAAAAAGAAATAACATCTATATCATGGGAGCCCCAGAGAAAGAAAGTCATAGAAAATATATTTAAAGAAATAATCCTGGTAGCCTGGGAGTTTAGCGCTCTCACTGCAATGATCTGAATTTGATCCCTGGCCAGGAAGCTGAACCATGTATGATACAAGAGACCTCTCCTGTCTTGCCTGCTGCTCCCCTCAGCAGTGTATTTCAGTAAATCTACCTGTTCCGCTTCCCACTCTGTCTCTGGTGAATCCTTGCACCTCTGGCCTACACCCTACGTCTTCTACACAATAAATAAATCTTTAAAAAATATAAAGAAGTAATTGCTGAAAACTAAATCAGAACAAAACCCCTTATGAGTACTTGATAGTTCTAGAAACTCAGTAAAGATAGGCTGACTTTGGACGACAGTCTAAACTTGGAGCAAGTGACCAACATGGACTCAATTCCTCGTTTTTAATAATTTTAACCAAATGACAATCACAGCTATAACTGTGGTTGCACAGGAATACTAAAACCATGATTTTAAACAAGCCTGCTGTCTTTATGGATGGAAGAATCAAGAGAAGAAACTTGGTTAAATATGATTAGATGTTGACGAGTGATGTGGAATCCTAGGGAAGGGAAGGAGATTCCCTACTTCTATGTGTGAACCCTGCACAAGCCTCAGGCTGACCCTTAAATCACGTGCTCAAGAAAAATTCAAAGTGGTGCAGTAAAGGATTAAAGAATTGAACTGGGTGACCATCCATTAATCACAAAAGGCAAGAGAGAATTTTACAATTTGCTAGCTGTTCAAACAAAACCTCAAGATTCATCAGAGGAATATGATAGAACTCAGTTTACATAATATTCACATGGTCCAGCATACAATATAAAATTATCCTACTTTCAGAAAACCTAGGAAATACAGTCCATTTTACCTGGAAAAGACAATTTTACTTCTTTCTGATGCCTGTTATTTCTTTCTCTTGCCTAATAACCATGGCTAGGACTTCTAGTACTATGTTGAATAGAAATGACAAGAGTGGGCATTTTTGCCTTGGTCCTAATGTTAGAGAAAAAATTTTCAGTTTTTCACCATTGAGTATGGTGTCACCTGTGTAATTTTCATTAATTTCATTTTCAATTTTATTACATTGAAGTAATTTCCTTCTGTTTCCAGTTTGTTGAGAGTTTTTTTTTTTTTTTATCATGAAAGGGTGCTGAATTTTGTCAAATGCCTTTTCTGGATCTATTGAGATGATATGTGGTTTTTATCCTTTATTCTGTTAATGTGGTGTATCATGTTGAAAAATCTTTCAATCTCAGGGATAAATCCAACTTGACCATGGGATGATCCCTTTAAACTGCCATTGGATTTGGTTTGCTGGTATTTTGTTGAGGATTTTTGCATTTATGTTCTAAGGGATCTTGGCCTGTAGTTTTCTTTTTTGGTGAATCTTTGGTTTTGGAATCACCCTAATGCTGACTTCACAAAATGAGTTTGAAAATATGTCATTCCTTTTCAGTTGTCTTGAAGCATTTGAGAAAGATTGATGTCAATAGTTCCTTAAATGATTTGTAGACTTTACCGTGAATCCATTCAGTCCTGGACTTTTCTTTGTTGGGAGGTTTTGATTTAATATCCTCACTAGTTTTGAGGTTCAGTCTTCCTATTTTTTCATGATTTGGACTTGGTAGGTTCTATGTTTTTAGAAATTTATATATTTCTTCTAGATTATCCAGTTTGTTGACATACAACAAATTATTCAAAGTATTACCTGATGAGCCTTTTTATTTCTGCAGAATTAGCTGTAATGCCTCTTCTTTCTGTTCTGATTTTACTTCAGATTTTGTTTTTGTTTTAAGTCTAGCTAAGGGTTTGTCAATTTTGCTTGTCTTTTTAAACAACAAACTCAGTTTCATTTTTTCTATTCTCTATTTCATTTATTTATGCTTGAATTTTTGTTATTTCTTTCTGCTAGCTTGGACTTAGTTTTTCATTTTCTAGCTCCTTGAGGTATAAGTTGTTTACTTGAGATCTTTTTTGTTTTGGTATTTTGTATTTGAATTTTCATTTGCTTTGAGGTATTTTGTAATTTCCTTGTTTATTTCTTCCTTGACCCAATGGTTTGTTGAAAATTATAAAGGAAGAAGTAAAATTGTCTCTGTTTGCCAATTACATGATTTTATATAGAAAGCCATACATACGCCATAAAAAATAATAGATCTATTAAATGAATTAGATAAAGTTGTAGGATACAAAACCAACATACAAAAATCAGTCACATTTCTACACATGAATAATGAACAATCTAAAAAAGAAATTAGAGAAAAAATACCATTTACAATAGCAATAAATTGAATGAAATATTTGTAAAAAAATAAGAAGTGAAATACACACTAAAAGCTATAAAACATTGATAAAAGAAAGTAAACAATACATAATCAGAAAGATATACAATGTTGATGGATTGGAGGAATTAATATTGTTTAAATGTCCACACTACTCAAAGTCATATATGGTTTCAATTCAATCCCTTTTGAAATCATGATGCCATTTTTTCATAGGCATGGAAAAAATCATAAAATTAATTTTGAACCACAATAAACAAACCTGTAGAAAGAAGAATAAAGAGTCATCGCATTTCCTTATTTCAAAATATAAAATATATTATAAAGCACATTAATCAACACAGTATGGTAATAGAATTAAAAAAGACATACAGACCAATGGAACAGAATAAAGATCCCAGAAATAAACCCTTCCAGATACAGTCAATTGATCTTGCCAAGAGTAAACACAGGGAAAGGATAATCTTTTCAACAAATGGTCTTGATAAAACTGATTATCTACATGCAAAGAATGAAACTGGACTCTTAAGTCAGACACAAAAATCAACAAAAGGGATAAAGAAACTGTAATGATTTGTTACTATTCTCCTATCAAAATGGTTAAAGCTAAGATATGGATACCACAAAGGTTGGATGTAAGTGGTGAGCATGTAAGATAATTAGAATTTCAATACACACTGCCGTTGTTTGGAGAATCAATGGTACAATCACTTGGGAAAACTGTTTGAAGTAATCTGTTAGAACTGAGCAGACACATACCTTTTATGATATAGTAATCACTTCCCTGGGTAATTAATCACTCAAGAGAAATGTGGGTATATGTGCACCAAGAGACACACATGAAAGTTCATAGGAAAGGCTTTTGTAATAATGCCAAGTTAGAAACAACCTGTATGGGTAAATTGTGGTATTTTATACCATGAATATTACACAGCCACGAAAATGAATGATCTACAGCCACGCACAAGAGCATAAACTGATCTCACAGATTTAAGCAAAGACAAAAAAGAGCCAGGTACAAATGAATGCCTACGATATGGTTCCTCTTATACAAAGTTGAAAACACTGACAAATGCCAACAAGTGTTTTATAATTCACATTTAGTGGGGAAATTGTAAAGAAAAGTGAGGGAGTCATTATTAGAAGAGTCTGAATAGTAGTCCCTTTGTAGGGAGTAGTAACTCCCAGGTGAAAGGAAAGGAAGTAATAACTGGCATGCTGGCAATGTTTTTCTTTTTACCTTTAAAGGTAGTGATAAGTATGCCCATTTCATGATAATTCACTGACTTGTACATGTTTTGTTTTGTATACTTGTATATATACTGTATTTTTCAATAAAAGAATAAAAGATTCTTTTTCTCCTATTGCATACCTGGAACAGCATAAACCTCAGGGGGTCCTCTGGCTTTTCATAGACTAAATTTTCGGTGATCTTCTGAGAGAAAGGATAAGGCATTGTATTATGGTTCTGAGTTAAAGTTATGGATTCAGGTTCTAGTTGATGTGAACTTTTCATTAACCCAAAGTACACAGCACGTTAAAGAAATTCATATTTTTCTAGAAAGAGACCAATTACTTTCTTATTAAAATTAGACAAATAAAATTAGACAAATCAAGGTAAAATTTGGAGGAATAATAATAACTAGGAATGGTTATTTTCCTAGTTTTCAAGATCAAAGAGATAGTGAGAATGTTTTAAAGAAAGCTTTTGTTTTGAAAGTCATGATTTAATGAATTATTTGCTTTGAAGAATAGTCAAAGAAAAGTCTTTCAAAAAATTTAAAAACATGATTTTACAAAAACATGATTTATGTTTCTGAGGCATTTAATTCTAAACAGTAAAAATGCAGTCCAGTGTTTATAGTAATAAAAGAGAAAACATAAAATTCAGACATACACCTCCATACTTTTTTGTTGTTGCTGAAAAACCCAAGCAATTATAACAAGCAAGTAGCATTATCATTTGCAAGGGATAACAAAAGGGAGAATTTCAGGCATAAGATATTCAGGTCTTTTTAATGCACCCATACCAATTATGAATTTCATATGTCTCCATTGAATACATATTTGATATTTAATTTTTCTTGTAACAATGGTGCATAATGTAGCATTATTTTTTCTTGACAGATGCAGAGAATTAGCTATAGAGTGGTTAGAATTCTTTCTTCAACAGTTTTCATCCTTCAATTTAATAATCTGTAGTTCTTTGATTAAAGTCAGAAAACCCAATCATCAGCACTCTCCCACAAAAGGACATTTTAAGAGGGAAAACGCATAAAGCAGGGTGAGTTAAGTAAATATCAGTTATCCTTATTTTATGTGCAAAAACTGTGATTCACAGAAGTAATTTGCCCAAATCACAAAGAAGAGGCAAAGTTATGAGTGGAATCTTGGACTTACACATCCCAAAATTTGTGCTCTTTCTCTTTACCCTACTTCCTTAAATTTAACCTTTTCTAGTTTAAAAATTTTCATTTCAGGGGGGCCATTTGTCTTTTACACCTTTCTAACCACAAGTTACTCCATGTACAATACATATGACAGCATATTCATATGTGTGTATTGCTGGGTAATAATATTAACATAAAAATAAACATGTCAGGCAAACAAACACAAAAATAAACCACCAAGCAACCAAAATTTTAATAAATATGATAATCTCTTGCAATTCTACATTGGCCAAGAAAGGTGGTACCTTAAACAAGCCTTCAGCACCAAATCCCAAGGTCAATAAGATTTGTAATTTCAAGGATTAGAAGCAACATTTAACTATTTATTTTATCCCTAAAGAATGTAGTTTATTAAATAGCCACAAGGTTGGTCGTTTTTTGAAAGTATATTCCTTCCTGGAAAGCCTTTCTTTCCTTTCAGTTTGCCACTATGATTTCCTCCCTTCGAAGTGTGGCTCCAACATTAGCTCTAGACAAAGTTTTTCCCTATCAATCAACCCATCTGACTTCTAACAAGAAGGGCTTCATATTATTCATTGGGTGTTTCACATTTTCTACTTTTGGTTAATATAACTTAATGTATCTACAGTCTTCTCAATGAGATTATCGCCCTTTCATGGCAAAAGTCCTTTCGTGTAGATTTTGAAAGTCAAGTCAAAGGTTTTTTTCTACATTATAATTACTGTGAAAGTCACAAAGAAAGAGGTTTACCTGGAATATTTGTAGAATGTTGTGTTTCTCCATATATCGCAGTGAAACTTGATAAGGATCTTCATACACTATAGGAGGAAACTGCCTCCCAGAAGTTTGAGGATACTCATGAAAACTCATTCCTTGTTGGTGTTCTGAAATATCACCCTGAAATGAAAATATATCCCCCAAGAATCTTTAATTAATTGAAACTCCCAGAAATTTTTGTTGCTCTTATTAGTAGAATCTGGTGTTGATGGGATATCAACAATAGGAGTTGGAGAAAACACATTATTTTGAAAGACCTGGCTGATCTTTTAAGCAGCATAATGCAACCTTATGTTCTGGAAGGTACTTTAAGCATCTCTAATTTATTTCCAACACTTCTCCCTTGGAAGTCAAAGGGATTTCTAATTGGTTCAAAATTCCTTTCCTTTGGCAGAAACCTAGAGATGGGAAAGGACTAATTGTCACAGAATTAACAGCAGGGCAGGGACTTGAATCCAGGTCTCCTGACTCCTTCTAGTTCACTCTTTCTGAATGACCTTGGGGAGGTAGAGAAGGTAATATATCTTTTTATTTCCCATCCTTTCCTGCCTTCCTGAACCCTATCAGTCATACATAAGACAAAATATTGATTTGTTCCTCATTCTTGATCCAACATGTGTCCCCTTACTTCCTCCCTGCCCCATATCAACACCACGGGCCCCTAACTTGGTTTCCGACCTCCCAGGTATCCATCAAAATGCCCCTTTAACCTACAGACTTGGTTTCCGTGGCTTCGGGTTTTTCTTGACTGGAGATATGGTCAAATTTGTTTAAGATGGAGGGGAATATTTGGGGAAAGATAGGCTTTTTTACTTGGAAACCACTGGCAACTTTGTCTTCAAATGGCTCGCGTGTTTTCAAATCAGTTGTACTTTGAGTGTCACTTTCACTTAAAACTGAAATGTTGGAAGTTTGGAGGTTCAACTGGCTAGCTTCAAATGAGCAGGGCTCAATCTCTTTGACTTCCTCTGTGTGCCCAAACTGGGTAGATACTCTGTTGTCAAAATAACCACGTATTCTATAGCCAGACAAGAATTCTTCCGTGTAGTCATCCTCTTTGTCCACAACGTGGACAAAGGATTCACCATCATCAGCTTCCTCAGCTGTGAGATGGTCAGCACTGCCATCAGTTTCATCAGCAGCTTGGTCTTCAGCTAGTTGGATCACTTGCTCATGCACTTTGTGGTGAATCTTCACAGATGCAGCGAAGTCATCTTTGTCAGGCAATCTATGGTCAGTCAGTCTAGAAGATTTTTGTTGAACCAGACCAGACAATCTGCTGTCAAACAGGTCAGAAAATTTTTGTTTAGAATGTTGGGTCATTCTGTGGTCCCTTTGCTCAGCTGCTTGGTCATCCTGTTTGAAAGCTCCTTTTTCCACCGTGCTTGACACTCTGCGTTCTGTCTGTTCAAGTGAATTTTCTTCAAGCAGAGCAGACTCTACGTAACCAGCTTGGCTAAATGCCTTTTGATCGCTTTGTTCAGACAGTCCTTGGTCAGTCCAATCAAATGCACTATGATTAGCACCATTAGCATCTTTGGAAACTCTGAGGTCAACCTGATCAGTTGTTCCACGCAGAGTGTCATCAGGAACTTTGTGGTCAGGTTGGCCATCTGTGCCGGGCTGGGAGTACACGCTTTGGCTAGTCTGGGCAGGTGTTCTGGCATTAGTCTGGTCATCTGCCTCCTCTGAGCCCTGGTCCAGCCAGTTGTCTTCCTGGTCGTCTCTGTGGCTGTCCACTGGGGGCTTGTCTGTGTTTTCAGGTTCCAAGGATTCCTCCGGAGCCTCTTCTGGCAGCATAACCATCTTCTGCCGGGTCTCGGATGGGTCTAGGTTGCCAGGTGCTGGGGCGGGGCCAAGCTGGGTCGTCTAGGCGACCGTGGGGTAGGGGGCGGCACGCCTGCGAGCTTTGTTCAGGCTCCGGCCTCCCCTCAGAGCTGGCAGCACGTGCACGGTGGTGTGGCCATGAGCTGTCTGTCGCCTGCAGCAGTGTGGGAGGAGGGTAGAGGTAGGGGGAGGGGGAGGGGAAAAGTAGGGGGAGGGGGAAGCCCGGCTCTGGCTCTGGGCTCCGCCTGGAGTTTGGTGTCACCTGACGGCACAGTGCGGGTGCCAGCGCGGGGGACGGGGGGCGACACCCTTCTTCCAAGAAGAGATGACCACACACTGGTGGCTGCCCAGCAACTAGGCCTCGGTGCTAGGTGAGTTGGTGCCTTAGAGCGGTCCCATCTGGTTTTCTCTCTCGGATCGCTCAGGTAGCAGCTCGCTCTAATCAGCAACAAAATATTAACCGACAAACATGAGAGCAACGTATCTGAGCAGAGGTTCCTGTTGCGGTCAAATGAAATCCATGTTTCCTGCTATATGGTGTTATGCGCGAGAGTAATCCATGTTGTGGTAATAAGGCCAAATAATATTGTTGTTTTTAACCGTTTTTAAAACCTTATCTTTACAAACAGTGCGGCTCCTGTTTTCAGTGATGCCAGGAGGAGTCCACTCTTTCTAACACCCTTGTTACCAAAGTCATATGGGTGTAGGAGGAGCATTTTGCTCTCCCCTTCTGCCCTCCATGCCTTAGTGCCCCTTTGCTGCACCATCTTCTCTGTTTCAGGGGACAGGAGAGCAGCTGTTTTCCATCCCTTCTAGGAAGAACTGTGATGACTGTGGGAACTCAAGGTGTTCTTGCTGCATTAGACCTAAGAGGCAGCAGGACCAGAGTAAAGAGAGGAGATCCAGTGAGATTAGGTCCTATTGTAAAATCACACCATCCAGTGGTCTTGTAGCAGAAGAAAGGTCTAGGGGGAGGTGACAATATTTATCAAAAGTGGGGAATTTGCACTTGATAGAGGTGGCCAATGGTGTTCAGATTTTGCAGTGTGTTACCTCCCTTTTTGAAATAAACCTTTAAGAATCCACTTCAGAGTCAGCAGGTCCTAGCTTTCAGGGATAGGGTAGTACATAGATGGTTATTAGTAAAGCAGGTTCCTATGACTCTCCAAAAGCCTGAAATCATTGAGGCAAGCCGAGGATTGATAGTATATTGTCAAGTATTCCTTTAATGTAAGTTGAATTGCATTCAGTAATTAGAAATAAGACTTAAAATCCAAATGCATATAGTAATGATTCAGGTGTGATAAGGAGAGTTGGGTTTCCTTGGTTTCATACTTAGGACAGAGAGAAGAATGTAGATAGTCTAAAATAGAATAATTCGTGTAACTGGATCAGGAACACAATAGATGCTCAAGACACTTTTGTGAATATATATATATATATATATATATATATGAATGATCTGCCTTATTTATGTAATTTAAAATGTGTGGAGCAATTTCCTTCCAGAAATTTGGTTTGGTTACCTCCTCCTAGCCCTCCCTTCTGCTCTAAGACCACTGGATGGTGTGATTTTTACAAAAGCACCTAATCTCATTGGATAGTAATTGGCTGTAGTTTTCAACTTCAAAGGGGCTTTCTTCATGCAAGTTTGTTTTTCTGAGTATAAGTTAAAGTTAATCATTGTAGAAAATTGAGAAAAACAGCATTAAAAAAATTCCCAGACACCTGAGTTTATAACTTTTATTGACATTTTGATGTGTGTCTTTCTAGAATTCTCCCCGTGCAATACAAATCTATGCATTTAATATCTACTGGAATGTGTATATTTTAAAAAATGGAAATCAAATTTCGCAAGCATTTTACAAACTGCATTTTATTTGACTTTATGATATAAATATTCTTCCTTGTCATAAAAGTATCTAAATTAAAGAATAAAGGCTTTTAGAGTCAGATTAAGTTTCTTCTTTTTTTTTTTTAAAAAGATTTATTTATTTATTTATTTTTAATTTACACATACAAGTTGGGGTACAGGCCAGAGGCACAGGGCGGCGAGAGGGCCCACCAGAGAGAGAGCGGGGAGCAGAACAGGCAGATCAGAAATACACTGCTGAGGGGAGCAGCGGGCAAGGCAGGAGAGGTCTGCCGCAACATGCGGGACTCTCCCCCGCCGGGCGCCGAACCCACGCCACCGCCGCCAACAGCTCCACAGCGTAGCGCCCAACCGCCGCGCCACTGGGGAAGCCTAGATTAAGTTTCTTCTAATTCTGTATCTGCTACTTACTAGGTTGTTGAGCCTGGGCAAATATTATTATTTCTGTGAACCTCAATTTTCTTATCTGCATATGAAAATGAAATATAATAACTCTCATAGTTTTTGTGACAACTAAATGAGATAATACATATAATTAACTCATATGTGCTTCATAAAGAGTAGCTATTTTAAAATTTATATGTCATGTATTATATGGATTTATTTTGTTGCTTTTAACAGTGCTGCATTGACCATCATTGAACAAACATTTTATATTTGTCATGTCTTTTTCCTGAAGATAAATTTTGAGCTGTGAAACTGCTTGGTTAAGAAAATACACTTATTTTTGGTCTTCTGAAAGCTCTATATATGTCTAAAAATGTCCTCCAGAAACTTTGAGCCAATCTACAGCTTCACCAGTAACACAGGGGTTTGGTAGTTCCATGTACCAATACCAATTCTCTGTACTTTTTTTCGTTTCTGCCTCATCTGAAAAGTGGAAAACTAGTATTTTCTTTTAATTTGTGTTTGTTTTTATGTGTTTAGATTATATTTGTATTTCCTTCTTTGGTAAGTGGCCTGATCTTGCCCTTGTTTTCTCCTTATAGGAGTAAAAGCATTTTTTTTTTTTAAAGATTTATTTTTTATTTATACATACAAGTTGGGGTACAGGCCAGAGGCGTGGGGCGGCAAGAGGGTTCACCAGAGACAGAGCGGTGAGCAGAACAGGCAGATCAGAACTACACTGCTGAGGGAAGCAGCGGGCAAGGCAGGAGAGGTCTGCCACGCCATGTGGGATTCTCCCTGGCCGGGCTTCGAACTCACGTCGCTGCTGCCAACAGCTCCGCAGCGCAGCGCTTAGCCGCTGCGCCACCGGGGAGGCCCAGTAAAAGCATTTTTTAAAATTTATTTTTATTTATTTATGCATACAAGAATTGGGGTATAGGCCAGAGGTATGGGGGGTTGAGAGGATCCACCAGAGGCAGAGAGGGGAACAGAACAGGCAGATCTACTGAAATACACTGCTGAAGGTACCAGCAGGCGAAACAAGAGAGGTCTGCTGTGCCATGTAGGTGATTTCCTTGGCTGGAGATCGAGCTTATGCCTCAGTAGCCAACAATAACTTGATAGTGCTGAGATAGTGCTTCAACCCTGTGCCACTAGGGAGATCTCTGTAAGAGCATCTTATATACTGAGATGTTTCATTCTTTGTTCTATAATTGTAAATAAAGTCTCTTGGTTTATTTGCCATGTAGAAGTTTTCTATTTTCTGATTTTATGAAGTTAAATTCACTTTTCCCTTTGCAGTATTTATCTTTGGTGTCATATTTAAGAAGACTGTTCCTATCTGTTAAGATTAAAGTTCCTCACCTAAGTTTCTCTTTTACTATTTTCAGTATGTATTTGTTTTCTTTCAGAATTGAATGCACAAAACATACATGTGCAGCTTGATTAATTTTTACATTCCTACATATATGCTGCTCATATCAAGATTTACAATGCTTCTAGCACTCCATCAGCTTCCTCTGTTTCCACCCTGTGAATACCTCTCTTGAAATAAATTCTACTCTGAGGCCTCCCTGGTGGCGCAGTGGTTGAGCGCTGCCCTGTGGAGCTGTCGGCAACGTGCAATGCGGGTTCAATGCCAGCCAGGGAGAATGCCACATGGTGCGGCAGACCTCTCCTGCCTTGCCCGCTGCTCCCCTCAGCAGTGTATTTCTGATCTGCCTGTTCTGCTCCCCACTCTGTCTCTGGTGAACCCTCTCGCCTCCCTGCCTCTGGCCTGTACCCCAGCTTGTATGTATAAATAAATAAATCTTTAAAAAAAAAGAAAGAAAGAAATTCTATTCTGATCTCTGTTTTAATGGGTTTTTCTGGGGTTTGAACATCATACACATGATTCTTGTTCTGGTTTTTTTTTTAACATATCTGTGAAATCTAATATGTAGCAGTTGGTAATTGTTTTTCATTGTTGTGAATATTCCATGAATATGGCACAAATTATTAATTCTGATAGTAATTAAGTTTGGATTGCTTACAGGTCAGAACTATTCAGAACTTTTTTATATACGTCTTTCTGTGGACTAAATGCTCATTTCTGTCGGTATATACAAGAGTGTGGAGTGCCCAAGTCATAGGATAGACTCTGGCCTGGTTTCGGTAAAAACTGTCATACTTTTCCCAAATGACGCTGCCAATTTATACTCTCACCAACAAGGTATTAAAGAATTCATG
The DNA here is from genome assembly GCA_004024925.1 of Scalopus aquaticus. Lineage (NCBI taxonomy): Eukaryota > Metazoa > Chordata > Mammalia > Eulipotyphla > Talpidae > Scalopus > Scalopus aquaticus. The sequence continues at coordinate 248,864 of PVIJ01000493.1, forward strand.
CTGCCCCACATTCATACCTGTTACTGTTGGCTGTTCTGGTATAGTGGTTCTCACTGGGGTTTTTGTTTGTATTTCTCTTATGTCTAATGATATTGAGCATCTTTATAGATTCCTAGAACTGGTTATGTGGATATCCTTTTTATGAAGTGCCTGTTATATCTTTTGCCCATTTTTATATTGATTTGTTTGTCCTTTTCTTATTAATTCATAGACTTCTTTATGTAACATGCTTGTGTGTGTGTGTGTGTTTGTGTGTTTTTAAAACATATAAAGCTTAACTTTCTCTATTTTATTTTGCTATATGGTGTGAGATAGGAATCTAACCAAATCTCATTTCAAATGATTAGCTAGATAGTCCAGTGCCATTTTTTAAAAAACAAATATTTTCACTAATTTAAAATACTAGTTTTTTCATATACATGCTCTAATATATAACTTGCATCTATTTCTGGACTTTTTACTCCTGTTTCATTAAGAAAAAATCATCTGTTATGGTGTCCCTACTATATATTTTTTTAAAATTTAATTTATATCCTTTACATTATTGTGTATCCCCCGTATATTTCCCACCACCAATTCACCCGTGAACCATCACCATAGTCCCTTGGGCTCTTTTCTCCACTATTTTGGTCTCTCTTCCTCTCCCTCCTCTGTAGAATGTCTCTTATTTGTGGTTGCGTGCTAGTTCTTGCTTTTGTTTATGTTTTGTGTGCTATTTGCTCCTTCTGATTTCTCGTTTGGCTCTCTTACATTCCTCCTATAAGTGACACCATCCGATATTTTTCTTTTTCCTTAGGGCTTATTTCGCTGAGCATGAGCCCTTCTAGTTCCATCCATGTTGCTGAGAATTGCGTTCCTGCAATATGGTTTTTATATTGTTATAGACTTGTACTCATTTAATATCTCGCAAAACACATTCTTTTGTTAGTTTTTTTTAAAAGTGATTTATGACGAGTTCACATATTTGTTGTTCCAAGTGAACTTTAGGATAATTCTAATTCCAAGCAACAATATCAACAAAAATCCTGTTGGATTTTGATTGGGATTATTTAAATTTAAATATTAGTTTCAGACAAAACTTCCAGGCAGAGTACATGTCACTCTGATGATGTTTACTGATGTTATTTTATTGGCTCATGTTATGAACTGAATTGTGTTCTCCCCAAACTTTTATGCTGAAGCCCTAGCCACCAAAGTGACTGCATTTGGATATAGGATCTTTTGAAAGGCAGTTAAGAGTTATTTGGGATCATAAGAGTGGGGCCCTAATCCAGCAGAACATATGTCCTTATAAGAAAAGGAAGAGAGACCAGGGATGACGGCACACATGTTACTGAGCAAAGAGAGGGGCACCCCCAGAACCCCCAAACCTGCCTGCTCTAAATAGGTTCTGCCATCTGCTGCATAAAGACAAAACATACTCTAGTGCACAAGACCTTTTATGGAAAGGAACTTTGATACAATTAGATAAGTATTAGATAAATTAGATAAATATTAGATACAATTAGATAAATAGATACAATTAGATAAATAAATACAATAGATAAAACAGTTTTTCAAGTCAAGCACCCAAAGTTACCCATCCCCTCATGGGTAAATGCCCACCTAGGCAGGGTAGGTCCAAAGCAAGGGCCACGAGGCCCGAAAGCCTGACAGACGTCCCCTCCTGATGGGGACCCATAGGAAAGGAGCAGGAGGGGCCAAACAAATCTGGAAGGAAAAGAGCAAAATCAAAATCAAGGTAAACACTGCTGTTGTTAACCTCCCGCGGATCTCTCACCCACGTCTGTTTCAAAAGTCTTCTTCCATGTCCCCCAGTGCCTAGTACAAGTCCAAGGCTGAGAAGCAAGCGCTGCTTCTTCACATGTGTCTGCTCCATGCCTCCTCCAGGTCTCCTTTTTGTTTTCCATCCTCTCCTTCCATCTCCCAGTCTCCTTTCTAGTTTCTCCTACTCCTCGCTCACCTCCACCCTTCCTTGGGTGGGGCCGGGAACCTGGGACATCCCCTTTCCCTGGGGACCACCCTGTTGCACATAGAGAAAAGCCACATGAGGCAACACAGTGAGGCCATCTGCAAGCCAAGGAAAAAGGCCTTAGCAGAAACCTAACCTGCTGACACTTGAATTTGGATTTCTAGCCTCCATAACTGTGAGAAAACAAATTTCTGTTGTTTTATTTTTTAAATATCCTTGTTTATTTCTTCACAGTGAGATTTCTCCCCTCAGGTGTGGTCACCATAGTTTGCCCACAGTCCACAACTACACTCCACCACTCTTTCCTCCCCTCCTTCTGTCCCTATCTCTTTCCCACCCTGCTCCCCTCCTAAGTGTCTCAGGTCCTGTCTGCTCGCAAGGGTCAGTCTTATAGTTTGTCTTTGTCTGATCCTTTGTTTGGTTTCTCTAGATTCCACATATAAATGAAACCATCTGGTATTTATCTTTCTCCTGGCTCTCTTCACTGAGGAGAAGCCCTTCGAGCTCCCACTATTACAGCTTTCTATTGATTTCCTGGTTTTGGTTTCATTTATTTCTGCTAATTTTTATTATTTTTATTTTACTTACTTTGGATTTATTTTTCTCTGCTTTTTCAAAGTTTCACATACTTAGTTCCACAGCAGAGAGAGGAAGAGAAAAAGGAGGCAGAGGATTATGGCAGATATATTTCCTAATATAGGCTGTTGAAAGTATCATCATTTTGTGTGGCCTGATATATGTTTATAATTATTTATTTGAATCAATATGTGTTGATTATTTGCTTTCTCCTAGAGAGAAATTTGGAAAGCTTGTGTAGTTTAAGAGAAACATAAATGAAAAAAGAGTAGTTGAATTTTTTGGACTAGAAAAAAGGTCTGTAAGCTAACCTGAGAGACATTTTCTGTTGTGTTAGGCTGTAAGAGCCTAGGTTAGCAAAGAATTGGACATGGGTGCTGCGATTATTCCTCCAGAATGAGGAAGAAAGCCAATAATGTCATCCTTCATGTGAAAAGACTCAATATATCAGTCATTTCATACTATGCAAAGAGCTTATAACATTTACATCCTTGCTGATTATGACGGAGGAGCCATAATATACTAAGGAACATTGGATGAGTGTACATTTGTTCTGATAACTTGCTGAAATTGATGTAGGTAACTTACTGCAAGGAGTAATAGAGGAGAGAAGGAATCTCATAGCTCCTGGATGGTGGCAGTGTGATAAGAAGTAGCATCCATCTTATTATTTTGATTTATGTTGGGGAAACTACAGGTGATCTCATGAAAATCTAAATTGGCTTAGGTTAGGTATAATTTTTTTTAAAGTTTCTCTTTTTATTAAGTGGTCTACTGACATGGTTCCCATCATAATATTTTGTTCTCATATCATGTATCATTTTAGAGCATCTATAAAAGCAACTATTTTTAAATTTTAAAGTATGTAAATTATCTATTGTAATTTTATCACAGCATAAAATTGTCCTTTCTCATATTCCTCACCTCAGGTAAGAAAAGAAGATTGTGGGGCGCGGCGTAGTCTCGGCCGCCATTACAAGATGGCGCCTGGAGCACGGCGTGGTCTCGGCCGCCATTACAAGATGGCACCTGGAGCGCGGCGTGGTCTCGGCCGCCATTACAAGATGGTGCCTGAAAAAAGAGGGTGTGGGCTGAGGAGGCCGGACTAGAGACCGCAGTCAGTACCACCCACCTGCATGCTGTTCACATGTCAGGCGAGGGTTCGGTGGAGTGAGCGCA